>PKMM01037154.1:307792-363278 GCA_002933915.1 Eutrema heterophyllum
CAGAAGATTGATATGGAGACTGTGTCGAATGACTCGCTCTTCGACATCATGGCGCTAGGGAACCCGAAAATGCAGGCGATGTTGCGGGTAAAGCGACAAAGACGAGCAGAGGCAGCCACGGTAGAGGCAGCGGCACAAGAAGCGGGGCCAAGCAATCGGCCACCGACGGCTCCAACGGCTCCAACCGGTCTAGCGGGAAATGGGGAGACACATCCCGAAGTCGTTTTGGGTATCGATTACTTCGAAATAACACTGTAAATTTTAATATATAATTTTTTTTTTGTAAGAAAATTTTATTATAATATTATTATTATTTTTTTAATTTTAAATTATAATTTCGAAATTAATAAGTTTATTATTATTTTAAATAAAAATAAATAAATAAATAAAATAATAATTAATTGTTTTAATTAAATAAAAAACAATTAAAATCGTCGCCAAATCGTCGCAAATGTGCGACGAATTTGCGACGATTCATTAACATCAATTTTACAACGGTTCTAATTTTACGACGAAATTACGATGAAATTTTTACGACGATTTTGCGACGATTATTTGTCCACATAATCATCGTTCTTACGACGTATTTCTATTCGTCGTAAATTCGAAGTAAAATTTGTGACGGTTTAGCGACGATTTGTTTGAGACGCTTTAGCGACAATTTTTGGCCCCTCGTAAATTAGCGACGATTATACGACGATTTTTGGTTTACGACGATCAGTTAACGACGATTTGCGTTTCGTCGCAAATTCGATGGTACCCCTGTTTTGCAACGATTTTGCGACGAAATAGGTCGTTGCAAAAGGGGTGTTTTCTTGTAGTGTTTTCACGCAAACAATGTTGTCTTGCAGACATAATACCGTGAAAAGGGATTCCAGAAGTATTCCCAGCTTATATCTTGTCTCCTTGTGGCTGAGCAGAATAACGAGCTCTTGATGAAAAATCATGGTTTACGTCCAACTGGCTCAGCTCCATTCCATGAAGCGAATGTGACATCCTATGATAGGAAAGAACAAAACTACACCAATAATAGTGGCCGAGGAAGTGGCTATAGACGTGGTCGTGGTTGTGGTCGTGGACATGGACGTAGACAAGAATTTGGTCGAGGTCGAGGCCGAGTTTCTTTCAAGAAACCTTATTCTCACCAGAAGTGGGAAAAGAAAGATGGTAACAAGCAAGAGAAAGAAACATATGAGAGTAAATGTCAGCGATGTGGAGCAAAAGACCATTGGGCTCGTATGTGTCGTACACCAAAGCATTTTGTTGATCTCTATCAACAATCATTGAAGCAAAATGGAAAGAAAGTGGAAACAAATTTGGTGTACGAAGATGGCGAAGATGATTTTGATTATGGTGATACGACCCACCTGGACGTTACTGATTTCCTTGCCCATGCTGAGAAGAAATGATTTATAGATTCGTTATTGTTTTAGTTATGATTTTTTCCATTCAAAACATTTGTTGCTTGGCTTTTGAATTTATTATATGAATTTGTTGCTTTGAAGCATGGTTGAATTAATTTGATTTATTTTATTATGATTATCATTCATCTTATTTTATTTATTTGAAGAACAATGAATGGTGAAGATTTATGTTTGGCAGACAGTGCGACTAGCCACACCACTCTGAAAGATAAGAGATATTTTTCTCATTTGATAATGAAAGAGGCTAGTGCATGTGAGCACTGTATCAGGTAGTGCAAAAATAATTGAAGGCTCCGGAAGAGCATATATGTTATTGCCTATGGGAACGCAATTTGAAATCAATGATGCGTTATACTCTCCCAATTCTATCTTTTGAGTTTTAAAGCTATCCGCAGAAATGGATATCATATTGAGAGTATGAGCGAGGGAAGTGATGAATATCTTCATAAGACTCTAAATATATTGTGGAAAGATTACCCGCACTCTCCACATGAATGTACTATACTAAGATTAGTACAATTGAGGCAAATGCCACAGTAAACCATAAGTTTACTGAAAACTTAAGCGTTTGGCACGACCGGTTAGGCCATGCCAGTTCAATAATGATGCGAAAGATAATAATGAATTCATGTGGACATTTATTAAAGAACCATGAGATTCGTTCTAACGACTTCTCATGTGCTGCATGTTCTTTAGGCAAGCTTATCATACGGCCTTCACCAACAAAAATAAATTTTTGAATCGATTAGTCTTCTGGAAAGGATACAAGGAGATATTTGTGGGCCGATTCACCCACCGTGTGGAACCTTTAGATATTTTATGATTCTAATTGACGCATCGACTAGATGGTCACATGTATCCTTGTTATCGACCCGCAACTTGGCGTTTGCGAGGCTACTTGCTCAATTGATTAGATTACGAGCACATTTTCCAGATTTTCCCCTAAAGACAATTCGCCTTGATAATGCTGGTGAATTCACGTCTCAGGCTTTTAATGATTATTGCATGTCCATTGGGATAAGTGTTGAACATCCGGTAGCACATGTTCATGCACAAAATGGTTTAGCTTAATCGCTAATTAAGCGTTTGCAGTTGATTGCTAGACCATTACTTATGAAATCAAAACTCCCAATCTCTACGTAGGGACATGCTATATTACATGCGGCAGAATTAATTCGTATCAGGCCAACGAGTAATCATAAGTTCTCCCCATCACAATTGATTTTGGGTCATGAACCAAATATTTCCCATCTGAAAGTTTTTGGAAGTGTTGTGTATGTTCCAATTGCTCCACCACAGCGATCTAAGATGGGACCTCAAAGGAGGTTGGGAATATATGTTGGATTCGATTCTCCATCGATAATTAAGTTTCTAGAGCCATCCACGGGGGATTTATTTAAGGCTTGATTTGCAGGTTGTCATTTTAATGAATCAGTCTTTCCAATATTAGGGGGAGAAAATAATCAGCTGGGAAAAGAAATCCGCTGGAATGAATTATCATTGTCTTATCTTGATCCTCGGACTAAAGAATGTGAATTAGAAGTCCAAAAGATAATTCATTTGCAGAGCTTAGCAAATCAGTTGCCAGACTCATTCTCTGACCCAAATAAGGTGACAAAGTCACATATACCAGCTGAAAATGCTCCGATTAGAATTGATGTCCAAGAAGGACAAAATCAAGCTGCTAGAGAGTCTAAGGCACGCTTAAAGCGTGGAAGACCTATTGGTTCCAAAGATAAGAATCCTCGGAAAAGAAAAGGAGCAGAAATTGGCAATGGTGAAACCGAGGATGCTAATAATATCGATGGATCTCTGGAAGAGACCATAGACATGAAAAATAATGAAATTCAGGTACCTGAGAATGAAGAGATCTCAATTAGTTATGTCATGTCTGGAATGAAATGGAACCGAAAGCAAATCAACGTCGATGAAAATTTTGCATGCAATGTAGCGCTTGATGTTATAAATGATAATAAGGATCATGAACCAACGTCTATTGCAGAGTGTACACAAAAAAATGATTGGCCAAAATGGAATGAGGCAATAGACGCAGAATTAAAGTCTCTTTCAAAGAGAGAAGTTTTTGGACCAGTAATCCGTACACCTGAAGGTGTTAAACCAGTGGGACATAAATGGGTCTTTGTGCGAAAGAAGAATGAAAATGGTGATATCGTGAGATACAATGCACGTTTAGTTGCACAAGGGTTCTCACAAAGACCTGGAATTGATTATGAAGAGACATACTCTCATGTGGTGGGTGCAACAACGTTCATGTTCCTTATCAGTCTGGCAATAAAAGAAGGACTTGATCTACGTTTGATGGATGTAGTCACAACCTACTTATATGGGCCGCTGGATAATGATATTTATATGAAAGTTCCAGAAGGATTTAAACTGTCAGAAGCAA
Source organism: Eutrema heterophyllum (assembly GCA_002933915.1). Lineage (NCBI taxonomy): Eukaryota > Viridiplantae > Streptophyta > Magnoliopsida > Brassicales > Brassicaceae > Eutrema > Eutrema heterophyllum. The sequence goes on from PKMM01037154.1 coordinate 311,624, forward strand.
CAAATCCTAGTTCTCGAGAACAATACTGCATAAAGTTAAATCGATCTCTTTATGGATTGAAATAATCAGGGCGTATGTGGTATAATCGTCTCAGTGAATATTTGCTGAGAGAAGGGTACAAGAATGACCCTATCAGTCCATGCATCTTTATAAAGAGATTTGAGCAAGGATTTGTTATAATTGCAGTGTATGTTGATGATTTAAATATCATTGGAACTCATGCATAGGTTTTCCATACAGTAGAGTATTTGAAAAAAGAATTCGAGATGAAAGATCTCGGTAAAACAAAATTTTGTTTGGGATTGCAAATTTAGCATCTAAATAATGGAATCTTGGTGCATCAAACGACATACACAGAAAGGGTGCTTAAAAAGTTCTTTATGGATGATGCACACCCTTTGAGTAGCCCTATGGTTGTTAGATCACTTGATGTGTTAAGAGATCCCTTTCGTCCTCGAGAAGACGATGAAGAAGTACTTGGTCATGAAGTACCATACTTATGTGCAATAGGAGCATTGATGTACCTTGCTAGTCATACAAGACCTGCACTACAAGAAAACACACGCATTTCCGACGGCGTGTCCGACGGGTTCCAAACCGTCGAAAATTTCCGACGGAATACCGAGGGCTTATCGAGGGAATTCCGACGGATATATTCCCTCGGAAATTTCTCGGAATATTTCCGACGGATTTAATTCCCTCAGAAATCGGTCGGGGAATCCCGATGGATTTCCGAGGGAATATCGACGAAAACTGAAAATGCATAGGTCCGTCGGAAATCACTCGGAAATTTCCGACGGATTTCCGACGGATCTATCCATTTTCAGTTTTAGCCGACACAGTTTACGATTCCCCGGCTAAAACCCGACATTCCCTCGGCTAAAACTGGAAATTCCCTCGGCTAAGACTGAAAATGCATATATCCGTCGGAAATCCCTCGGAGGTTTAGGGGAATAAACCTCGAATTTGCCGGATTTTTAACATGTTAGGTCTTGCTAAGTGTAGAAGTACCATATTATACATATTTTTTGTTAAATGTTATAATGAATCAAACATTTTGAAGTTTTTAATCGAAACCCTAATAAGACTTGTAAGTGTTCTTATATGTTCTATGTGTTTTTATGAATGCTTGAACTCTTTCATCGAGCCATTGTTACGAAATCCAAAATAACTAGTTTTGTTTGGTTTTCAAAGGTTTTGTTGATTAGTATGTATCTATAATAGTTATTTCACGCTAAATTTTATGAAATCTTCGTAATTTAAACCCTAAACCCTAAACCCGTCGGAAATCCCTCGGAAATTTCCGAGGGATTTCCGACGGCCAGTGATATTTTAAGGCTTTTACACCCGAAAAAATGCTAAGTATAAAACATCAAAATATCAACGTCCGTCGGAATTCCCTCGGAAATTTTACCCGCGAAAGTAAACCGCCAAACGAAAATTAATTGAAACCGAAGCGGTTAATTAAATTTTATTTCCGACGGATTCCCGAGGGAATGGATCCGTCGGAAATCTTTAATTATATCCACGCGATTCGTCTTCTTCTCTCTTATTTTCTTCTCTGGTCTTCTAAATTCTATCAACTCTCTCTCGATATTCTCTTCTTCTTCTCTTCTTCCTTACTCTCATCTCTCTTCTTCCTTACACTCTTTTTTTCTTCTTCTTTTCTTCTTCTCTCTTCTTTTTTTCTTCCCGAGGGAGCACGCCCACCGCAGCCGCCGACCACCGCCGCCGCAGACCACCTGTTGCCGCCGCACACCGCAGTCGCCACCCACCGCAACCGCCGCCTACAATGTAAGTGACAAAATTTGATTATTTGTTGTTGTTAGATTAGGTTGTGAAATTTGTTGATTTTGAGGAATTTGTGGATTAGATTAGGTTTTTAGATTAGTTTGATTGTTGTGGATTTGTGGATTTTTTGTGTGGTTTATGTTGAATTTGTGATTAGATTTTATATTAGATTTTGTTCAAATTTTTAGAATTATTAGATTTAATTAGGTTAGTTATTTTTTGGTGAATTTGTGATTATACTCATAAATGGTTTTTATAAAAAAATGTTTTTTGAAAATATATTTATAAAAAGAATATTGTAAAAACGTTTTTTGAAAAAATATATATAAATAGAATTTAGTTAACGTTTTTTAATAAATGAATATTGTAAAAAAAAATTTAATAAATATATTTTCTAAAAACGTTTTTAATAAAATTTATATGTTGTAAAAACGTTTTTTATGAATAAATATTTTTAAAACGTTTTTCACAAAATTATTTTTACAAAACGATTTTCATAAATAATTTTTTTTAAAAACGTTTTTTAATAAATAAATTTTGTAAAACATTTTTATATTTATTTATTAAAAATGTTTTAAATAAATGTAATTTTAATAAACAATATTTATAATTTTCATAAAAAATGTATTGATTTTTTTATTAAAATATTTATTATTATTTATATTTTTTTTTGAATGATTCGGTTTTTTTGTTTTTATTTTTGTAGGTCTTACAGTCAATTCGATCAAGACCGTGCTGGCGGTTCGAGGCAAGTGGGCCGGATTCCCGATGGATGAAGACGTTATCCGCCAAAACGAAGAGCTGAAGGGAAAAGTAACGGCTTTGGAGGACGCGCTTTCCAGTCAGAAATCCCGGAGCGACAAAATGGCGGAATTCTTCAAATCAAAGTTTCCGGATTTTCCTGAATTTTAATTTTGTTTTTTTGTAATTTCCAACAATTTCTAAAACATTTTGTAATATTTTTAAATATTAATTTATAGTTTTCGTTTTTTATATATTATTTAATAATTAAATAATTTATTTAATAAACAAAATAAAATAATTATTTAATAAATATTACCAAAAAAAAATATTTATAAAATCCGTCGGAAATCCCTCGGAAATTTCCGAGAGATTTCCGACGGACTAGGACCGTCGGAATACTCACAGACGGAATATTCCTCAGAAATTCGTCGGAATATTCCCCAACGGATTTGTCCTCGGAAATTCGTCGGTTATCATTTCCGTCGGAAATCTGTCGGAAATTTCCGAGGAATTTCCGATGGATTTCTATTTCCGAGGAGATAGAACCGACGGCTAAAATCCGTCGGAAATCCTTCTGTAATCTCTGTTTCCGACGGGATTCCGACGGATTCGGCCGTCCAAAATCCGTTGTTTTCTTGTAGTGCTGACATATCATTTGCAGTAAATTTATTGGTAAGGTTTAGCTCATGTCCAACTCGAAGGCATTAAAATGGGATTAAGCATATATTTTGTTACCTCAAAGGAACGAAAGACATGAGTTTATTCTTTTCTAACCTATCCAAAGAAGACTTATTGGTTTTGCAGATGCTAGATATTTATCTGATCCACATAATGCTCGATCTCAGACAGGATATGTATTCACATGTGGTGGTACCACTATTTCCTGGCGTTCTATGAAGCAAACCATCACATCTACTTCTTCTAACCATGATGAGATTTTAGCTATTCACGAAGCTAGTCGAGAGTGTGTATGGTTAAGGTCTGTCCTTCAACATATACGAGAAGATTGTGGTTTATCTAAAGGGAAAGAAGCTCCGACGATTATGTACGAAAACAATGCTGCATGCATCGCTCAACTTAAGGAAGGATACATCAAAGGTGATAGAACAAAGCACATTCTACAAAAAAATCTTCTTCACACATGACTTGCAGAAGAATGGCGATGTTCGTCTCTTACAGATTCGTTTAAGCGATAATTTGGCGGACTTATTTACTGTTGATACCGGGTTTAGCACAACCCGATAATCATACAAGAATAAGCCGAGATGGCCGGTGAACCAGGTCGGTCGTCCGACCATCAAGGTTCGATGTAAGATCGACGTGAAGGTCGGCCTAGTCTCGACGACGATGAGCTAAGACGGTGGAGAAGAATAATTGATTTTATAGCTGAACCCCGAAGGGCCGCCTACGTACCTCGGGATGAGGATCAAGCTAGATCGTAGTTCACATGGTTACATGATGGAGTTCAGCGGGTTACCGAGTTACAAAGATGGTGAGTGAGATCGACATCGTGTGTGCTTTATGTTCGTCATGGTTGCTAGGCATGCACGTTGATCGGCTTCATCATGCACGTTGGTCGGCTTGTTATGATGTTTCTTGGTCGTCAAGTTTCCTCAATTATGTTTCAAGTTCGGCATGTGGGTTATGTTCGGCGAGTGGCGAGTGGCGAGTTCGATGTTGTCTTACGTTCGACACGTTTCTATGCTCGGCGTTCATGCTCGGCCTCCTTTGCCGTGATTGTGTGAGTGAGCTCGTGAGAGCAAGTTCGGCATCGTGAGATCGGCGTATGTGAACTCGTGGAATGAGTTCGGCGTGGTGAGTTTGTTCCTCGCGAGTTCGTCATGGTGAGAACCAGATCGTGAGCTCGTCATAGTTTCCTCGACGTCATTGTTTGGCATGCACGTCGTTGTTTGTTTCTCCTCCATGTTTGTCATGCATGTTTCGTTGTCATCACGTCTCCTTCTTCATGAGCTTAGTTTGTCTCTCCACGTGCTTGGCCATAATTGTCATGATCGTCTTGGGTATGTTCTGCGAGGTCGTTTCTTTCTTCCACGTCATGAGGCGATGAATGTCGAGTGGTCGTTAATTTGTGAGATCGCGAAGGTGAGCTCGGATCTTCTCTCCGCGAAAGTGAGATCGTTTCTTTTGTTGTGTGCGAGCTCATCTCTTGTCGTCGTGGTGGTGACTGAGTGAGTTCGGTTCGGGTTGTCATGGCGATGGCGTGACGTGTTGACGAGTTCGATGTGTTGTTCTCGTCACGCGTAAGCTGGACGTGAGTGAGCTCGGTTCGCGGGAGACAAATTGTTCTCGTCACGATTGAGCTCGGCGTGTTCGGAGAGATGTGATGACGTCGTGGTCGGCATGTTCGTGTTCGGTGGCGACGTACATGGCTCGTGAGGAGTAAGCGACGTCGTCGTTTATGTCTCACGTAATACTTGCTGCTTACCAAGCAAGTCACTCAGCCCCTTTTGTTTATTGTTCTCATCATGAGCTCGTCGCTCGTCATGAGATCATCATTTTTCCCGTGAGCTCGGTGATGAGTTATGCTCATTCTTGCGTGGGGGGTCTTTACCTCGTGATGGCGAGGTCGTCGTATTGAGAAAGGGACGAGCTCGTTCTCGTCGTGTTGTTGTCGTGAACTCGGCATGCATGTCGTCACGTACGTTGCTCGGTTTATTTCTATGTTCGGTACGGTCGATGAATTTGACATGGTCGGCATGTTCATGATCGTTTGTTTTGTTGTTTGATGTCGCCATTTTTGGATTCTCTTTCTAGAATTCCTACGGGTCCCCCTTCCGAGAAAAATCCTTTTTCTTTCTCTCTCTCAGACCTTATTTATAAGGTTTCTTCCAACAGCCACCAAAATTCCTTTTTCCGCAAATCCGAGAAAAATTCCTGAAAAACCGGACTAGTGGGCAGGTGAGTGAGACGTGACGTCATCGCTGACGAGGTGCTGACGTCAGCGCTGATGGGCCTTTGTTTTTGGTGGGCCGAGCTTGATTTGTATTGGGCTAGGGTGGGGTGCTAAATCCACCACCACCAATAAGCCCCCCCCTCGAGTTCGGCGAATGAGTGTCGAGTTCGGCGAATGAGTGTCGAGTTCAGCGGCCGATGCAAGTCAAGTTCTAGCTCGGTGCAAAACAAGTTCGGTCAATTGTTCGATCCTGAATTTTCGAGGTCGGCGAGATGCCTGACTGCGAGCGAGGTCGGCGCGATGCCTGACTGCGAGGGAGGTCGGCGCGATGCCTGACTGCGAGCGAGGTCGGTGAGATGCCTGACTGCGAGAGAGGTCGGCACGATGACTGACTGCGAGCGAGGTCAACGAAGTAATTTTGAGTTCGGTGAACTTCATGAGTTCTATAGCTCGGCAAAAAGCGAGAAGGTCGGCATTTGTTGATTTGATGCGAGGCTGAGCTCGGTGGAGTTCAGCTGTTTCTGCAAGTAGCTCGGCTTAATCCATTTTGTGAACGATTGAAGTTCGGCTTATTGTACCTTGTCGAATCCGATCGTAGTGCCAACTGTAAAGTTCGGTTTATATTACTTGGTTGATTTCGAATGTAGTGCGAACTGAAAAGTTCGGCTTTAGCGTGAGCTGTGGAGTTCGGCCTTAGGTTTTGTGGAAGCGGGATTGTTTGTTAATCCGCATAAGGTCGTAAAATGATACGATCCTCTCGAGTCCACCACGTACCAAATTGGTGACGTATATACTACAGTCTTAGCCGGGGTACGTTAGATGAACTCGGTTCTACAATCCATTCAAGATCGGCGATCGTTGGGAGGTCGGCTTATTTCCCAGATCAAATCGGAGTGTGCGAGACGGGCTCGGCTTATTTAACTCGGATGATCTGGGAATTGCGAACGTGCGAGTGTTCGGCTTATTTTACTTTCCAGATCGAATCGGAGCGTGCGAGACAGACTCGGCTTATTTAGCTCGGATGATCTGGGATTTGCGAACTGCGGGGGTTCGGCTTACTATTTGCGAATGTTGAGAATTCGGCTTATTACTTCCCAGATTGGTTCCGTATATACTACGGTCTTAGCCGGGGTACGTTAGATGAACTCGATTCTACAATCCATTCAGGATCGACGATCGTTGGGAGATCGGCTTATTTCCCAGATCGAATCGGAGTGTGCGAGACGGACTCGACTTATTTAACTCGGATGATCTGGGAATTGCGAACGTGCAAGTGTTCGACTTATTTTACTTCACAGATCGAATCGGAGCGTGCGAGACGGACTCGGCTTATTTAGCTCGGATGATATGGGATTTGCGAACTGCGGGGGTTCGGCTTACTATTTGCGAATGTTGAGAATTCGGCTTATTACTTCCCAGATCGAATCGGAGTATGCGAGGCAGACTCGGCTTATTTAGCTCGGATGACATGGGAACTGCGAACGTATGAGAGTTCGGCTTATTTTACTTAGTCGATTTCGACTGTCGTGCGAACGTAAGAGTTCGGCTTAAGATAATACGAATTGTTCCAGTTCGGCGAACTGCGATAGTTCGGCTTAGTATAGTAATCTGATGTTAAATCTGAAGCTGACGAGCTGAATACCGACGGGCAGAATATGATGAAATGGAATTCTAATCCGAGATCGATGAACTGAAGCTCTGAAAAATGACGAACTGAAATTCCGAACCGAAATCGATGAACTGAAATTCTGATCTGAAACCGATAAGATGATAATCCATTCTGAATCGATGAAATGATAATCCGTTCTGAACTGATGAAATGATAATCCGATCTAAACCCGATGAAATGATAATCCGATCTAAACCCGATGAAATGATAACTCGATCTGAACCCGATGAAATGATCATCCGATTTGAACCCGATAAAATGATAATCCGATCTAAACTGAAACAGATAAACCGATCTGATCATGACGAACTGAAACTGGATGCTCCGAAACCAATAAATCAGAGCTGAATAATCCGAAACCGATATATAACGTAGCTTGATAACCGAACGTAGCTCGGTGGGCAAAAGTGTCCTGATAATGGAGCGTAGCTCGGTAGGAGATGTAGCTCAGTAAGAGAGCATATCGTAGCTCAGTAGACGAGCGTCATTAAATCGTAGTCCGGATTTAGAGAGGTGAACCATGCGACCAAATCCGAAGAGAGAACAACTTCGAATAATAGTTTCGAATAATAAACCTCTTGATAAATGATACCTGGATTTTAGGGAGCTCGGTAGACGAGCTATGATAGGTAAGTGATTTTGATGGTCGATCAGCTCGGACTGAACGATCGAGGCAGCGATCTATTCTCTGTCGTCGGGCTCAGCGTTCCGCGTGGCTCCTTTGGTGTTAATGTCGTCGAGACTTGGCGTTCATTTCGGTTGTGTAGATATGACCTTTTGTTAACCGCAAGGTCGAAGATTCCCCCTTCTTCTAGCGCCAATTGTCTATACCGGGTTTAGCACAACCCGATAATCACATAAGAATAAGACGAGATGGCCGGTGAACCAGGTCGGTCATCCAACCATCAAGGTTCGATGTAAGATCGACGTGAAGGTCGGCCTAGTCTCGACGACGATGAGCTAAGACGATGGAGAAGAAGAATTGATTTTATAGCTACACCCCGAATGGCTGTCTACGTACCCCGGGATGAGGATTAAGCCTGATCGTAGTTCACACGATTACATGAGATCAATTCGGCGTAATGCCGAGTTACGAAGACGACATTTTGACGATTTGGTTGTCTCCCCTTCACGTGGTCGACATGCACGTGACCTTTGGCATGCACCTTGCTTGGCATGCAAGTCATGATCATTATTTTCTTTGTTGTTGTTTTCCTTGTAGTGGTCGGGAGGTTCGAGGGCTGTCATGATCGGCGGTGAAAGTTAGTGAGGTCGGCGTCGTGAGCTTCGTGGTTCGGCACGAGAGTTAGTTTCAAGTTCGGCGATTTGGTTTTTCATCGTGAGCCCATCAAGCTCGGTCTTCCTCGGCATGTTAGTGAGTTCGGCATGTTGATGAGTTCGGCATGTTGGTGAGTTCGTTCTCGGCGATGAGTTATGGTCATGTCGGCTTCAACGAGCTCACTGATGGCGAGTTCGTTTTTCCTTCTCGGCAAGTTGGCTCTCGTTGAAGTCATGAGCTCGTTCCACCATGGATGTGAGGGAGCTTGTTCTTCTTCGCAACGTCTCGGTGAGCTCGTGCTCCGCGACGTCGGCGTGTCATCACGTTCGTTGTGCTTCTCGGTTGATTTCTAAGTTCGGTGATCCACCTCCCATGGTCGTGAGTGAGCTCGGTTCGGCGCGTCTCCTCACAAACTCGTCGTGATCTCGTGTTCGTCGTGATGATGTTCGGCGTGTTTGATTCGAGATCCTTCTTGGTCGGTTTTCATGCTCGGTTTGTCCTTAGCGATTCATGAGAGGGAAGTCGTCATGTTCGGAGAGACGTGGTGACGTCTTGGAAGTTGCTTCTTGCATGTCACGAGTTGCTTATCATGCACGTCACTCTTTATATATGTTGCTCTTTATGCATGTAGCTCGTTCTTTTCCTCATCACGTGGTGTTATGAGTTGCTGTGCTCGAACGAAGTGAGCTCGTCTCTCCATGCTCGTTCTTTTGTTTCGTGTGATCGTGAAATTTCTTGGTTGTCATCGGTGTGTTTTCCATGGTCGGCGTCACTCTCTTTCCTCGAGGTCGGCCTTTTTTCTGTTCTCTCTCCCCGGACTCGTCATGATCTCTTGGTCGTCATGGTGAGCTCGTTGTCAAGGTTAGTTCGTGTTCGGTCTCTTTACGGCGAGTACTCGTGAGGTCGTCATGTTGAGAAAGGGACGAGCTCGTTCTCGTAGTGTTGTTGTCGTGAACTCGGTATGCATGTCGGCATGCATGTCGTCATGTACGTTGCTCGGTTTGTTTTTACATTCGGTACGGTCGGTTAATTTGACATGATCGGCATGTTCATGATTGTTTGGTGTTGTTGTTTGATGTCGGTGATCTCGGATTCTCTCTCTATAATTCGTCCTTCAGAGAGAAGTCCCCCCTCTTTCTTTCTCTCAGTTCTTTGATCTCTTTTCCCCGCGAATCCGGGAAAAGTTCCTGAAAAAGTGGACCAGTGGGCAAGTGAGTGAGACGTGACGTCATCGCTGACGAGGTGCTGACGTCAGCGCTGATGGGCCTTTGTTTTTGGTGGGCCGAACTTGATTTGTATTGGGCTAGGGTGGGGTGCTAAATCCACCACCACCATTTACCAAGGCGCTTCCAACTGCTACTTTCATGAAGTTGACTCATCTTATTGGATTACGCTGTCTCAAAGATCTAGACGGATATACACATGAGGGGGAGTAAATGCGCGCTGCACTCTTTTTCCCTTAACTATGGTTTTTACCATTGAGTTTTCCTCGTAAGGTTTTTAATGAGACTGCATCTTACGCGCTTTATTACTATTCCATTATAATGGACATCCAAGGGGGAGTGTTATGAATTAAATATATGGATGCCCATTATAAAGCCCATATTCAAGGAGGTTTAGAATATTCTCGGTTTCCTTATTCTTTTTATTCAGTTTGCTCTACAAGCCTATGTAAACCTATATATACCTCTCTTTATTCATGGAATAATACACAACAATTTCCTATCTCTTTTTTATTCACAACAGAAAACTATTTTTTTTTCTTTTTTTTTTAAAAAACTTTAATCTTTAAGAAAATTTTTTTAATCTAAAAACAACTTTTATTTTCCTTTTTTTTGCTAACTTTACTTTTAGAATTAAGTCTAGATTATTTTTTTCCTTTATTGTTAATATTATGAGTCAAAATCTAATTAGCAATTTTTTTTTTTAACTTTACTTTTAAGATTAAGTTTAGATTATATTTTTTTCCTTTATTGTTAATATTATGTGTGAAAAATTAGTTGAAATTTTTTTTTACATGTGTCAAAATCTGATGGATTAACTCGATCCGTGTCGCGATCTAGCAAGTTACTAACTTTGAAACATTCTCCTTTATATATATAGATAGATAGAGATTTAAATTGTAGTAAAATGAGTCTAATTGTATGCGATATGAATCCCAATGTTCTTATTTTAGGAAATTTTTATAATCAAATAAATATCCATATAACATTTATAAAGACAGGGAAAATTCAAACCTCTAAGCAGAGAAGATGTATGTATCCTTGGGAAGGAAAAAAGAAATGAAATGATGAATGCATCATGCATGCATTATAATATATATATATATATATATATATATATATATATATGTATGTGTATAAATTTCTCAAAGTGTAAATACAAAGTAGGTTTAGGATCTCCTAGTCCTTCCTTGAGTCCCGAGAACCAATCCACCACTTGAGAATGATCTTTTCAAGTCTACAAGCTTCACTCTGTTTCCATTTTCAAGACCATAACTTTCCTCTTCCTCTTCCCCGTCTCTGCTCATCCGCAGAACAATATCTGCGGCCGAGAATCGCCGTGGATGATGAGAACTAATCGAAACACTAACCTCTTCACGGTGATCAAGAACGATTACATGTCCTTCTGCTGATCCAACATTGCTAGCAAACCGATCAAGATTCATCACCACAAAGAGATGATCGGGATCTTGAGTGCTAGGGACGATGATCTTAGCCCGACAAAGCGGACAATTTGAGTGAGATTTGAGCCAGCGATCAATACAAACGACGTGGAAAATGTGGTTGCATTTAGGCAATAACCTTATGCTCTCGTCTTCGTTAAACTCTCCAAGACATATGGAGCAATCCGTAGCGTTGATCTTGACCCCGTTTCCATGCTTCTTCAACTTGAAAAATCCGATCTTTTTTATGAGGGCATCGTCCAAACCGGCGTTTGAAGACTCATGAGCAAAAGAGCTGTCTTGATCTTGACTTTCTAGCGAGTTAACATCGATAATTACATCAGATCTTCCTGTTTCGGAGGCAGCTTCATCGTTTGTGTCGGTGGCGCAATACTTCGAGACAAGAGTGTAGTAAGTAGCCAAGAGAAAGGCACTTCCAAGAATTCCAATAATGGCGATGACGAGAGGGGAAACATTAGGGTTTGATGAAACTCCGTCGTTTAGGAGTTGTTCATAGGAAAGTGGTGGTGGAGAGAAGTTGATGTAATTACACCATTGAGGACAAAATGTGGAACAAAAGCCCTGAGTACAATCTCTTGGATTTATATATTGATTCAAAGCATTAGGATTTGGATCAGACTCCATGAAAGAGGAAAACAAGAAAAGAAAATTAGATCATCGAGGGATTAATCAAAGATAGTGTTACATTGATAAGTGTTATCTTTCATATACGATAATCAAAATCATTGGACATATGAAGGATGTAAGAAATTGTGTGTGTGTGTGATGAATGTCTTTTCTTTTGGGACAAACTGTGATGAATATCATTTATATATGTGGAATGTACGAAATTTAATATCTTATAGTATACAAGAGTGGTTTTGGTTGGTACATGAGAAGCTTGTCTTTGTTAAACTTTGTTTTTCTTTGATGCTTTTTGGTTTTTATTCTTTTAATGCGGCTTTAACTTTGTTCTTTAGTTCTTTTTTCTTTTCTTTTGATAACATAATTGGCTTGTTGACTAAGATATCGAATGTTGTATGTAAATAAGGTAGCTTTGATCTTGTTGTCATATGATTCTATTTGAAAGATACATAGTAGTGTTGGATGCTTTAACATTACAAATATAATACAACTTAATAAGAAGTAGTTTTGAATAAGTCATATGATCTAATGATAGCTGGACATGGAGCAAGACGTAAACTTGTTTTACTATTTTAGTTTTGAAACAAAAAAAAAGAAAGATTGAAGGTCCGGTTAACTATTTTCTTAGACAACTCGTGGGGTTCAATTAGAAGGTCCGGTTCGGTTCACATGAAAAACCTCTTGAATGCAAAGAATCAGACTTTATTCTATTTCATGATACATAAGTACATCACACTTTCATTTCAAAACTTGTGTGTAAGATCGTCAGGGATTCTTAACCTGAGTCAGTTTCATTTTGGCTTTAGCCATCCTTGCTTCACCATAACACCCCGACATCCGTAAACCCGACAAAACCGCTCGTCTGGCTGATGTCGGAATCTTAATTCCTTTATTGTAGCACGACAAGAGCAGCTTCGAAGCACAAACAAACCTCATGTCTTTACAGAGATTATGCACAACCGAAGTGTAAGTATACTCATCTTTCACTTCCATCGACTCAAACAATCTCATCGCACGGTCTACATGACCAGCTTTACACAATCCATCGACCAAACAGTTACAGGTCACAAGATTCAATCCAATCCCCATCTCTCCCATACTTACAAAATGCCTCTCAGCTTTTCTCGTCTGGCCTGTCCTTAACAAACCGTTGACTATAATCGTGTGCGTATACTCATCCGCTTTCATTCCTTTCCGCTCTATCTCTCCTAACAAATCATCCACCGCATCCAAATTCCCGTCTCTAAAATACAGATTCAACAATGTGTTGTACGAAACAATGTCATGTCTCCTACCTTTCCTAACCAGCTCTTGCATATACTCGTACGCCTCTTTCGTTCTTCCCGTTTTAATCAAAGCGCTAACCACCGCGAAATACGCGTACCCGTCATAAGTATAACCTTCTCTTTTCATCTCTAAAAACAATTGAAGCCCTCTCCGAATCCTCCTGGTCTTGAAATACAGCTTCAGTATTGTGGTGTATGTGACTGCATTCGGAGCGTAACCCGATCTCTTGAGCTCTGTTAGCATCCATTTCGCAGTACCGACCCTCCTCGATTTACAAAGCCCGTTGATGAGAATGTTAAAAGTCATGAGCTCTGGTTTGAACTTACTCTGCATCTCTTTAAAAAGCTCAAGAGCATTGTCTATATAACCGCACTTGCAGAGAGCATCGAGGAGAACGTTGTAGGTATCGGGACCGGGATTTAGCCCCGCAAGCTGAAGATCCTTGTAAAGAACCCGAAAGGCTTCTTCCTGTTTCCCTAGCTTGAAGTAACAGCACATCAAAGTGTTGTAACTCCACAAATCAGGATATATACCCCACTCAAGCATTTCGTCGAACAGGTAGAGGACACGATCTAACATCAGCCGTCTCGCTGCTCCGGCGATTAAAGAATTATATGTAGCGACGTCTGGTCTAATTCCGGCGTCTCTCATCCTACGAGTCACAGCGTAAGCTTCTTCGATTCCAACAAATCGACAATACCCACTAATCAGTGTGTTGTAAGTGACGACATCAGGAGCAACGCCTAATCTGATCCCGTCTATGATTAACGATTCAGCTTTCTCCAATTTCCGGAATTTGCAGAGCGAATCAACGCATATGTTTAATAACCTCGTCGATAATCCCGTGAATTTCAGCAACCCAGAAACCATATTCTCTCGGATTAATCCGAATAAACATAGAAGAATGGTAGAAGAAGCGAGATTTGCAGCTGGGTTCGTGACATTGAATGTTGGAAACTAAAGGTTTCACGAATGTAGCTCGAGAATGGACGAAATTTTTGAGAATTCAGATGCAGATCTCGGCGAAGAAGGTGATGGGCATCGGAGAAAGATGTGATATTTCAAAAGATCGAAATTTCTCTCCCGGCAACATCTGAGAGGGGTTTGCCTGAACAGTCTTTAACTTTTAAGGTTTATATTGCAATAACCCCTAATTTCATATTTATAAATAAATGGTGTAGGCACTTAGGGTGAGATGTGAAATTGCAAAAATATTATGCTTAAAATCGAAAAACAAAAAAACAAATTCTCCCTTGCAGCATGTGAGAGGGATTTACCAGAACAGTCTTCAACTTTCAAAAATATATACAGAAATAACCCAAATTTGTTTTTGGTCAAAATAACCCCTAATTTTATAATATATAAAAATATTGCTAAAATATAATCGGCTGGCTAATCTCTTTTATTCTGTTAGTTAATTTGATTTGAAAACTAAAACTTACATTTATAAAGGCGCAATGATAGACTCACAAATTGGGTTCCTTTTCTTGGATCAAGTAAAACCACTCACAATTTGGTTAGCATTACACAATAATTTGTCAAATTGTCCGTTCTTATTATTAAACTCCCGAAAAGAAAAAAAAATCACTAATAGCACTAATTAGCATCTCAAGTTAAAACTTTCTACCTAAAAGATATATATATATATATATATATAATCAATACAACAACAAGAAAATATATGAACTAATTGTCAAAAAAGAAAGAAAAAAATGAGTATAATTTCTTTAGTTCTTCAATTTTCCGGTTGTGTAGCAACCGTTTGATCGGAGACTTCACCAAACCGACGATGATCATATCCTCTGTTTCTAACAAGTTCAGCAAAAGTAACACAACTCTCTGTCTGGCTATGTCCTCTTGTAATCTTAATCTTCACATGCTCCGGTAATCTTAATGTATACTTATCTTCTTCCTCCGGTTTGTTTCTTACTATTGAATGTCCCGTGGAATGTGATCTCGAGAATTTCTCCGGCAAAGTTTGTTCCTTTTTCGATCTTTCGTTGTTTATGCAACTGCTCTGTCCTGAGGACGGCCAAGTATCGATCGGTGTTGTTGTCTGATGATGATGATGATGATGATGATGATGATGATGATGATGATGTTGGTCGTCATCGTCGTCGTCGCTGGTTTCTTGAATCACATCGATGATCATCTCATCGACGTTAGGCAGAGTATTGTTGGTGTTTTCTGGCGGCGGAGGAGGATCAAGATCGTGGCGACAAACAGGACAAGTTTTGTGAGATTCGAACCAGATATCGATGCATTCTTGGTGAAACACGTGGTGGCACGTGGTCAAGAGACGTAGCACGTGATCTCCGTCGAATTCGAGCAAACAGATGGCGCATTCGAGGCCGTATTTCTCTTCCCGGAGATCTTTAACGGAGGAATAAGGAAAAGTAGGAAATGAGTTTATGATTCGAAGCTCGAGGCCAGGATTGACCGGAGGAGCTTCCGGTGGCTGGAGGGGATTGTCGGTTGCTCCGGCTTCTCCGCCGTGGTGGAGACGCCAAGCTTGCATCATGGTGTCGAGGAAACACTTGCAGAAATAGAGAGTGAAGAAACCGATGAAGAAGAAGACGAGGAGGATTACGGTGAGGATCACCGTGAGAGGCGGCGTGACGTAATGTTGTGGTGGAGATTGCGGCGGTAAAGGTGAAGGAATCGTCGACATTACGTGGCCGGAGACTGGTTATCTCCGCCGTGAGAATTCTCATACACGAAAAAAAAACAAGAGAGCTAGAGAAAGAAAGAGTTGTTTTTTTTTTTTTTAAGTAAGAAAAATGGTTTTGTTTGGTATAGTGAATATGTGTGTATGGTGTGAGGGAAAGAGTGGAAGTTTTGGTTACTAAAAATAAAAAGTGTGTTTTGGGTTTTGTTTTGTTTGTTTTCTTAATGCTATGCATTGAACGAGTCATCTGTGACATTTGTTTGACGTTAAGCCACTTAATTAACAACTGACTATGCTCTTTAAACCAAACACAGACTATTTTTTAGGACTAAGTGGCTTAACGTCAAACAAATGTCACAGATTGTTAGTTGTTAATTAAAGTCACGTTTTCAAGTTTTATGCCAACAAAAATAGGATTTTGTTTGATTTCAACTAGGGAAACAAATTTGTGTGTCACCGTAGCGGAAAATGAAATTTATATCTACATCCCATAAAAACACCCATTCTCATTAGATATGTTCAATTTGCGGTTATGAGTTTTGTTAATTTATTGAATCTGCTTGATTGTAAAGGGTTATCGTTTTTTTTTTTTCATTTATTTTAGAATTGAAATAGAGAAAGAGAGGGGATTTTCGCTTGATTGATGTTTGAACAAGTTCAATGTGCGGTTTATAGTTTTCTTATTGTTCATTGTGATTATATTACCTAATGAACCGTACACGATGAGTTCTTGGATTTCAGTTCAGCGTTTGATGTTGGACTTAAATCATACTTTAGATGATCTAAGTTAGACTCATATATCGATATTGGAATATGGCTTTTTTATTATTGTAACGAGCTAGCATTGCATTTACAAAGGTTTAAACGATGATGAAGATCAAAATTTCTAATGGTTGACTATTTTTGTCACGATTTTGCAAAGTCAACCACAAGTTGAGAAATTATTCTGCGCATGCAGATAGTTGGGGAATTAATGCACCGATTACAAATAATTGAGGAATTAAATTGGAATTTGCCGTACGACAGAGAAATAGATTTAACGTTTCGCAGTTCCAAAATTAATAATTAACTATTTTTATCACGATTTTGCGAAATTAATCACGAACTATATAATTACTCTACGCATGTGATAGTTAAAGATTTAACGTGCCGATTGCAAATTAGTCGAGGAATTAAACGAGCATTCCCTCTAAAACTACATGTATTTTTGATGGAAAACGTAGAAGTACGGCGTTTATAACGATAATGACATTATTCTTATTTTTAGTTTATTTAAAATTTTCGTCAACAAATCTTTTTTGTTTTAATATTATTATATAATTATTATTTTATATATAAACGCCACTAAAAAATAGAACTCTAGTTCCGCCAGTGGATCAATAATCCATCAATGATCCAAATTTTCCATGTCACCGAATGGAACAGTAACGCTATCCACAAGGATGAGAGATTACTTATAGGGAGGAAACAAACAAAATATAAATAATGACTTATTTAAACCTTTTGTTATTTTAGTATCATTAATTAAGTCAAGTAGTGTGTTGAGTGAAGTTTGTTTCCATTTTCCATGGTTCGTAAAATAACCAGTATTCCTTTTTTAAGATAACGTTACCTTTAACAATGTGAAACAAAAAGGACAAAACTTTTACCATTTTTTAAATCATATATTTGACAAAACCTTATCTTATCTTATCTTATCAAACAAGAAAAATCACCAATTGTAACCATAGTGGATCCAGATCTTTAAAATTTCACAGATAAAAACAAGAAAATGAAATGTCATTTCGTGTGATTGTGAAATTGATCAGTCACAATTCACATATTAAAATCATTAATATGAACATCAGACATGCAACTTAAATGTGAACTAAGTTTAATGATAGAATCTTAGTGATAACTAATAACTGTACCACAACCATAAAGACTGTTATCACTTTCGTGTTCCATACATGTTGTGTTTTAGTTATCACTAGGACAATACACTACCATTAGACTTTGTTCATATTTATCAATCTTGATAGAGATTAATTCCCT
Organism: Eutrema heterophyllum; assembly: GCA_002933915.1. NCBI lineage: Eukaryota > Viridiplantae > Streptophyta > Magnoliopsida > Brassicales > Brassicaceae > Eutrema > Eutrema heterophyllum. Next base: position 329,320 of record PKMM01037154.1, read on the forward strand.
ACATGTTAGAAACACTATTTACCATCCTTATTCGGAAGCTTAATCATACGAATATTTTTACGGAGAGATAATGTTGTTCCTGTTATACTAATAATGTTGTGTTCTCAATCATTATATTTCATCTCGTCGTTAATCAAATACATACAGTTGATTGGAATAATTTCAAAGAAACCAAAAATGCATGCAAAAAATGATAGTTTTGAGTGATGGTATATCGGTAAAACGTTTTGTTTAATTGATCAACACCATGGACATAACAACAAAATTAGAAATAGTTTAAAATTCCGGTCTAACAAATGTTAAGAGTTTCGATAATATTCATATATTATGATTCTGACGCGCCAATGGTTTTCAATTAAGTGAAAATACAATGGTAAGGGTGGCTTCGTAATTCTGGGTGCACAAACGAAGCCAATCCCATCTAGAGTAAACTATCATAGACTCATCTAAGTACGAAGAACACGTACAGCCTCACCGGGTCCCACCAAAACTCCACGTGGCATTTAGAGAGAAGTCAATCTCGTGGGCCTTCACGTGCAAAATGTTCATCATCTCGTAGCTGATTCTTCCCCCCCCATTATGGTCATCGCATCGGACGGCTGAGAGAAAACCAACTTTAAGTCCATCACACGAAAGAGATGACGTGGCGAGAAACTGGCGCGAGCTTGTAAAGTAAAAAAAAGTCAAAAGATCCAACGGCTGATGTGAAACAAAAGTCAGATGATTAAATGAATCTATATATATATAGCAAGAAATGAGATTCGTTGATCATCATCACTCTCGGAAGATTGAAGAAAAAGCTGAAATAGAAGTTTCGCGATGAACTCTCTTTTGATGAGAACCGGTTCGATGCCGGTTCAAAAGCGGTTTATTCCCTCGCGGAAGGCGACGACAATCTCCAGGCACAACTCCGTCGAATCATTATCCAGCTACGGCGGCGAGGGATTCGCCGGCGGGAAGATCTCGATCGATGTCAAGGCTACGGTGGGGATGCGGAGGGTGTTATCGGAGAGTGATGTGATTAGATCTGAGAGAATGTTGAAGAGTGTTGGATCCAAGCCTACGCCGGCGAAAATCCCGGAGGACGACGAGGAAATTAGGTTCGCCGATGGCTGGGGATCTTTGATCTGGGAGGAGAGTGGTCTTCCTATGGAGGAGCAAGGAATCTCCGGTGGTGGTGGATCTGGTTACAGCGGCGGTAAAGGAAAGGGAAACAGAAGCAGAGGAGGCGGTTACGAGAATAGGAGCAAGATGGGTGATTATTATCGGGAGATGTTGAAATCTAACCCCAACAATTCGCTTCTTATGATAAACTACGGCAAGTTTTTGTACGAGGTACGTGTCGATCATGAATCCGAGATTTGGAAATTTCTGAGTTTTTGGAGAGATTAGGTTTTCAAAATTTTGAAATTGGTTTGGATAAAATTAGGTGGAGAAAGATTCAGAGGGAGCAGAAGACTACTACGGGAGAGCAATACTTGAAAATCCAGGTGATGGTGAGGCATTGTCAATGTATGGAAAATTGATATGGGAAACGAAGAGAGATGAGAAAAGAGCTCAAGGTTACTTTGATCAAGCTGTTAATGCTTCTCCTGATGATTGGTATAATATTATGTACTCAAGAATTTTGGTGGATTTTTGATTTGATTTACTAATCCCCAATTCAAAATGTAAAAAGGTTTGTGTTGTTGTAACTTTGCAGTATGGTTTTGGGATCATACGCACATTTCATGTGGGAAGCAGAGGATGAGGAAGAAGAAGAAGAAGAAGAATTGATGGTTGCATCACCAGCTATGGTTTCTGCGGTTTAGAAACGCCAAAGACTGACACGGAGAAGAAGAAGAAGAGTGATGGAGTCTGTAACAATGTATTATCAACCTTTAGCGTATGTTAATGTATTTTCCTAACTCTTTTGTTTTACTTGGCGATGTAATAGTAACATGAAGAGCAATAAACATATATGTGAAACAAAACAAATGTAAAAAATCTTAAGAGAAAATATAAGGGCTTCTGTATAATTAAGAATTTTGTATTAATGGTTAGATCTTTGCTATTTGGAAATTAAGAAATTAGTCAGTTCTTTATCAGAATTTTGAAACTAAAGTGGATCATTCGTTGATTATGTGAGGAGAAAAAAGAGAAGTCTTTATGATCATCACAATCAAAAGAAACTAAGAAACAAACTAAAAAGAAGAATTGAAACCTACTTAACATCTCTCTCTATTTATCTAAAACCAAAGCTAAATTAAAGAGAAGTAGGACGAAGAAGAAGAAGAAGACGAGAGAGTAAGAAAGCTCAATCTACTTATGGATAATCCTGACGGAGAGATGTGTAAAAGAAACAGAGAAGTAAACCCGGTCAGCCCGAATCATCTGTTTATTGAGGATTGTGGCCAGGCCAGAGATGATGGTACATCTGCATAGGCATTTGGTGAAGCTGTTGTGGTGTAGAGTTTCCAAATAGTCCGTGATTGTTGTTGTTGCTACCACGGTGCAACGGAGAGTTACTTTCATTTTCCTCTGATGACTCGCTCGAATGTTGCTGTCCCTGAGACCGAGGGCTTCCCGGTCCACCACCACCAAAGCTCAACATATTGGCTGGTGCTGAAGCTGGCTCGGGATTATTCTGAACACGCCCCACGCTTTGTTTCTGTTTCTTCCCATCTGGTACAAAGCTTCCAACAACGACCTATATAAAAAAACCCGAATCAAAGTGAGTATCTCTTGAAGATTTTTGTGATTTAACTCGAGTATAAAAGTTACGAATTCAAATAACCTGGACTTGTGATCCAGCTACTAGCATTCCAGCAACACAACCACCCACAATCTGGCCATCGGGTCTAGCCAGAGACACGCTCAAGTTACCAGTTTTGGTCACAGTACCATTACTCTCAGAATTCAAGAAAGAACCTGACATAGAAATGATTTCATATGGGCCCTGCAAATACACATACAGCTCAATACAAGATCACACAGACAATCACAATTCACAAGACCGTAATCAGATAAAATTCCAGCTCCATTGATATATAAAAACAGAGCTCAAATCAGATCAAGAAGTAAGTAGTGCACAAGGACATGAAAAGGTTATACCTCACACTTAACAACTCCATTAGGATTATTAGCTTGACGAAGCACCACACTAGATACAGCTCCTGTAGCTGATAGAATACAGATCGCGCGTGGTCCTTGATTCGTAAACGCCACTACCTTCATAGCTATGTCCTGAATAGAATGAAAGATCATAAGCTTAACCAAAAGAAACACATCAAAAAACAAAACAAGCGAAATTACTCAAATCTTGACAAATTCAAGTTCTAAGATTAACGATTTGCTACAACACATTACCTCTCCAGTTTTGACCTCAATGACATGAGGTGTAAACCCTACTCCTCCTGTTCCTCCTGCTCACACACACACACACAAAACCAGGAAACATATTAAGTAATCGAGAATTGTAAACAGTGGTTTTGATCTGATCAAAAGGGTTTTAAAGCGGAGAAAGATAGATCGAGTGTTCACTGTACCTAAAGCGTCGAGCTGCTTCTTACCGGAGCCAGGAGGACGACCTCTGTTCCGTTTAGCAGGTGGATCGGAAGAGTTCGCATTTGCACCTCCTCCACTATCTCCACCACCACCTCCTCCTCCGCCGCCGTCTGTTCCACCGCCGTATGAATTAGAAGCTGAAGGAAGAGGCGATGTCGGAGCCAAAGCAAGACCAATGTTGCCATCAGGAGCATACTTCCTAGGTCGTCCTCGTTTCTTCTTCGCCTGTTGTTGTTGTTGCTGTTGCTGTTGTTGCTCGATCCCGAATCGCATCGACTGTTGTTGGGTCGCGACGGAGGAAGGCGATCCCTCGAATCCGAGAGATTCGAGAGTTTTCTGGTCCATCTGTTGCTGTGGCTGAGGATGATGATGATGATGAGGGTGTTGCTGATGGTGCTGAGGCTGATGCGGCGAGAGAGAGCCGAAGGGCAATCGGTGATGCATCGCCTGAGATGTGGAGGTGGGACCCATTAAAGGGGCGGCGTTAGGGTTTCGATTGTAGGAACCCATTAGCATCCCAGGCGGTGGTTGTAGCTGCTGCTGCTGTTGTTGCTGCTGCTGCTGCTGCTGCTGTTGGTGGATTTCTCTAGAATCCATCGAAGATTAGAGAAAGAAAAGGAAGAAAATTTCTTCTTCTTTTTTTCTCTCTCTTTGTCTCGAAGGTTTTTGTTAAATTTAGGGTAATTTTCTCGGAGAGACCCACTTTTCTGTTTTACGAATGCCGAGAAAATAGACGAGAAAGTGCAGGTTTTTGAGTTTTAAGCGAAAGCGTGTGAGCTAGCTAAAACAAGTCTCTTTTTCTCTTTCTCTCTCTTTTTGAGTTCTTCAGAGATATAGAGAGAGAGAGACGATATGTGTTTTATTTTCTTGATTTAATTAGAAATAAAACAAATTAATAAAGAAACAAATCTTTTGTTTAGGGTTTTCACATTTTCAGGGGATTTGGTTTTGTTTTGTTGATAAGTTTTAATTTTTAATTTTTAAATGAAATAAATCTAAACATATAATTTAGTTGGGATTTAGTTTGTGAATGTGAAGGAGAGAATATTAAGGAGTTCGTCTTTAATGATGATGTTCAGTCCATTTACACTTTGTAGTTGTAATGTACTCTTTGGATTTGGTGCCACTCCTTTAACTCTACTTCCTTTTTTTAAAATTAATGTATTTCAGTTTTTTTTTTTGGTTTTTTTTCACATAATTTGCAATGTTGCATTGAATGAACAGAACAGAGTTTGGTATTGGAAGAGAAACTAAATCGGAATGAAGAGACATTGAAGTTGAATGTTAGGAGGGATTTTATTAGTTTGGTGACTTTTATCATTTGAGTAGAGAGTTTAAAGTCTTGACTCAAACCCTACCGAAGTGGGTACTAGAAAAAATAACAAAGATCCTTATTAGCAAAATTTAAAATAGAAACAAATGCACAATAATTAATAAAATTATGTAAACTATAGATTTTGGTTTGACTGTGGGAAATCGGAAAATCCAAATAAACATGGGGTTTGTACTTTGATGTGTCAGATTTTCTTAAGTATAAGTATATCCTCATCAGATCTTAAAAACAATCACTACTTTGAAAATGACAGCAGCTTATTTTGACCATTTTGTCCTTCTCTTGCCTCATCATTTTAAGGAAATTATGTGTTCCAAATTAATTGACAAACTTACTAATTTTTAATGCTATGCCACATTATTAAAAAAAAAAAAAAGACCCACTGGAATGTAAAATTAATATTAACACACAAAATACAACTTTATTTTTTCTGCAAATGAACAAAAGTCTTAACTTTCAACATCTTATTTTCATATGAACATGCTTTGCTTATGTAACGAACCCACTCGACCGTGTTATACCCACTCTTCTCCCATACCTGTCACGAGATATTCAATCAAATTCACCGTTTGGGTTTTTGTATCGATTCCACAAAAAACACAAAAGTAGAGTATGTGATCTGTATTTGGTTTTGCGACAATCAATGAGAAAGCACAAAACTTTTTATTTGTATAGCTAGCGACTAAAGTGATCGACTTTATTAGACCAACAGGCAACAAAAAGCAGTTGTTGAAAGTTTAAGCCATGCGCGTACCTTAAGAAACCGGACACGCAAAACCAGATGCTGTGAACATTGGTACCTGAAAATAGAAAAGACTGCAAAACCAGATGCTGTGAACATTGGTACCTGAAAATAGAAAAGATGATGAGACATTTAACGAATGTTTTGAAAGTAATTTTAGTATTTATAAGATGATTCAAGTGACCTGAGATTCCATTTGGATCGGTGGTCTTGTCCAAGATTTCTTTTATCCCATTGTTGAGATCAAATCGACTTCTGCACTTAGAGTGGATTCTGTAAAACTTTCTTATCCTAAGAGAAACAAAATAAAGAAGGCAAATGGATTAGGTGAATGTTAACCGACAAAAAGTTTAGATATAAATCAGTGTCAAAACTCACTTCAAAACCAAGCAATCGATTGATGGATTCTACTTGGCGCGACCAGAAGTCACTTTGAAGTCTTTGCGGTTTGTTTCTGTACTAAGGGCCGGTTTAACTAGGTGGGCGGCCAGTGCGACCGCCCCGGGGCCCATGATATTTGGGGTCCATTTACAACTCCAAGGGCAAACGTTTTAGCTCCAAATACACTTTTGACCTGGAAACCAACACAAGAACAAATTGTAAGAGGGGCAAAGATTCTTACACTACCTTTTGATCTCCATCTAAAAGCTACGAACCTTGATATTCACTTCCCTGCGTGTACGTCCAAGTTCCTTGATTGTTGGCAATACGCAGAAAGGAAGTTTCACTCCCTCTGTTATACGACACCTGAGAAATCAGAAAAATCAGCACACTTTCTCAGCTGAAACTTTGATAGATTGCGTAGTGATTAGATATTCTTATAGTTGGTCATAAGATCAGTCTGCGCTTGATAGTAGAACAAAGGGCATTTCTCAAACTTACTTCATCAATTCAAATTCACCATCTGGTGGTACAAAACTACGGTCTTCTCGGAATTGAGATTTACACACTGGTGAAATGTGACGTCATCAAGCTCGATGGTTTTACCACTGCATAGAATTGCAAGCAAGAACCAATAAACACCAAAAAGAATCTGTGGCTACATATGGAAAGCTATTCTACAAAACCTACCTCTTAGCTGGACTAGATTTCATTTGTGATTCCTTCTCAAGACCAATTTTATCATTCAATCCCAACTTCAGATCAAGCATTCCTGAAATAAAACACTTGATCAAAACCTTCCCCGTCACATCACAGAGAAGAACGTTGCCTAGAGTCAAATAACGTCCAAGAATAACCACATTAAACTAATGAAATTCAAACTAAATAGATTCCAAAGAAAAGGTTGAGAAAGGTATCTACCTTTGGAGGACATAAGAAGGTTTACACTTTCCACAATATCCAAAAACACCTACAGCAATGATTACACAGTCAGCACCTTTACACATCTACCAAAGTATCAGACACAAATAACTCAACTTACCTCATTCTTCTTCTAATCAAGGCCATCTCTTCGCCAACCAACAGCGCCAGTAACTTGTAATGTTAAATTTGGAAAAGGTTTGTCCGTTGGCTGTTTTCAATTTTTATACAAGAAAAGCAATTCATGAATGAAAAAGGTGAGCAAGCAAAAAAGTAACATAATATTGATTTCGTTAGGGAACAACTGGTTCACTTCCGACAGCATAACACTGATAATATTGAAACCTGTGCATACAAACATTATAGATGAAGCTACCTTAGAAGAAAATGGTGACCATACACCTTCTATTGAAGCAAACTAGAAGCCCAAGATTTATGATATTCGGGAAGCCATACAAGCCTATGTAATTAGGGTTCATAGCAAGCATATGTTCATATATATATATATGCTAGTTATGAGAACAATGGATGTAACCTAGAGAGTTGCTACTAGAGAGTTGCCTCCTCAAAGCAACTCTCCTTCTTCATCCTTAATGGAAATCCAAAATCAATTTGGTTTTTGGTGACAACCTAAAGCTTCTTCCTTTCTCTTTTGTCTACAAATCATCATCTTCACCACTTAGCTAGTCGTTCCATCTTCACCATTTTCCTTCTTCCTTGATTTGTCCATATGTTTAGTCTGCTTTTTTTTTTTTTTTTTTCTTTAGTCTCCATATCATCATCTTCATCACTTTGCTTCATCCTAGATATCTTTTCATCTGTTTTTGTTTTGTCTCCATGTCATCTTCTTCACTTTGATTTCTCTTTGTAAGTATCAAAGTGATCGATGAAGATGACCTAGACACAAAACAAAAACGGATGAAAAAAGAAATTCAAAGCAGAAATGTGTTATCTCACTCCAAGTCCAAGCTACTACTCTAATTAACATCAATATCAGTTTTGAGAACACTTCCCAAGTTCCTTAAGCTAACAATCATACCTGCATCCCCTCAAATCTCAACAGAACAACACAAATTGGAAAGCACAAGTGAAAACAAACATGGGAAGATGGACTTTTCGTAATGGACCGAACTCTCACTAGTCTGGCCCGTTAAGTAATTTTGTTTTACAAAAAACAAATTTACCGCGTCGTTAAGTAAAATGAAGATGGATTAGATTTAGAGAATACCTAGTAGAAAAAGGCGCAAAAGCAAAGAAGAAGAAGATTCTTCTGGATCCAGTTTCCTCCATTTTCGTCGCAGAGAGAGTGGGACTTACGTGTTTAGCGACTGGTCTGAAGATTTTCGGATTCGAACCCAATCTGGAAAGTGTGAAGAAGTAGAAATTGGGTTTAAGGAAGCAGTTTCCAAGTATTTGTTCCCGATATCAATCTTAACCTCTGTGAGAGAGATTTGTGTATCTGATCTAGTGACGGATTTGATTTGGGCGAGTTTGATTCCTTCTGGGCTATAATGGGGTTTCTTAAGAAGTTGGCTGGTGTGTTTGGATTTGGGCAGGAAGTGGTGAAAAATGAGGAGGATGATAGAGGAGAAAGTACCGGAATCGACGGAGATAAGCGACGGGAAGATAATCAGCCGAGATTTCGTGAAACCGGGCTACCAAGGAAAGGATTCGGAGTTCCGGTTCAAGTCGCCGTCGAAAGGTCCCATCTTGGTCCTGTTCTTCAGCCTTGCTCCGCCGGAGACGGTGGTATTCAGGTTTGAAATTTTCCGATTGTGGAACTCTTGTTATAGTTTGATTGATGGATGATTGCTTTATGCAAGTCTGGGAATTGACTTATGAGTTTTCTAGTTAAGCAGGATTAGCTTATAGTACAAAACTTCAAACATTTAGCTTTCTGATTGATTAGGTTGATTACTCTAAAATGTTAGAGTTACTACGAAAGATTCCTCCTTCTTAGTTCTCCTTAAACTTTTGATGATCGATACTTCTGTTCTTCGGCTGCCGCTTTATATTTGATTGCTCAGAACCCAAATCTCCAATTAAACTCTTGAAGTGGATTTACTTATGTGTAGATATTTCATTTTCTTCATTGGCACTTGTAAGTGAAACCAATTAATAATCCTAACAGTTAGATGCAGACTTGCAGTAAAGACAATCTTTAGAAAGCAAGTTCTCCAGTATCACTTTCTATGTAGTGAAAGCGAAACTGTAATCTTTTCTATAGTTTTTTATCACTTTATTGGTTCACATTGTCTCTTTTCTATGATTTTATTGGTCTGCTTCTCTAGTTCCTCTCAGAATGCGATAAGCATTTTCAACCGAATCCCGGTCTTGATTCCCAATGTCAAATTTGAAGCCATTAGGTCACTTGATTACTATTGAAGTTTACTTAGTTAAGAGATTGCATCATCTTCTTGTACTGTGTTATAGTTCTCTCTTGTATTGAATCAGGGACTAAGGTGGTATACAAAACGGCTGAGGGTTGATGAAGATGGAGATGTTGCGGATGAGTTTTTGGAAGAGGGAGAGAAACAGACAAACGCTGAAGATGATAACTTAAAGACTATGCCAAGACTCGAAGCGAAGCGCAAAACAAAACCTGCAAAAGTAAGAAGACTAGTTGTGTCTTCTGATGGGAAACTCCAGCAATGCATTGAACATCAAGGAAGATTAATTATAGTATGAATGATTTGAAGAACACAGAGAGGTTAGGACAGATTTTGTTTCATCAGCATATTCAAATCTTGGTATCAAACAATAGAAGAAAACAAACCTGTAGTGATGATTATTGATTTGATTCTGCAATGAGATTAGTTTTATAATTAGACAGTCAATTGATTTTGGGATTTGTTTTACACTTAATTTTTGCATCTATTAGACTACGGGTTCTTCTTTGTGCGCTTATACATAATATGATCATCTCCTTTGGTTTAAACATGAACCAAAGTTTCTATTGGTAAAATTACATTTTTCTTCAACTATCTTTTCTTCTGCCACGAGGAGAGGAGAGAACCCACATGAGCGACGTGGACAACACACGAGAAATCTGGAAATCTCAAAAATTCAACCAACACAACACCCTTAAAGTGAAGGAACAGCTGTTCTGTTTTATACAAAGATCTCACCTTGACACACAACACTACAAAGAGAATCGTATGTCATTTAATTACTTTATTGGACTTTTTTTTTATATAATTGTGACTACAACAAACTCGATGTAGAACTAAAAATATTTACAGTGACAAAATCTAGTTGAGCTAGAAAATAAAAGTTTTTCATTTGTAAATCAATTCTTTTGTACACCCATAATTTTTGTTTTTTGCATTTTGCATTTTGTAACAATGAATATAATATTAGTCAATTTTATAGTAGATTACGGCGCCAAATGGAGTTGTAATAATTATAAGTTCACAATGTAGAATTAGAATAAAATTTCACTAAAAAAAAAAATTAAAAATTCTTAGGTTAATTAACCAGCCACAACTATGTAAATTCATAAATTCAGCTCCAAAAGTCTCCAACAGATTTCATTTTAATGAGCTGTATATCAAATCAAACTCACAAGTCGCAAGACTCGCAAGTCGCAACCCGTGTCATCATTAATATTGTTCACGTTTCTTTTCCCCTTTTGGTAGAAGAATACGGTAAGAGACGTTAAAAGAGTTTTATTTCGTGAAAATTACGATATTTTTAACAATGTCGTCCCAAGTCATTAATTGATTTTTATTAGATAGACATGTATGACTTCAGATATTATGAAATTTACATGTCATTTTCATATTATTCACTTATCTAGGGATTAACGTGGCTTTTAATTTATATAATGTGATTTAAAACCCGATTTATAAAATAATTAGTTGTCCCCGTGCATAAAAAGAAGGCATGCATGTGTTATGTGTCAACGTTGGTGCGGCTTTGAAGGATCCAAAAGGTCAACTTTAGGTGAAATCAGTTATGCATGCTATTTTTTTTATCTATATGCTTTAAATTATATTTTCCTTTGTCACCACTAAACTATGTTTCCTAATGAAACCATAGATCGTTTATATGATTTATCATAGTGGGCAATAAATTTTGAATTTGTATTTGTGTAGATTGATTGCATTTTTTACTCGTCTATCATATGATCATTACTTGTTGTGTTTAAAATAAAAATTCGTGTAAGGACTTTACATATGTAATCTCTTTTTGAACTAACAACAACTTATTCTCGGTCCGTTCATAACTAATTCTCATTCCTCGCCTACATAATCAAAATGATAACAACGATTAGTATTATTTGATTATGTTAGACTAATGTAACTAAAAGTGTATGTACCTACTTGTGTTCTTGGTTTTTCGAACTATATTTTTAACAATATTAGTCTTAATTGGGTGACACACCCATGCATATAATTATACAAATGGTAATATTTAAGAATACTAATTGGATCTCTAATTTTATAATTAGTATAGCATTATGGAACGTACGTTAGTTTGATATCTTTTTCAATAACTTTTGACTTAGTTTTTTTTTTCCGATCTTGTGAATAAAAGTGAAAAAGGTACTCTTTAATTTAATATGAACATCAATAATTGCAAGTCATGTGAAACCTATCAATCTTCCTCACTTGCCAAAAGAGAATATAATTTTTGTATCTATTAAAGGTAATTACGTAAAAAGCATATACACGTATAGAGGTAAAAAGTAACATCACGAGATTTTTGTATTTCCTAAGAATGTTGAATAAAACACAAATTATGTTTAACAGTAAATAATGCTATAAATAGTAAAATTGTAACACTTTTTTTTTTAAAACGTTACGCAAAATATTATAAAATATTGATCATTAAGCGAAACTGCATTTATAAATATAATTTATTTTGACAAAAAAATGACAAAGATCATCATAATAAATTTATACCCTTAATATAATCGCTATTTCTTAAAATCATATGACACGTTAAAAAAATTATTACCAATCGAAACCTAAATGAATGAGATTCTTGTAGTTCAACCAACACAATCACACGAATTAACTTATTTCTTCTGGCCAGTTAGATAGTATATGCATTGCATACGCAAACCAGATCCATCACTCTCTCTATATATACACATATACACACACACACAAAGAGCTATATATAGAGAGTAACACAATAACAACACTTTATATTCTTGTATACTCGTATTAGAAAATAAAGAGAGAGGACAATTTTCTCTCCCTCAAAATGTCCAACAAGGTTCACGTAGGGAGCATTGAAATGGAGGAAGGTTTGAGAAAGGCGAAGTGGAAAGTTTTAGAACCTTCCGAGAAGTTCAAGAAAATTCCGAAAAGGCTTTGGAATGTCGGGAAAGAAGATCCAAGGAGGGTTATACATGCCCTTAAAGTAGGTCTTTCCTTAACACTTGTCTCTTTGCTATATCTCATGGAACCTCTCTTCAAAGGCATTGGAAGCAATGCCATTTGGGCCGTCATGACCGTCGTTGTCGTCCTCGAGTTCACTGCCGGTAAATTTAACAATCCAGCCCTAAATATATACATACAATTAGTAATGTAATAAGTGTAATCAACGTTTGTTTACTTTCTTGACTCTTTAGGTGCAACGTTGTGCAAAGGGCTCAATAGAGGATTAGGAACACTAATCGCGGGATCTTTGGCATTTTTCATTGAGTTTGTAGCTAATGATTCCGGAAAAGTTCTTCGAGCTATATTCATTGGCACTGCTGTTTTTATCATAGGTATGCATTTTTCTTTTCTTATATACATTTACCCGTTTGATGCCTTTTTTGTTACACAATTTTAAGTCTCTAACCATAAACTAATCTCTAGGCTTTAGATACATATATATAAGAATCCAACAATAAAACTATATACTAATTTAATTTATGCTGTCTTCTAATGGTTATAGGGGCGGCAGCAACATATATAAGATTTATCCCATATATAAAGAAGAATTACGATTATGGCGTTGTGATATTTCTCTTGACGTTCAATCTTATAACGGTTTCGAGCTATCGAGTAGACAGTGTGATAAACATAGCACACGATAGATTCTACACTATAGCTATCGGTTGTGGGATTTGTCTTTTCATGAGCCTTATGGTTTTTCCTATTTGGTCCGGTGAGGATCTCCATAAAACCACAGTCGGTAAACTCCAAGGCCTCTCTCGCTCTATAGAAGGTACGTATGATCATATGTATATTAATTATTGAAAGATTTACATAATTTATGTCCGTTTTTAATATTTGTGTTTTGTACGTATAGCATGTGTGAGTGAGTACTTTGAGGAGAAAGAGAAAGAAACATCAGATTCAAAAGACAGAATCTATGAAGGGTATCAAGCTGTTTTGGATTCTAAATCCATCGATGAAACACTTGTAAGTCTTTTTTTTTATAGTTCTTTATTTAAATAAAATGAAAACACAAAATAATAATTTTTTTATGAAATGAAAATGGAACAGGCATTATATGCAAATTGGGAGCCAAGACACACGAGACGATGTCATAGGTTTCCATGTCAACAATATGTTAAAGTTGGAGCTGTTCTTCGTCAATTTGGTTACACTGTTGTTGCTCTTCACGGTTGCTTACAAACTGAGATTCAAGTAAGCATAACTATTATATACATTACATTTAAAAATGATATCAAATTTCAATTTTTAAAGATTGTAAAATCTCTACAGAATTCACTTTGTGTTTACAATTAAAATTAAATAAAATTTCTAAATTTTGTTATTTTTGTTCAAGACTCCAAGATCAGTTCGTGCGCTTTTCAAGGATCCTTGTGTAAGATTAGCCGGAGAAGTATGCAAAGCTTTGTCGGAACTCGCAGATAGCATCTCCAACCACCGTCACTGTTCACCGGAAATTCTCTCCGATCATCTCCACGTGGCACTCCAAGACCTTAATTCCGCTATCAAGTCTCAGCCTAAACTCTTCCTCGGCTCCAATCTCCATCGCCACAACAATAAACATCAAAACGGCACCGTCTCACAGCGCACCAACAGTAACCATGAGAAAGACGTAAACGGCAGCGTTTCGAGTAATATCCCAGAAACCGGTTCACGTCACCATAAAATTACAGAAACCGGTTTACGCCAAGGCCAAAGCGGCGCCGTTTCGCTATCGAGCTTCAGGACCGACACGTCAGCTTTGATGGAGTATCGGAGATCGTTCAAGAACAATAATAATAGCTCTGAGATGTCGTCGGCGGGAGAGAGGAGGATGTTACGGCCGCAGCTGAGCAAAATCGCGGTGATGACGAGCCTCGAATTCTCGGAGGCTTTGCCGTTCGCGGCGTTTGCGTCGTTGCTGGTGGAGATGGTGGCGAGGCTTGATAATGTAATCGAGGAAGTGGAAGAATTGGGAAGAATCGCCTGTTTTAAGGAGTACGATAACACGCGAGATCCGACGGCTGACGATGTCCGATGCGAGAAACCGGCGAATGTTGTGATCAGTGTCGGCGCAGCGGAATGAAGCGACGACGGCGAGAAGTAAATTAGGTTTTTCTTTGGATTTAGGTGTATTTTAGAGAAGACGTAGATTAATCTCATTAATTAAACCGATCGGTATAATGGATCGATGATGCGATTCGATTTGGTTCGGTATGATTCGGTTTTCTCCATTTTACAATGATGGGAATTAGGAATCTATCCTATTGGTGTCTTTGTTTTCATAATTTACTAATAAGAGATATTTCCAATTATTATTGTTCATGCCTGCAATTGTTTAATAGATTTCAATTTCTTGAATAAAAAAAAATACATATGTGATATGTTTCGGTGTGTAATGAATTGAGAGGTCTGGTTACGTTAGCAAGACAATACAGAAATAAAATGGTATGGATTGAGGCCGGTTATTTTTGGTAGTCAATCTTAACTGTATTAGTTTAAAAAAAAAAAAATCAAAAAAGAAAGGGCCCAACCGGGTTCGAACCGGTGACCTATTGATCTGCAGTCAATTGCTCTACCACTGAGCTATGGACCCAATTTGCTAATACTTTCGCACCGTTATGTATATAAACAACGTTTTACAAATCATTTTTAAGAGTAAAAAATATTCTGGTAAATTTTCTAAAAGAGTGCAATGTAAAAAGCTGGTGTAAAAAGAGAAATATCATCAAAACCCTCCAAATTTTGAAAAAATGCAAAGTTTAGTCTTTCATACATCTTTATACGAAGGACAATTATTGTGCACTTGCAAAACCCGAAAATCTATATATATAAAGTAGAAAGTGTTATCTTCTCATGATGCCACATCATTTTCTTATATTTTAGAATTGTAACACATCATCAACTCATTTGTTAGTTTTGAATTATATAGATTTTTTATTATTACATTTTAATTCTCATAGTAACTATCATCCATTAATATAGTAATTTTAACAAGAATTTGAAAAAACATTTCTTTATAAATGATACCTTATATATATTGATGCATTTCTTCATTATTGGGTATGACAATTTGAATGACAACTCTAAGCTTTTAATGGGTATATAAGAATGCATATTATGCAAAGTAAATTGTGGTATCCCAAAAAGTTAACATGTTCAAGTCAATCATCGAGATATAGAATGGGTGAAATCCTCCGGAAAATTATACAAAGCTCAAGTCGGAGTGAAAACATTGATTGATCATAAAAAAAAAAAACATGAAGAAGATAGTGAATGTTAGGTTTGAACCGGACAAAAATGTTGACATCATGCCAACACTCCCGACGCTGGTGATGAGTCATAATCTGATAAAGATTCATGACCTCTGTTGAAATAAGCTCAAAGTCGAAATAAGGCAATTGTGTTTTAACGTGTATTTAGGAGTCAAGCTAAATATACTTGCATATTTAGGAGATAGCTAAATATGTAATATTGTCTTTTTAGAGATTAGGGTTTGTTAAACGAGCTCTTCTCCTATATAAGTGAACGCAAGAGTTGTTTGCGGTACGTGTGAGAGATTAAGGAGATTTGAGTTTGTTAGCTTAAGTTTTGAGGAGTTTCTTGAGCAATAAGAAGTTTTGGTTTTACCTTGAATCTTCATATAATTATTTGTGACAGGAATTGGTATCAGAGCCTTCTTCTCAAGATAGGCGGCTGAATCATCGAACCTCTTGAGTGAAGAAGAGTAACGATGACAAAACCAGAAGACGATTCTGGGAAATCCGATGAGAAGATGGGAATAGAAGGAAAGATGAAAGAAGGAGGAAGTTCAGCATCGCTCAAGTGTCCCATGCTTAATTCGAGTAATTACATAGTATGGTCGATGAGGATGAAGAGGTTACTCAAAGTCAATAAGACATGGGATATTATCGAAACAGGGAAAGGTGATGATAATAAGAATGATTTGGCAGTAGCGTTGATTTTTCAGTCAATTCCAGAAAATCTTATTCTCCAAGTCGGAGAGTTAGAAACTGCAAAGGAGGTGTGGGAAGCCATTAAAACAAGGCATGTAGGAGCAGAGCGTGTGAAAGAGGCTAGGCTGCAAACATTGATGGCAGAGTTTGATAGACTCAAGATGAAGGAATCGGAGAAAATCGATGATTTTGCAGGAAAACTTGCAGAAATACAATCGAAGGCAGCTTCGTTAGGAGAAGAGATTGAGGAATCAAAAATTGTTAAGAAATTTTTGAAGTGCCTGCCTCGTAAGAAGTATATACATATCGTTGCTTCGTTAGAACAAGTCTTGAATCTTAATGATACTAGATTCGAGGATATCATCGGTCGTTTGAAAGCTTATGAGGAACGTGTGGCAGATGAAGAAGAAGAACAAGACGAACAGAGCAGCCTAATGTATTCGAAAGCAGAGCCTCAAAATTCTGGGAATCGATCAGGAAGAAATTATGGAAATGATCATAAGAATAAAGGAGAACAAAATCGATTGATGCTTGCAAATTCTGATTCTCAGGGAAGAGCAAATCGCGAATATAACAATGAATTCAGAAACAGAGGACGAGGTGGAAGGTATTTCGGAAACAGAGGACGAGGTCGTGGGAGGTACAATAATAACAGAGATCAAGGAGACATGTCGAAGCTGCAGTGCTGGAGATGTGATAAATATGGGCATTATGTTTCTGATTGTCCTGATCGACTTCTGAAACTACAAGAGGCACAATTGGACAAGAGTGAAAATACAGAGGAAGCAGATGAGTTAATGCTTCATGAGGTGGTTTATTTGAATGAAGAAAAAATCATACCCAGCAAATATGAAGAGAATACACGTGATGATGATATCTGGTACTTAGATAACGGAGCCAGCAATCATATGAGTGGAGATATCAGGTATTTTTCGTCAATTGATAAAACAATTACTGGAAAAGTGAAGTTTGGTGATGATTCTCGGATAGATATCAAGGGAAAAGGAACGGTTGAGTTTACAGACAGGAATGGTGAAGTAAGAACAATGGCAGAGGTCTATTATATCCCAGATTTGAAGTCAAACATCATCAGCCTTGGACAGGCGACTGAAGCAGGGTGTGATGTGAGAATGAAAGGGGATTTTTTGACATTGCATGATAGTAATGGAAAGCTTCTTGTCAAGACTACAAGATCCAAGAATCGTCTCTATAAAGTGCATATGGGAATCAAAGGTACAGCTTGTCTATATCTTATGGAGTCAAACAATTCAGACTTATGGCATGCGCGTTTAGGTCACATCAATCTCGAGACACTGAAGTCGATGGTGCATAAAGGGCTTGTTTTAGGTATGCCACAAACTAAGTTTGATGTGAAAATCTGTGACTCATGTTTGCTGGGAAAACAAACTAGACAAGTATTTCCACAAGCTGCCTCATATCGAGCAACAAAGATTCATGAACTCATCCATGGAGATTTATGTGGTCCCATAACTCCTAGTACACCTGCTGGAAAAAGGTATATTTTCGTCCTCATAGATGATTACTCGAGATACATGTGGACCATATTATTGAAGGAGAAGAGTGATACGTTTGAGAAGTTTAAGAATTTCAAAGCTTTGGTTGAAAAGGACTCAGGAGTGAAGATTAAAACATTCAGAACTGATCGAGGAGGAGAGTTTGTATCACAAGAGTTCAACTCCTACTGTGACGAATCAGGAATAAAACGGCATCTCACGGCTCCATATACCCCACAACAAAATGGAGTTGTTGAGCGACGAAATCGAACTTTGCTCGAGATGACAAGGAGTATCTTAAAGCACATGTCATTGCCAAATTATCTTTGGGGAGAGGCAATTCGTCACTGCACATATCTTCTCAACAGAATAGCTACCAGAGCTTTGAATGAGAAAACACCATATGAAGCCTATCGTGGTAAGAAACCCAATATTGCTCATCTGCGGATTTTTGGATGTATTGGATATGCAAAGATAGAGAAACAACACTTGCAAAAGCTTGATGATAGATCACGACGGTTGATACATTTGGGCACCGAACCAGGTTCGAAAGCATACCGGTTTCTCGATCCACAAACCAAGAAAATCATAGTTAGTCGTGACGTCGTATTCGACGAAAACAGAGGCTGGAATTGGAGTCGAAGTGAAACGATTAAAACCAGAGATGAAGAATTTGTGATAACTCTTGGAAATTCTGGAAATCGTGGCATTCGAGAAGCTAATCCTGAATCCTTCCAGGTCGAACCAGAATCAGCTCATCATCCACGAGAATTGCAGAGAAGCTCGCGAACTGCAGGATCGCCTGGAACGGAACGAGCACGTGCTGAAACAGAGTACGCTTCTGATTCTTTTAATTCTGGAAATTACGAGGTTGCAGAAAGCTTGGAGTCTGATGAAGATGACGATGAGAATGATACTGAAAATCAGGAACAACAACCTGGATTAAGAAGAACACAGAGAATCAGTGTAAAACCGAAGAGATTTGATGATTATGTGATGCTGGCTGAGCTTGAAGGAGAATATTTGTTGATGAGCGTGAATGATGAACCAAAAGATTTTCATGAGGCAAAAGGATCGAAAGCTTGGATATGTGCTTGTGAGGATGAATTATTTTCGATCAAGAAGACAGCTACCTGGAGTTTAGTTGATCTTCCACAAGGAGCAAAATCGATTGGGCTGAAGTGGGTTTTCAAACTCAAGAGAAATTCTGATGGTAGCATAAATAAACACAAAGCTAGACTTGTGGCCAAAGGGTATGTTCAGAGGCATGGAATAGATTTCGATGAAGTATTTGCTCCGGTAGCTCGTATTGAGACAATTCGACTTCTTATTAATCTTGCAGCATCTAATGGATGGGAAATACATCATCTCGATGTAAAAACAGCTTTTCTTCATGGTGAGTTAAAGGAAACAGTGTATGTCTCACAGCCCGAGGGATTTATAGTTAAAGGATCTGAAGACAAAGTTTATAAGCTCCATAAAGCACTCTATGGGCTGCGACAAGCTCCGAGAGCTTGGAATGAGAAGTTGAATCAGATTTTAAAGGAGCTGCAGTTCAAGAGATGTTCCAAGGAACCATCAGTCTATCGAAAGGAGGTAAAAAGTGATACTCTCATTGTTGCGGTGTACGTTGATGATTTGTTTGTGACAGGATCCAATATGAGTGTCATCATCGATTTCAAGAGAGAAATGTCATCGAGATTTGAGATGAGTGACTTGGGAAAACTGACATACTATCTTGGAATTGAAGTTTGTCAAACCAAAGAGGGGATTACGTTAAATCAGCGACGTTATGCACTAAAGATACTTGAAGAAGCTGGATTGATAGATTGTAACTTAGTGCATACACCGATGGAAGCTGGTTTAAAATTATCAAAGTCACCAGAAGAACAAGACATTGACGCCACAAGTTATAGAAGGAGTGTTGGATGTCTTCGATACTTGCTTCACACAAGACCAGATTTGTCTTACAGTGTAGGTGTCTTAAGCCGGTATATGCAAAATCCAAAGGAGTCACATGGAAGTGCAATGAAACAGTGTTTGAGGTATTTAAAGGGAACTGTTACACTTGGATTGAGCTTTAAGAGATCGGTTTCTAAGGTGACAAGGCTGATTGGTTACAGTGATAGCAGTTATAATGTGGATCCTGATGATGGTAAGAGTACAACAGGTCACGTTTTCTACCTAGAAGGGAGTCCAATAACTTGGTGTTCACAGAAACAAGATACAGTGGCTCTATCTTCATGTGAAGCAGAATTTATGGCTGGTACTGAGGCTGCGAGACAGGCTATTTGGCTTCAAGATCTGCTTGGAGAAGTTACTGGATCACCAAGTGAAAGAGTCACTATTCGGATAGACAATAAGTCTGCAATTGCTCTTACAAAGAACCCGGTATTCCATGGTAGAAGCAAGCATATTCATACCCGGTATCATTTCATAAGGGAATGTGTTGAGAATGGTCAGATTGAGGTTGAACATGTACCGGGAAATGAACAAAAGGCAGACATCTTAACTAAGGCGCTTGGTAGGATTAAATTCAAGGAGATGAGAGAGCTCATTGGGGTACAAGATGTGATGGAGGCCGACTTTAAGCTTAAGAGGGAGATTGTTGAAATAAGCTCAAAGTCGAAATAAGGCAATTGTGTTTTAACGTGTATTTAGGAGTCAAGCTAAATATACTTGCATATTTAGGAGATAGCTAAATATGTAATATTGTCTTTTTAGAGATTAGGGTTTGTTAAACGAGCTCTTCTCCTATATAAGTGAACGCAAGAGTTGTTTGCGGTACGTGTGAGAGATTAAGGAGATTTGAGTTTGNATCATCGAGATATAGAATGAGTGAAATCCTCCGGAAAATTATACAAAATTCAAGTCGGAATGAAAACATTGATTGATCATAAAAAAAAAAGAAACATGAGGAAGATAGTGAATGTTAGGTTTGAACCGGGCAAAAATGTTGATGTCATGCCAACACTCCCGACGCCGGTGATGAGTCATAATCTGATAAAGATTCATGATCTCAACAAGCGTTGTGATCTCAAGGAGTTGGAACGTTTAAGGTGGAGTTTTAGAAGGGAGGAAAAACATTAATCTAAACATTTAGTTTTTGTTCAACAAAAACATTAATCTAAACATTCATTTACAACAAATGCAGTTTAACATTCATCAACCTCGTTTTTCTAGACGAGAGAGATTAGCGGGGTTACCAAATATAGTAAGTAATCTACGTGTAGTTTTTCTGGGACTGAGGGGGACCAGCTGGCCCAATATTAAACTGCATTTCACTTGTTTTTTTTTATGTTGTAAATGAAATAATATGTAAAGGTGTTGTTGATGTGATCTATTTATACACATTTTACATGAATTTTTTTTTTTAAAAAGCCTTATCATTTGAGAGGGGTGCCCCAACATAAATCTTAAATATATATTGTGATGAGTTTATTGGGAATAACGTTATCAGAAAACATAGCGTTAGTTTAAATACATACTGTACTAATTAGTATTAATATTTTATTTCAGACACTCTCACAGCTTCAAAATCATGCATTACCGTATCTTATTTTATCTGAAAGGCTCTCACAGCTTCAGAATTATTGCATGATTTACTTTAAAAAAAAAAAAATTATTGAAAAAATAAAATAAAATTAAGCTGTTTTACTTTGATATGATAACGTATGAGCACATAATGTATGTTCAATATAATACGAGGTAAGAGAAGGGAGGGACAAAAAAAAAAGACTGAGAACCAGAGAAACTAGCATAACTTTTTATCTTTTTTCAAAACTAGCATTACATAAAATGGCCAATACCAACATTGCATCAACAGAAAACAATATTTAATATGAAAACGTTGTCAATATGTGTAGTTTACTTAATTATTATAATATCTAATGTAAAATTAATAACTAACTAAAGCCCAGTCACCTGTCATTTTCATTTCATCTGTACCAGCGCGTAGCCTCACGCGTGACCAACACACAACAAAGCCGTCCACAAGGAAAATCAAAGACCGATTGCAGAGAAACGTTGGCGAGATGATTCTCTGCAGCTTTGCAATCAATAGACGATTCTTTCCCAAGGAACTTTGTCAATTAACTATTTGTTTTTTTTTGTTAACTTGTCAATTAATTATTTGTTGCTTTCCCCTTTATTGTAATCGGGCTGAGACAAATCAAAGAAGAGAATATGCAAAATTAGGGGTGGGCATTCGGTTCATTGGTTCGGTTCGGTTCAGTCGGGTTTTTCGGTTTTTGGGTTTTTCGATTTATAAGTATTAGGTCATATTCGTGATTAAATTCTATTCCGGTTCAGTTCGGTTCAGTTTTCAGTTTTTTTTCGGGTTTTATAAATAATAACCGAATTAGAATTCTATTCCGGTTCGGTTCGGCTCTGTCGCTGCGGTCTTCTTCGCCGGAGTGGAATTCGATTTGCTTCTCTCCCTACGAGTTGCCGAGGACAGCTTCTCCGCCAGAATTTAGCTGTCGATTTCCTCTCCGTTATTGTCACGTGCTTGCAGCGGCGGCGATGTCGTGTTGCTGCGGTGGATCTAGATCTAGGGTTTTGCGGTGGCGATGTTTGCTTGCGGCTTGGTCCTCGCCGGATGTCGCTGTCGATCTACGGTATTGCTCGGGGACGGCGGTTTCTGTGTTCTGTCGAAGCTTCCCGGTTATTTCTGTGCCAATGGCTTCTCCCCCTCGTTCGCCTCTTCTCCCGTGATGTTAGTAACCCGCGCGGCGGTTATTCTTGGCCCCTTCGCTTCTTTGCCGGAGTGGTGTGAGACGGTGGTAGTAAGTCATGCGCTTCTACCTTGTTTTGCGGCGGTGGTCCTGTGCCGCTACGGTTTTGGGTCGTTGACGTATTTTGCACGATGGTGGTTTTCTGAGCTTCTGCACCCTGCCGGTTTTTTGTTCTGGTGGTGGATCTGGCGTGGTGGTGGTCTACTGTGCTGCTGCGGTCCGCCGGAGGTTTTCTGTTCCGGCGGTGGAGATTGGCGGTGACGGCATTTTTCAAAAAACATGGGTCAAGTCCTGCGTTCTAGGGTTTGTCGCCGCTCCCGGTTTGGTCCGTTTCTCGTTTCTGACCCGACTCCGGTTATCCACGTTTCCTATGGTAAGCGGTTTAGTCTTCCTATGGTAAGCGGTTTAGTCTTCCGAACCGGGTCTTGGTTCAGTATGTTATATCCTGCTTTTAATATTAGAAATAATCGGGAATGAGCAATGGGCCTTTTGGCTCTTTTGCTGCCACCCCACCAACGTGGAGTTCGAATCCACCCTCCCTCAAGATGGGCTTCTCCTTTTTGATGGGTCCCTCATGAAGGTATCTCTCTTGTAATTATCTTTCATATGTAAGGGTCTTTGGCTACTGGGCCGGCCCTATGTGGTCCAGATCCATGTAAGTCAGACTCGACCGGTGAGGATAATTTCCCTGTCTGTCAAATTTGATTTAATAAAATGGTTTGTTGACAAAAAAAGAAAGATATAAAACCATTAAAAATATAAATATTTTAAAAAACGATTTTTGAAATATAGAATTTAATATAAAAAAATTGATATTGTCGAATTTTCTTCTGTCGGTAAACACAATACCAAATTTTGCGCGAAGCGAGTACTAAATAAAATTAAGTCACAAACCCTAGATACCACTCCTAAAATAATTGTATTTATCGTTATCCAATAATTAGTCTCCTACTTAGAGGCTCCCAGTCTTTTCCCCACTTATTCGTGTTTTTTTTTTTGTTCATTACAAAATTTCATACTAAAGAAAAAAATTCAGCAACCAATACAACATTCAAAAAAGTCTCAAATCCTATGAGCCCAGAAGCTTGGCGAATGATGTGAAGTAAAATAAATTTAATCTCCAAATATAATCGAGTCATAAATCAAAATGAGATATTCTTGTAAATTTTTAAAATAATAAAATGTAAAAATGCTCATAATAAAAAAAAAAACTAAAGCTCTCCAACAAGTGAAAAAATGCGAACTTTTAGGCTTTATATCTTTAAACAAATTGCTGCGTCGCATTTGCATCATATATTCTTCGTTTTCTTTTCCAAATTCTCTTTATGGATTTTCGAAACCATTCCCTTAGATAACTTTTAAAATATGAAATGGTCCCAAATCAATTGCTTTTATTGAAAAATGTTTCTTTTTATGCAAATGATTGTTATCACTTCCAGAAGTTGGATTAAAGGTTGTAAGTTTGGTCCAATTAATGATTGGGAGAAATGGAGAGAGCGGAATGGATGAAGGCATCTCCAAGGCAATCATTCTCCAACTCAACTCTCTCGAACCATTAGTACATCTATACTCGACTTGCTTTTCTTCGTATCTCCCCCGATTCGTCGTCAAGTGAAAATGATGCAGCGTTGGTGCTCTACTCATGGTGCCCTCCGCCTATTTTGCGAACGGTATAATTGCTCTGTTTTGGTTGATAGTTTGTAATCTATAGGTCTTCCTATTTGCCACTTTGTAAATAACTTTTCTTTTGTTGATAAATAAATTTTCACATTTCAACAACAAAAAATAATGGGAGAAATGTGATTCTTTAAATAAAAATAAGACTATGATATAATCCTATAAAGTTTTTAAAATAAGGAAATTAAAATAGTCATACAGCATACAGTATATTCATTAGTAAAATGTAAATTAAACCTAAACCAAAATAAAATGCAAGAGAATCCAAATTTATGACAAACCAAGTTGATCTTCTTCCGAGACTCCAACGTTAAAAGGCGTTTTTATGTCCTGAAGAGAGACCCACACATTTCCTTCTAGCTAGAAAAGATTTGAGTAATCGAATGAGCCGGTTTGGTCGTATTCATAATTTGTCCAATAACTTGGTTGCACTGATTGATCAATCTCCTGGTCAACGTTCAAATAAGAAGAACCGGCCGGAAATTCCACGTGGTGGTTCGCCGCGGTGACTTGAAAATGATGGGTGGGAAAGTACTCAGAAGCAACCTCCTGAATTTGAGGATAATCCTACAATTAAAAAACACAAAACCAAATCAGACCAGTATTGTGTATACAAAACTGTTTTGGTTTAGATATTACATATTAGTAGAGGTACCTTTGAGGAATCAAGGATGAAATCAGGAGAAATCCAAATGCTAGAAGAGTCGTTCATAGTAGAAGAAGGTTTGAATGATTGAAACTGCGTCGTTTCATCACGACAGGGAGAGGTCGCGAGGCTAGAGTAACCCGAACCACTTGCTTGTTCGTTTTTATTTTTAGAAGCTTTGGTCTTGAGTTCTTTCTTCTTCACTACGCGACATAACGCGAAAGCTCCCTGAAAATTCAAACATATAATATGGTTCTTAGGTTTGTTTCCATTAATTCAAGAAATGAAGATGTTATGGAGTTGGATCGATTGCAACAAATTATAAGTTTCTTACCTTAAAATTAGATGATTTTTGCGAAAGATCATCATCGCATAGACGATATTCATGCATAAACCAATTAGTTCGATCTCCTAATGGGGCACGGCCTTCATAGAAAACTAGTGTTTTCCGGTATCCGGTTAAAACACACGACGATTTACAAGTGATTTTCCGGTCTTTACCAGTTGCTTTCCAATAACCGGCTTTTGTAGCCCTATTGGTTCGAGAACCGTTTGGATACTTTTTGTCCCTTGGACAGAAAAAGATCCATTCCATATCTCTATTCGGAAGGAAAGATTTATCTAAAAAACAAAGATAAATTTTAAAAAAAAATATAATTATATCTAAACTTATAACATTTAAATATAAATTTATGAATAGTAATAATTAAAAACATGTTTTTTTAAAAAAAATTACCTGGTAACTCCCAAGGATCGAATTTGTATAAATCGATTTCGGGAATGACTTCGAGCTCGATCTCGAGACCTTCTACTTTTCTATTTAAGTAATAGCCTATGAGTTCTTCATCAGTTGGATGAAATCTAAATCCTGGAGGTAAACATGAACTTCCCATTTGCAGAATCCACACTTGTTGCTTAAGACACAAGAGAGATGTAGCGATCAAATAATTAACTAAGTGCCGAAACTAAATCTATTAAATATTTGGAAAATCCAAAAATAGAAACTTTTTTCGACAGTTGATTTGTTCTTAATAAAAGGACGTTGTAGCTCACGTTGATTGCATCCTTTTTGTGACAAGAACATTGTCTAAAGAATCGTATGATTACAAAATAAGCCAACCCTAATTACCCGAAATTCCCTTTTTAATATTTAACTAGTAGAGAAAACAATATGTAGACACAAAATTAAGGTAAAAATTTGGAAATAACGAAGAATAATAGGGTGGAATTTGAGTTTGAAATTTAAGAGAAGAGGTAATTGCTACGACGGGTCAAAGACACTGACTGAAGAAAATCGGAGGTTAGCTATATAAGAAATCAAAAGTGTTTAGTGAGTAATTAATATTAAGAGAGTGATTAATATTTAAGAGACGAGAAGGTTGGTAGAGTATTGAATGGTTGTGGAGCGATTGATATATATAGCACAATGGTTTGAACTTTGAACTATGGGGGCAAATTAATTAATTAATGAGTAAATGGCATATAAATTTACCTATTAATGCCATTTAAAATTCAGAAGAAAAATAAAGAGTCACACCGAAAGCACATAAAGATATTGCTTGTCTTAAGAGTTCCCAAAATTCCAAAAGAAGTTGGACCCACCTGGTCTCAAAAGCTAATAGACTTGTTCACACTTCAACGATAATGGGTCTGGTGATCATGTTTAAACAAGATAGTTAAAGAATTTTGAACGGTAGCATAAAAGAAGGTCAGAAAAAGGGCAGTCAGATATAGTGGTTGGAAAAAGCGGTTTGGTAACGGAGGATAGTTCAATATTAAATTTGATTGGTAATATTACCGCAGTTAAATAGTGTAATTACATAAAAAAATTAGTGTGTGTTGAATGAAAATTGTGGAATGAGATGTATATATAGGGAAAGAAGTTTAAGAAATTTTTAGATTTTCATTTTTTTAAAATCAATGATGATAATGTTTTTGATAACTCTGAAAACATGACAACCATTTTTTGGTTCTTGTCGAGTGAATTGAATGCATATAAATTTACAAAAAGATAAAAACAACACACACATACACACACAATAGAAAAAACAAACAATTTTATTGTGCATCACTAAAAATATACAAAAAACAACAATACAAAACCACAAATATCATTACAATAAAAAATAAATAAAAAACCCTATCGACAACCGCTAAATGCTGCAAACAACCGCTAAATGCTCCGAACATTCAATTTTTTTGGTGTTTGTAACTGCCCAAAAATCAATCTTCAACCGCTCAAATCAACCCCCATCCATCCACTCATTTCAAACGCTTGTTTCAACCATAGTTTGAAACGCTTTTTCCAACCACCCTTGCTGATTCGTGGTATTTAAATGGTTCGTTTGCAACCTCAGCGGTTGAATCAACCAATCAGACCCAATATATGATAACCCATTCCCTATTATATGACCTATCATTAATCAAAACTTATCGTTTGAATTTATAACTATATAATACATGGTTTCAATTATATTAAACGATATTTTTGTTTGTATGTCAACCTTATATATCGGAGAGTAGTAACCTTTTTTTTTCTTAATAAGAGAGTTATGGATTTTGCCGTTTTCTATTGTTTTTTTTTAGTTTCTTTGATATTTAATATGAAAATGGTTTTTCTATTGATATGTTAGTCTGAATCCGATATAACGGAACTTTTAGTTTAACCTTTTAGGTCATAAAAATCGGTCCTAATCCTTTTTTGTTTTGTTTTTCATTCTATATTCCAAACTTTTCGTGACTATTTTAAACGGGGTATAACAATGTTCGTCCACGTCAGCATGAGTTAGACAAATTCGCTTTTCAATTTTTTATTAGCATAACCACATTCAACTTTAAGGATATAGAAGGGATAACGAAACTTTGACGAAATAAAATTTTGTTATTGTTTTCTTTTTGCTGGAAATTTGTTATTGTTTATGATGTAAAGTTGTAATTTAAAGTTTAGTTCCCATTTGTGCAAGACCTTAGACCCGAACCCGATAACTGTAATATTAAAGAAATTAAAACACAAAAAAAAGATTGGGAGGGACAAAAAAAACGAATGACTTCGCAAGATGGAAATGTAAGGTTAGTTCTATACGTCATATCAAAAAAAAAAAAAGAGAGGTTAGTTCTATAAACAAAAAGTGCACCTTGTAACGATGCTATAGCTAGAATATTCCCCCGATACTTTAGGAACGGTCACCTTGACCCCTAATGGTGTTCAAAGAAAACACTATAGAAAGGAGAAAAAGGAAGAGAACACCAACAAAAAGACAGAGAAAAAGGCAACAAAAAATGAAGAAAAAGGAACAAAAGCATACATAACTACGTCATATGGTAGGAGAAAAGAAGTAAGCCTACGAAATACGAATAACGGAGCTTCTATGTTGTCTACACTAGAGCCTATTAATTATATACTGTTTGAGTGTATGTAATTAAGTTTTTAAAAAACCTATTGTATACTGTTTGAGTGTATAGGTTTTTCAAATAAAAAACTTAGTTAATCTTTATTATGTAAATTTAATAATCCTAGATATTGTGAGTAATTAATTACTCATATATCGATAAGTATGGTGGATTTCGGAAACTTCTGGGTTAGGAGGCACTATTATTGCAGAAACAGCCTCTAAAAGTCCCATTGTCTTATTAATCTTGATTAGTAGTATTCTTCACATTCAAAGTTTTATAAACAAAAACAAAAACACAGAATCTTGAANGATTAGTAGTATTCTTCACATTCAAAGTTTTATAAAAAAAAAATAACAACACAGAATCTTGAAAGGGAAAAAAAAACATTAGGTATGAAATTTGAAATATTAAGAACTTAATATATGTTTTGGCACCGGAGACAAATTCGGATATAATAATATCTTTGAATACTTCTGGTCTGAAACAACAACTTGTAATGAAAGAAACCTAACTAATGTATCAAGCAATCTTGAATCCAATTCTATTTGAAACTCCAATTCACCACAGCAATATCAATCCATCTCTCTAGCTTCTCTCTTACAAGACAAAAGAGAAAACAAACCACTCTTACAGTAACTCTTCTTCTGAAAAGGACCCATAAAAATATTCGGGACTTTCTTTTCTCTCTAGCTATAAGGAAACTTATTCACTTCTTTTAATAGTCATCAAAGAGAATGAAAAGAGAGATGGATGTTTGAATTTATAATCCCATAATGTAGTTTTCCCATCCAAATTTAAAATCGAAAATTTCCATTTGAGTTAAAGAAAATTGCATATGAGAATTCAGTGATAGTATTTTAAATATTGAGATCAAATGGTCTATTTACTTTTTACCGTTTTTTTAAAAACAAAATACATAGTATATACTTTTCTACTGTTTGGAGGCTTTGGCCTTGAGTCCTCCAATATTTCATTTCATCCACAAATGACAAAACAACCTTTAATTTCCTAATCGAATTTGTTGTAGCATAGCATAGCACAGCAGGAGTGAAGTGTGTGAGAAGCAAGAGTGTTAGATGAAAGTATTGTCTGGTTTTTTCATTAGAGACTTTCATCCTCTGTGATTTAGGAGAAGAAAGTTCCCATTGGCCTTTTTGACTTGAAAATTTTTGTAAGGAAGACTTTTAAAACGACGTGAATTATTTGGTTTTCATGAAAGAGACAAATGATAAATCAAAATCACCAAAAGCATATAACATTCCAGATAACCACATACACACCATAGGTTAAGGAATTAACCCGATACATTAACTATGGGAGTCTATAATTCAAACATTCGTCTGAATGCATTTTCAGTTTAAGAACAAATACCACCAACGACTTTTTTTTGGGGATCAAATGTGAATTGAAGTTGTTTCGACTTTTATTACAAAACCATAAAATAGAAAACTACATTTGGACAACACACACATACATATGCTTCACAAACACTTAAAGAGACTACAAGAGATGGTGTTCAACGGGCACTTCTGGGCTTGTTTCGACGGAATTTTTCCATGAACCACTCGTGTTTTTGTTGGAAGAAGATATGTCCAATCACCAATCCGCAGAACACACCAGGTACATAGGCTATGGCCGCTGCTATCCAACTAATCACTTGTTCTTCTGGCTCCGACAAATCCTCGGATTCTTGTGGTGTAGGATTCGGGACATGAGTTTCTCCGCATATATCTTCGAGACCGAAGAGTTTGGGGTTGTCCATGAATACTGAACAATTTTGCCTTTGAAACTGTGTGCCTCGTGGTATTGGACCTTCGAGATTGTTGTGGGAGAAGTTCATGGTCGAGAGAAAGGAGAGGCTGCCAAGATCTCGAGGAATCTGACCTGACAGCTGATTCCGGGATAAGTCTAGTTCCTCGAGATTTGTCAGATTTGCCAATGATTGAGGTATATTGCTTGTGAATGCATTACCTGACAAGTTGAGAAGATGCAATCCCTTCAACAGTCCAATGGATTTCGGGATTTCTCCAACAAAATTGTTTCCCGAAAAGTCAATAGCTCTAAAGTCTCTTCGGATCAGCTCAAATTTCGTATCAACACCTTTATTCACCATTTCCATCAAAGGACTGTGGATATTATTATATTCATAGAACGGAGCTTCCATGTACATACCACCATCTTCGGATTCTATGGTCATTTCACGCCAGTGGGAGAAATAGAAAGGTGGCAAAGTTCCAGTGAAGTCATTATGTGAAATATCGATGACTTTTAAACTTTGAAACCCAATGGAAACATGGGGATGATACAACGGCCCGTAGAATTCGTTTGATCGTAGGATCAAGACATCTAATGACGGCAGAGAACTCAACCAAGATGGAAACTTGTCCTTGATTCTGTTGCTTCTCACATTCAAAAGTTGCAAATATGTGCAGTTGAGCAATGATTTTGGTAGTTTTCCCTCCAACTGATTGCCGCTGACGTCAACAAAGATTAGGTTGGGAGCATTAACAAAAATCTCTGGAAGAAGAATTCCACTGAAATTGTTGTTCCGCAAATTTAGCTCTCTGAGACCAACAACAGTATTCTTCAAACATTGAGGGATGGAGCCGCTGAAGATATTGTTGGACAAATCTATCATAAACGGTCTAAGCTTGCAGATCCAATAGGGTAATGGTCCTCGGAAAGAATTTGAACTAAGATCCAACTTCTCGATTTGTGTTAAATCGGAAACTTCAAATGATTTTGCAAAACCACTGAAAGAGTTGCGAGAAAGAAACAAACCCCACAGGCCCGCTAACCAACCTGGTATTTCACCTTCTAACTTATTGTTGGAAAGATCAAGAATATCGAATTTGACTAACTTTGATCTAGGGATTGGCCCAGTGAAATTGTTGTGGCTAAGATCAAGATTAACGAGGTTGACTAACTTTGATATAGATGTGGGGATTGACCCAGTGAAATTGTTGCCACTAAGATCTAAAGATTGAAGATTGAGAAATTTCGATATGGATTTCGGGATAGGGCCATCGAATTTGTTTTGAGAAAGGTATAGATAGTAAAGCTTAGAGGACGAAGATATATTACAAAATTCTATAGGTCCCTTGAACTGGTTTCCCAACAAACTAACATATGTTAACGAAGGAATCATGAACAAAGATGTAGGAAAAGGCCCGGAAAATGAGTTTCCACCCACATCAAAATACTCCAAGTTGTGGAATCCACTCATGTCAGGTGGAAGCGTGGATTCAAATAGATTATGGGAAATGCTTAAGAAGGACAAACTGGTTAAATTGGCAAATGACTCATGAATATTCCCACTGAACTTGTTATTGCTAAGGCTTAGGTATCTTAGTTGGGTTAGGTTTCCGACTAAAGGCAGAACTTCACCTACTAAATAATTATCCGAAAGGTCAAGATATGTGAGGTGAGAAAGGTTTCCTAATGAAGAAGGAATCTCTCCATAGAGATCGCAACCTCTAAGAGTTAGGTCGCGGAGATGCTGGAGTTTGAAAAGACCACTATTTGGTTTCAAAGAGTTGTTGAGAGAGATGAAATTAAGGTCAAGTGAAATAACCTTGCCAGATTTAGCATCGCATTTGACACCCGTCCAAAAAGTACAGCAATCACTACTCTTGTTCCATGAACTTAAAGATGGATCTGAGTTGGATTCATTTACCGGAAACTCGTGTTTGATCTCCAGAAGAGCATCCCTCTGATCATGACGGCAAAAGTGAAGCATAGGAGAAGCAAGAGTGTGTAGAACGAGGGAAACCAAGAAGAAGAAATACAAGGTAACAACACCAGAAAAGCAATAAGATTGGCTTGGAATCATCATTACCCTTTTTTTGTTTCTTTTGTGTTTGTGTGGAAGTGATAGGTTTTTATAAAAAGAAAACAAAAACTCTATTTGTCTTGACTTTGGTAAGTCTTGCGTCAAGTCGTCGGGTTCGGTTGGTTTTTCTTGACGGTGGGGTTCGCCGTGGAACCGACGGTGGGCTTCAAAGCATTGGCTCTTGGCGCTTTTTGTGACTTTGTTAGTTCATTCACCCCACACACTCTTTAGCTCCTGTAATTGGACGCTGGTTTTCTCTCTTTGTTTTCGAAGCGAGCCCTTAACTTCCAATTCCACTAAAATAACTCTGATCGCATCTCCCTAATTTTCACACTTTTTCATATTGTGCCCCAGACTTTTGTTTTATTTCAAACTAAACACATATCGGCCTCTGCTTCTTTAATTTTATTTTTTACACAAGGAAGAAGAGTTTAGTGGAAGCACTGAACCTGTTCGACGAAATGCCCGTGTGAGAGATATTGTATTGTGGAATTTGATAGCTTGTTTTATCGGAATGCCCAACAAGAGATATTGTATTTATTGTGTAAATGCCTGAAGAAATATCATTTCTTTCATCATATCTGCCGTAAGGTGAGGTAGAGTCCACTCAGCTCTGAAGCAATCGTTAAACATGTAATCTCAGCCTCTTCTGTGTACCTTCCAGGGTCCGAAGAAAGTTCAAAGGTGTCACTTTGATGCCCAATGTTGGTTACAGATCTGACAAGAAGACCCGTCACTATCTTCCTAATGGATTCATGAAATTCGTGGTTCACAACACAAGTGAGCTCGAGTTATTGATGATGCACAACAGGACTTACTGCGCAGAGATTGCCCACAACGTCTCCACCAAGAAGAGGAAAGCCATTGTGGAGAGGGCTTCTCAGCTAGACATTGTTGTTACCAACAGGCTTGCTAGGCTCCGTAGCCAAGAAGACGAGTGAAGAAACAAGCCACTTTGAGATATTTAGTTGTTTCTGTCTTGTTGCATTTCCTTTTTGTTATAAGACGATTTTTGATTACCGTTGTTTTTTGTTTGGAGTGCACAAACAAGAGTTTTGGTTTTAGTATGAAACAGACTCAATTGAAAGACCATATTGTTAACCCCCAGCCGATTATATGACAATCCACACAACATGTAACTAATTACTTGTTCGATTAGGTCGGGAGGCCGAGCTTGTTCTCGCTTGCAGCAGACGGAGAGGCGGGAGTGAGGAAGTTGCTGCAAATGACACTCAGTTCGCTGAGAGAGATCAATCGAAACCACATCAAGACCGATGGGGACTTTCCTCATTACCTCCCGGCCAATCTATAAGGAAACTTATTCACTTCTTTTGATAGTCATCAAAGAGAATGACAACAGAGAGATGGATGTTTCAATTTATAATGATTTAATCCGAGCTATAATTTTTTTTTAAAATTGTTTTTATTTGAATTTTATAATATGTCTAATTCATGATTATAAATAGAATTGTTTAACAGAAATATTTGTCTATTTAACTCATTTTGTGCTATAATTTTTTTAAAAAATTGTTTTTATTTGAATTTTATAATATGTCTAACTCATGATTATAAATAGAGTTGTTCAACAGAAATATTTGTCTATTTAACTCATTTTGTAGTGGATTAAAATATTATTCGAGCTAATACGCAAAACCTATAATCTTGAAAACATAACTCTAATATGAACCGTTGAATGATTCTAGTTTTGTGGTTAGTTCACGAACTCTTAAAAAAAAATCAATTTTCTTGTGTCTAATTTCTTATAAAATTAGTAAATAATTTTCAATTTTTATTTTGATATATATTTAATAAAATATAATAAATTATAGTGAAAAATATAGCAAGATTTCGAATATAATTTTTTTTTGAATATATATGGATTGATTATTATTTAAAAATATTCG
>PKMM01037218.1:5091-16199 GCA_002933915.1 Eutrema heterophyllum
AAATAAATTTCATATGATAAAACATAAATACACAATTTTCTGAAAAAAATAAACAAAATAATTAATTAATTTATATATATTACAAAATATTTCACATTTAAATAGTATTTAGTAAATAAATATTATTTTTTAATTTTTTTAAAAACATTACGGGTAACCCGCAAGATCCGCAAATAAAAAAATTCAACCCGCACCCGCCCCGCATTTTAAAAATCTCGACTCACACCCGCCCCACTTTTTTGCAATTGAAAATTTCTTGACCCGCACCTGCCCCGCGGCGGCTGAAACGGGGCGGGACCCGCACGTAATGACTCAAATTGACAGCTCTAGAGGGAAGAACTTCTTTGATGGTTGAACTTCTGACGGTTTGACACTTAGCCAAAAATCTGGTTTTTCTCCAATTTTCATCGCTTTTGCCTAACAACCTGAAAAGAGTTTTGACACTACAAATATACGAAAACCGTAATAAAAACATCTAAAACCAAAAAACACTTATTAAAGTGCCTTAAAATCATAGGTAAAATGGGTAAAAGTACGGTGTTATCATTCACCAAATTGTTCTCGAAACTCAACCTCTATATACATCCTTGGCATTCCCTGAATTTACTTGCAACAAAATCTTTGTCCCTTTTAACATTCAAGCTAACATTTTGGGACAAATGAAAGATGCAATACCCATGTTTAGATTTCGGGTACACCTGACGTACTGCCTTGATGAGGCTTGCATTTCTATCATAAACAAAAACGAATTGAGGACTATCGGGTATAATGGTTTTCAGCATATTGAAAAACCACGCCCAACTTGCATTGTTCTCAGCATCAACTACAGCAAACGCAATGAGATAATGGTGACAATTATGATCCTGAGTTGTGGCAAAAATTAGCATACCACCATGTGTGGTCTTAAGAAAAGTTGCATCCACAATGATCACTTTCCTCATTGCTTGAAACCCTTCAATGCAAGCTCCCAAAGCGACAAATAGGTACTTGAACCTTTTTTCTTCATCGAATACCACACTTGTTTTTGTATCAGGATTCACCTGCTCTAACATGTACAAATAAGAATACATATGATTATAACTTCCTTTTGGACTACCACGCACAATAGTAACAACTTCTTTTTTCCCTCTCCATGCGGTAGAGTGTGACACTTTCACAACAACTCTTCCTTGAACCAAAACGATGATACTTTTAGGAGTTGGGGTGTCGAATTGACCTGGATAATATTCATGAACAATAGATGCAACTAATCCAGGTGTGCATTTTCTTTTATTGCTCCTTGTACTTGCAGTAGCCCGAGAGCATGTATGCATCTTGTTGTATACTCTAACCGAGAAACAAGTTGCATCCTTAGGCTTCACAGCTCGTAGATACCAATTACAACTGTCTTTTGCTTCATCGCATTTTACCACGTATCGAGTCTTATCCGACTTATGTATAACGATCCCAAAACAGTTCTGATGTGAAGCTCTATCAACTAAATCTATCTCTTCCTTCTTACTTCCAAATTCTTGACATACTTCCAAACCCATACCATCTACAAATTGATGTTCTTCTACAACATGTGGAAGCTCAACATATTCAAGCATTCGAAAGCTATCCAGACCGTTATCTACATCGTCACGTGATACATTCTCACCATCTACATTCTCCTTCGGCTCATGATGTTGTTCTGCTGAACAGTCGCATGTGTAAATAGCAAGGACACCATCATTAACTCCATAATTAGCTATATCATTAGAAAGTAGCTCGTCGTAATTCACACCAAATGAATTTACCCGCTCTACTCTTGAAAGTTGCTCGCCCAACTCAATCATTTCCACATATTTGATGACCTCTACATTCAAAACACTTATATGTAGCCCTTTATCCAAGGATGTTAGATAAATATAGACATCCTCATCATCAAAAATATATGATTGTCTCTGAGTTTTTATTACTAATGGAATGTAACTCAATTTCAACTTCGTCATAGATTCAGCTATCCCAATCTTCTTGCATATTGATAAGTAGGATTTTTCCTCCTTAAGAATCAATCCTTAAGCTTACTCATATCATCGTAGTACTTAAGGCGTCAATCCAATCGGGGTTTAGTTTAATGCAACAAGAATGCAAGAAACTCTCTAAGTTAAGCAAACAAAGGGGATTTGGTTTTATCTAGCAACCTAATGATTCAAATTAACACAAACAAGTAATAAGCAATGCTAAACGAGATTAAGAAATTAATAAAGGCAAGCTCTTGGATGAGGTTATTGACTTTGGAGACTTCAATGATCAACCTATAATGTCATTTCACACAATCAAGCAATTTTCCTTAGCCTAGAACACTTAAACAAGATTAATCCACTCTCATGGCCTTAATCACTTTGCTAATTAACTAATCAAGAACAAACTCTCATTTGT
Organism: Eutrema heterophyllum; assembly: GCA_002933915.1. Classification (NCBI taxonomy): domain Eukaryota; kingdom Viridiplantae; phylum Streptophyta; class Magnoliopsida; order Brassicales; family Brassicaceae; genus Eutrema; species Eutrema heterophyllum. Next base: position 7,495 of record PKMM01037218.1, read on the forward strand.
GAAAAGTTAATCAACAAGCATTAATCATAAGTTCCAATAGCCCTAATACTTCCTTAAACAACTACTCTCATAGGTTAAGCAAGTAAAATCTCTTATTTAGCTTTTTGGGGAATTTCATCGAACACATTGTGTGCATGAAATTCCCTATGATCTAGATGAACTCTCTCAAGCCTAATCTAGCATTATGAACACTAAATAAGAGAGGAAAGATGTAAACTAAGCCCTAGACATCATAGATCAATCACTAAATTCCCCTAATCTACCTCATCCATGAGCTCTAAAAAGAACTACTCACTAACCATCAAGAACACACCAAATCTCATGAAAGAGGTGTTGTTAATCATGATTAAAGAATAGAAAGATTGAAAGATTAGAAGAGATTAAGAAACTAAAACTTAGATTGCATAAATAAAATCAAGATCTCTCTTACAAAATCCAAGAACCTTAAAAAGGAGAGGTTTTTAGCAAGAGAAAAAGAGATGCTTAAGAAAAATTATGTCTAAAATATTTATAGTGAACAGTGGCGAACCGGGTCGACCCTGGACAAACCGGGTACCGACCCGGTTTAAACGGGTGAAAAGTGTTCGCTGGGTCGTCTGCACCGATGTCACTCCTCGGTGTAGCACCTCGATGCTAAGGGAAAATGCTTCTGATCTCACACCGAGATGTTACACCGATGTGTGACCTCGGTTCTAGAGTGGAGTGAGTTGGTGAGGAGTTTTCCGGAGGAAGTGCACCGAGGAGCAACACCGACTTGTGACCTCGGTGTCGGTGTGAAGTTTCTCGAAGGGAGTTGAGACCCACCGATGTCACTCTTCGGTATTGCACGTCAGAGGTAAGGACTTTTTCTCTTGTTGTCACACCGAGCAGTTACACCGACTTGTGACCTCGGTGTAATCCCTTGAAGCTGCAACACCGATGTCACATGTCGGTGTTGGGCGAAACTGTCTCGGCAGGCGAATATGTCTCTGGTAAATCAGTCATATCTCTCGAACCACACGTTCGAATGACCTGATTCTAACTCCAGTAGACAGCTACCTCCTTCCTCTACAACTCTCATGAAGACCTTAGAGGCTGAATCAGAGTGGAAGACCTTCTTCCAGCCACATCTTTGAGACCCCTCGGATGAACTCTTCCTTCTCTTAATGCTCAATTACTCCAATCATCCCAAATGTCTCCAAATCACTTAGAAACACTCCAAATGGATGCAAAAACTCTCTAGAACCTAATGAAACATCCTAAACTCTAATAGAGACCAAAATGCTAAACAAAACTATGATTATGCATGCAGACCACACAAAACTCTAAGTAAAATGCATGCTAAAACAAGTAAAATATGAGAATATCAACTCCCCCAAACTTATTCATTTGTTTGTCCTCAAGCAAACAAGACTAAGAATAGGAAGAAGATCAAAATGGGAGCTCAAATCCAAAAGTACCATAAAAAGAATCTAAGCTCAATGTCCAAGCTGCTAGCTCTAAGATGCGATAAAACAAGTCTACTCAAAAAGAGCTAGCCATATCCTTCCCTACACGAATCAAGCCCAAGTCTCAACCTACACAAGCACTCATATCAACCAATCCTTTGACATTCATTTAACGTTCAAGTGAATCATGTTCATGCAAAACAAGTGAACTCATTTGGCTATGGTGAATAGGTCTTGAGACTAAAATGATCTCAAATGTATGGGGTTACTCCAATGCAAGGGATCTCTCAATGAATGAGCAAGCTTTAGCAAAATGGTAAGAGTAAAAGGCAATCTATGCATACAAGGATAAATTTACATCTACCCAATGCCTAAGATGTCTATAACCCTAGCATTTCTAAACATGAAGCCCCAAACCTAAGCTACCCTTTGTTCTCAAGGCTTTTTGCCTTCATGTCCCACACATCTTTCTTCATCTTTCTCACTTGGGGGAATTTCTTCTTCTTCCTTGAACTTTGTGGCTTGGTGCTTCTCTTTTGTTGTTTCCTTAGCTCTTCTTTTCTTTCCTTTTCTTTGCCTTGCCTCATTTCGCATCATGTGATGCCTTAGCCAATTTCGACTTCTTTCTTTTTCATTGAACACTTTGAGGCTAAATCTAATGCTAAGAGCTAACCATATAACCTTGCACCAACCTCATCACAATATTGCATTCCCCTTTTGCCTTTTTGTTTACCTTTGGACTCACTTCTCTTCTCCACCACAATCTCATCAATTCCACACTTTCATTCATACCAAACCCCAAAGCTTCCCCTCCTACCTAGCTTAGCCTAGTCTAGCCCTTGATGATGGGCTAGATCTACATGTAAACCTATCATTGTCGCCCTAAACTCAACACTTTTTGCCAAGCTTACTCGAAAATTAGGCCTCACATTCTCACACTAAAGAATTGGCTTGAAAGGAGGGTAGGTTAGAGGTGTGGCTAACCGTTCCAATGATGGGAATCGGCTATTTGAGCTAACAAGAGGGTGGTAAAAAGGATAAGAAAGCCCAAATATGTATGTGGTATCCATGAATTCACTATGAGATGCATAAACATGATAATTAAATTGTCAAGATTATGGTTCTCACTTAAGTAGGATTGGAGTCAATTCACAACTTGCTTTAGCTAAGACTCGAGTAATGAAACATGAGATCAAAATATGGTTCATCCTTGATTTCAGACACGAGATCAAAAGCATCAAATAGCTAGCAACGAGGGCATTCAACCAAGCTCTTAAAATGATACTCTACAAGAATTTTTCTCCCAATGCAAGTGAGTGCAAACCTATATGCAAACTAGACTCGGTCCTACACATGAAATGCAACTAGATGAAATGCAAAATTTTGAATTTTTTTGATTTTTATTAGTTTTTCTATGCAATAAGTGAATGCATGATATGCATGAGACTCAAGATATGTAAAATCAAAAATAAGATACAAAACACATGGTTAGATATCGATCCCTCCCCCAAACTTAAATCACACCGTCCCGGTGTGAAATAAATCCAAGGAAGAGACCAAAATAAAAGGTGAAATGCAAAGACTCAAAAGAAGAGAAATACTTACAATGGAGGAGTGTTACTATGTGAATGGAGAGAATGAAGATCTTTCCGACATCAAACACCGTTTTGCCTTGCCAAGACCTTGCTACCATCGAGAACCTTGCAACCACTCAACAAAAAGATCAAAAACGCCCAAGAGACGCAAGATCAAACTAGAAAGCAAGAAAATATATACAAATATAAACATGAGAATGTCTCCCAAGTGCACTTTGTTTAAAGTCACTAAGTTTGACTTTGATTACCCTTTTAGGCGGGTGAGGAAGGAGTGTGAGAACTCCATGGTGGATCCTTGAGCTCAAGTTTGAGCACCTTGCTCATGACATCTTGAAGACCGGCTTGTCCCTTCTCTTTAAGCTCCGGTGTAAGGATTGCTTTGGCCTTTGCAAAAGGCTTGGAACGTCCCCTACATTTGACCTTGTACTCAATCACCCCATCCTCATGTTTCCAAGGGGTGAGAGTTATGGTAGAAGGTTGGTCTAAGAAACACTGATCCCCATCAAGCTTAGTTGGCCCGTCTTTCTTCTTGGCCTTGGTCTTTGCCCTCTTCTTAGCAACCTTGCTATTATCAACTTCATTCTCCGTCTTGGTGTGGTAGAGGAATCCCAATCAATAATCGTTCAAGGCACGGGTTTCTTCATCATCTCCATAACCCACCGTTGCACAAACCCCCCCCCCCCCCCACATACTCCACTTTTGGAGATTCAACCTCAATTCCCTCACACGTGATCGTGCCGCAAATCGCTGTGGAAGAAGGCATCATAGTGTAAAAGAGCTTGTCATTTACGTTCTTGAGCACAAATTTCTTGTTTGTGAAGTCCATGTGTGCACCGGTGGTGTTGAGGAATGGAGTCCCAAGAAGGAGAGAGAGCCTTTTGGTTTGTGCCATTTCCATGACAACAAAGTCTGTTGGAATAAGACATTCTCCGATCTTTAGAGGGAAATCTTCGACTAGGCCGAGGGGTTTCTTTGAAGAGGAGTCTCCAAACGTGATGGCGGAGGGGTAATCTCCCATGTTATTGATCCCGAGACTCTTTGCCATATCCAAAGGCATGGCATTCACGCTTGAACCCGAGTCACACAAAGCATCATCAATCTCTAAGTTCCCAAGAGTGCAAGATATGGAGAACTTACCGGGATTCCCAAGCTTGGGAGAGACTTAGGCTCAATCCTTGTTGTGCTTGGAGAAGCAAAACCCGCCATAAGCTCTTCCACCTTCTCACGGTTTTCAAGTATGCTCTTGATGAACTTTTGGTGTTGTGGGACTTGAGACAAGTCACTCTCACTAGGCAAAGGTGCTCCAATCTTTTCCATGTTTGCTTTGAAGCTTGAAAACACTTTCTTTTGTGCATTTGTTAGAAAACGATCGGGAAATGGAAGTGGAGGCTCATATGGAGAAGGTCCAATGCAAGGAGCTTTCTTCTTAGATGTTGCATGTGTCTCCAAGCTCTTCTCTCTAACCACGTTCTTGAGAGATTTCTCAACCTCCATTTGCGTAGAAATTGCTTGTTCCTCATTCAAAATCACGTCATCATTACTCCCAAAGGTCATCCCCCCCCCCCACCTTGTTCTTCAATGTCCTCATTGAGCTTTGACGAGACATCTCTAGGGGGAAGTTCTTCGACTTGTGAACCATGGAGTAGAAGCTCAATTTCTCTAATAGCGGCTTCATGCTCATCATTTGAGGATATAGCATTGCAATACTCCTTTGAGGTTCCGATGGCTTTACCGTGCAAAGAACCTTGAGGATGAGGTGATGAAGGAGCGGCTCCCTTTTTCTCCATTTGGTTCACTTTGGAGCTCAAGGCCTCAAGCTTTGTGTGGATATCATTGTAGGAGCAAGCTACTTTGTTATTGATTTCCTCCATCTTCTTGCTTATGTCCATTGCTCCATTGGCTTGACCTTGTAGAAGTTGTTGAAGAACATTTTTCACATCAAGGTCATGAGTCATGGAGTTGTTACCTTGAGCTTGAGACATGAAAGGAGCTTTGGTGGGGTAACCTCCTTGGTTCCCTTGAAACTGATTTTGAGGAACAAAGCTTTGTTGTTGATTGTTGTTGAAACCCCTTTGATAGCCTCTATGGTTCCCAATATAGTGCACCTCTTCATGGTTACTAAAATCCACCATATGCTCTTGGGATCCATGAGTGCCTTCGAAATCACCAACAAAGTGAACCATCTTTTGAGAGGCATTAAGGAGCTTGTCCATCTTTTCATTGAGAGCTTTTATTTCTTTGGCTCTCTTTTGCTCCTCAAGATCACTTGTGATCCTTGTAGCCCGATCATAATCCTCACCATATGTGCCATCACTTTGAGAAAGGTTCTCTACCAATTCCATTGCTTCATTCACATCCTTGGCCAAGAAATTTCCGTTGGATGCGGTATCTAGCAACATTCGGATCTTGGGCAATGCTCCACGGTATAGGGTACTCAAGAGAGAGGCGTCGTTGAATCCATGATGAGGGCATTGCATGGTGTAGCTCCTAAATCGTTCCCACGCCTCATTGAAAGTCTCATTTGAGCGTTGAGTGAAGATCGAGATCGCATTCCTTAGCTTGGCCATCCTTGAAGGTGAGAAGAATTTTGCAAGGAAGGCCCTCTTGCATTCATCCCATGTAGTGATAGACCCTTGAGACAAATTTTTTTCCCATTGATGTGCCTTGTCTCCAAGTGAGAACGGGAATAAGCGGAGCTTGAAACCATCCTCGGAGACGCCATTCATGTTAGTCAATCCGCAAACTCTATCAAAGTGATCAAGGTGATCCAACGGGTCTTCCACCGGTAATCCATGGAACTTGTTGCCTTGCACCATGTTGATGAAGCTAGCTTTGACCTCAAAGTTGTTGTTCTCAATTGGAGGTGCTTGGATTCCTTGGCGGTTAACATGAGCATTGGCTGCATCACCCGTGCCAACAATGTTTTGAGCTCTTGGAAGTTGGTGTGGAGCTTGAGCATTACGGGCGGGTGGTGGTGGGTTTTGGTTCAAGTTCCCACCGTGTGGTTCTTCAACGTTCTCCATACCCAATCTTGCGATGTGGTGAGCTTGTTCTCGTGCACGTCGTGCTCTATTCCCTCTAGACGGTATATGTCGTCCCTTGGTTCAACAAGATTGTTGTTGCCTCTATAACGCAAGTTCATGCATCTACACGAGAGCTAGATAGAGAGATTAGTGAACAAAAGAAAAATAAAAGCTTAATCTCAAGAAGAAGTAAAATTCTAATGTTGAAAGCTAAACCCAATCGGCAACGGCGCCAAATTGATAAGTAGGATTTTTCCTCATTAAGAATCAATCCTTAAGCTTACTCATATCATCGTAGTACTAAAGGTGTCAATCCAATCGGGGTTTAGTTTAATGCAACAAAAATGCAAGAAACTCTCTAAGTTAAACAAACAAAGGGGATTTGGTTTTATCTAGCAACTTAATGATTTCAATTAACACAAGAAAGTAATAAGCAATGCTAAACGAGATTAAGAAATTAATAAAGGCAAGCTCTTGGATGAGGTTATTGATTTTGGAGACTTCAATGATCAACCTATAATGTCATTTCACACAATCAAGCAATTTCCCTTAGCCTAGAACACTTAAACAAGATTAATCCACTCTCATGGCCTTAATCACTTTGCTAATTAACTAATCAAGAACAAACTCTCATTTGTGAAAAGTTAATCAACAAGCATTAATCATAAGTTCCAATAGCCCTAATACTTCCTTAAACAACTACTCTCATAGGTTAAGCAAGTAAAATCTTTTATTTAGCTTTTTGGGGAATTTCATCGAACACATTATGTGCATGAAATTCCCTATGATCTATATTAACTCTCTCAAGCCTAATCTAGCATTATGAACACTAAATAAGAGAGGAAAGATGTAAACTAAGCCCTAGACATCATAGATCAATCACTAAATTCCCCTAATCTACCTCATCCATGAGCTCTAAAAAGAACTACTCACTAATCATGAAGAACACACCAAATCTCATGAAAGAGGTGTTGTTAATCATGATTAGAGAATAGAAAGATTAAAAGATTAGAAGAGATTAAGAAACTAAAACTTAGATTGCATAAATAAAATCAAGATCTCTCTTACAAAATCCAAGATCCTTAAAACTGAGAGGTTTTTAGCAAGAGAAAAATAGATGCTTAAGAAAAATTATGTCTAAAATATTTATAGTGAACAGTGGCAAACTGGATCGACCCGGGACAAACCGGGTACAGACCCGGTTTAAACGGGTGAAAAGTGTTCGATGGGTCGTCTGCACCGATGACACTCCTCGATGTAGCACCTCGGTGCTAAGGGAAAATGCTTCTGATCTCACACCGAGATGTCACACCGATGTGTGACCTCGGTTTTGTAGTGGAGTGAGTTGGTGAGGAGTTGTCCGGAGGAAGTGCACCGAGGAGCAACACCGACTTGTGACCTCGGTGTCGGTGTGAAGTTTCTCGAAGGGAGTTGAGACCCACCGATGTCACTCTTCGGTATTGCACGTCAGGGCTAAGGACTTTTGCTCCTGTTGTCACACCGAGCAGTTACACCGACTTGTGACCTCGGTGTAATCCCCTGAAGCTGGAACACCGATGTCACATGTCAGTGTTGGGCGAAAGTGTCTCGGCAGGCGGATATGTCTCTGATAAATCAGCCATATCTCTCGAACCACACGTCGGAATGACCTCAATCCAACTCCAGTAGACAGCTACCTCCTTCCTATAAAACTCTCATGAAGACCTTGGAGGCTGAATCAGATTGAAAGACCTTCGTCCAGCCACATCTTTGAGACCCCTCGGATGAACTCTTCCTTCTCTTAATGCTCAATTACTCCAATCATCCCAAATGTCTCCAAATGACCTAGAAACACTCCAAATGGATGCAAAAACTCTCTAGAACCTAATGCAACATCCTAAACTCTAATAGAGACCAAAATGCTAAACAAAACTATGATTGAAACGACCATACTTTTTTTTTTTAACTTCGGCAATAATTAATACAACACACATAAACACAAAACCAGTGTTAACAGTTCTACAACAGCGAAAGCAATAAAACAACAATTAAAAACCCCGGGTCCTAATCATCCCCTCTTCACTGCCTCGATTCCACGATCACACCTTATCTTTACCTGCATCGACAAAAGTGATGCATCAACATTTGGCTAACCAAACGCTGAGTGAGATTGATCCTCCCAACAACAGGCTAACAATTAACAACAAAAAGCAATTAACAATACGAAGAATTAATTAACACCAATTAAAACTCAATTAGTAATTCAACTCTATGAAAAACTAAACACACACGCACAACCACAACCGGTATCGATCGATACCCCCTGGTATCGATCGATGCCCAAACCAAAACACAACCTCCCGACAAGGGACTGGTATCGACCGATACACCCCTAGTATCGATCGATACCGACTCAACATGAGTCTACCGACAAGGGACTGGTATCGATCGATACACCCCTGGTATCGATCGATACTCCCCTGCGATTCACGACCTACGCGAAATCTAAACCCAGAAATCGCCACACAAATCGTCACACAAGCCACAAGATTCAACAATCAAGCTTAACTAAGCATCACACAAGCTTAATTGCTAACCTTTGGTCACAACTCACCTTAAATCGGACGGATCGAGCTCTAGAAGACCTTCCGTCTCACGCCAAAACCAACGCTCCTCCAATC
>PKMM01037218.1:18332-31654 GCA_002933915.1 Eutrema heterophyllum
TATTACAAAATATTTCACATTTAAATAGTATTTAGTAAATAAATATTATTTTTTAATTTTTTTTAAAACATTGCGGGTAACCCGCAAGACCTGCAAATAAAAAAATTCAACCCGCACCCGCCCCGCATTTTAAAAATCTCGACCCACACCCGCCCCACTCTTTTGCAATTGAAAATTTCTTGACCCGCACCCGCCCCGCGGCGGCTGAAACGGGGCGGGACCCGCATGTAATGACTTCTTTGATGGTTGAACTTCTCAAATTTTCATCGCTTTTGCCTAAGTAACCTGAAAATAGTTTTGACACTACAAATATACGAAAACCGTAATAAAAACATATAAAAACGAGAAAACACTTATCAAAGTGCCTTAAAATCATAGGTAAAATGGGTAAAAGTACGGTGTTATCATTCACCAAACTGTTCTCGAAACTCAACCTCTATATACATCTTTGTGCATTCCCTGAATTTACTTGCAACAAAATCTTTGTCCCTTTTAACATGCAAGCTAACATTTTGGGACAAATGAAAGATGCAATACCCATGTTTAGAGTTCGGGTACACCTGACATAATGCGTTGATGAGGCTTGCATTTCTATCAGAAACAAAAACGAATTGAGGACTATCGGGTATAATGGTTTTCAGCGTATTGAAAAACCACGCCCAACTTGCATTGTTCACAGCATCAACTACAGCAAACGCAATGAGATAATGGTGACAATTATGATCCTGAGTTGTGGCAAAAATTAGCATACCACCATGTGTGGTCTTAAGAAAAGTTGCATCCACAATGATCACTTTCCTCATTGCTTGAAACCCTTCAATGCAAGCTCCCAAAGCGACAAATAGGTACTTGAACCTTTTTTCTTCATCGAATACCACACTTGTTTTTGTATCAGGATTCACCTGCTCTAACATGTACAAATAAGAATACATATGATTATAACTTCCTTTTGGACTACCACGCACAATAGTAACAACTTCTTTTTTCCCTCTCCATGCGGTAGAGTGTGACACTTTCACAACAACTCTTCCTTGAACCAAAACGATGATACTTTTAGGAGTTGGGGTGTCGAATTGACCTGGATAATATTCATGAACAATAGATGCAACTAATCCAGGTGTGCATTTTCTTTTATTGCTCCTTGTACTTGCAGTAGCCCGAGAGCATGTATGCATCTTGTTGTATACTCTAACCGAGAAACAAGTTGCATCCTTAGGCTTCACAGCTCGTAGATACCAATTACAACTGTCTTTTGCTTCATCGCATTTTACCACGTATCGAGTCTTATCCGACTTATGTATAACGATCCCAAAACAGTTCTGATGTGAAGCTCTATCAACTAAATCTATCTCTTCCTTCTTACTTCCAAATTCTTGACATACTTCCAAACCCATACCATCTACAAATTGATGTTCTTCTACAACATGTGGAAGCTCAACATATTCAAGCATTCGAAAGCTATCCAGACCGTTATCTACATCGTCACGTGATACATTCTCACCATCTACATTCTTCTTCGGCTCATGATGTTGTTCTGCTGAACAGTCGCATGTGTAAATAGCAAGGACACCATCATTAACTCCATAATTAGCTATATCATTAGAAAGTAGCTCGTCGTAATTCACACCAAATGAATTTACCCGCTCTACTCTTGAAAGTTGCTCGCCCAACTCAATCATTTCCACATATTTGATGACCTCTACATTCAAAACACTTATATGTAGCCCTTTATCCAAGGATGTTAGATAAATATAGACATCCTCATCATCAAAAATATATGATTGTCTCTGAGTTTTTATTACTAATGGAATGTAACTCAATTTCAACTTCGTCATAGATTCAGCTATCCCAATCTTCTTGCATATTGATAAATAGGATTTTTCCTCCTTAAGAATCAATCCTTAAGCTTACTCATATCATCGTAGTATTTAAGGTGTCAATCCAATCGGGGTTTAGTTTAATGCAACAAGAATGCAAGAAACTCTCTAAGTTAAGCAAACAACGGGGATTTGGTTTTATCTAGCAACCTAATGATTCAAATTAACACAAGCAAGTAATAAGCAATGCTAAACGAGATTAAGAAATTAATAAAGGCAAGCTCTTGGATGAGGTTATTGACTTTGGAGACTTCAATGATCAACCTATAATGTCATTTCACACAATCAAGCAATTTCCCTTAGCCTAGAACACTTAAACAAGATTAATCCACTCTCATGGCCTTAATCACTTTGCTAATTAACTAATCAAGAACAAACTCTCATTTGTGAAAAGTTAATCAACAAGCATTAATCATAAGTTCCAATAGCCCTAATACTTCCTTAAACAACTACTCTCATAGGTTAACCAAGTAAAATCTCTTATTTAGCTTTTTGGAGAATTTCATCGAACATATTGTGTGCATGAAATTCCCTATGATCTAGATTAACTCTCTCAAGCCTAATCTAGCATTATGAACACTAAATAAGAGAGGAAAGATGTAAACTAAGCCATAGACATCATAGATCAATCACTAAATTCCCCCTAATCTACCTCATCCATGAGCTCTAAAAAGAACTACTCACTAATCATGAAGAACACACCAAATCTCATGAAAGAGGTGTTGTTAATCATGATTAAAGAATAGAAAGATTGAAAGATTAGAAGAGATTAAGAAACTAAAACTTAGATTGCATAAATAAAATCAAGATCTCTCTTACAAAATCCAAGAACCTTAAAAAGGAGAGGTTTTTAGCAAGAGAAAAAGAGATGCGTAAGAAAAATTATGTCTAAAATATTTATCGTGAACAGTGGCAAACCGGGTCGACCCAGGACAAACCGGGTACCGACCCGGTTTAAACGGGTGAAAAGTGTTCGCTGGGTCGTCTGCACCGATGTCACTCCTCGGTGTAGCACCTCGATGCTAAGGGAAAATGCTTCTAATCTCACACCGAGATGTTACACTGATGTGTGACCTCGGTTCTGGAGTGGAGTGAGTTGGTGAGGAGTTGTCCGGAGGAAGTGCACCGAGGAGCAACACCGACTTGTGACCTCGGTGTCGGTGTGAAGTTTCTCGAAGGGAGTTGAGACCCACCGATGTCACTCTTCGGTATTGCACGTTAGGGCTAAAGACTTTTTCTCCTGTTGTCACACCGAGCAGTTACACCGACTTGTGACCTCGGTGTAATCCCCTGAAGCTTGAACACCGATGTCACATGTCAGTGTTGGGCGAAAGTGTCTCGGCAGGCGGATATGTCTCTGGTAAATCATCCATATCTCTCGAACCACACGTCTGAATGACCTCAATCCAACTCCAATAGACAGCTACCTCCTTCCTATACAACTCTCATGAAGACCTTGGAGGCTGAATCAGATTGAAAGACCTTCGTCCAGCCACATCTTTGAGACCCCTCAGATGAACTCTTCCTTCTCTTAATGCTCAATTACTCCAATCATCCCAAATGTCTCCAAATCACCTAGAAACACTCCAAATGGATGCAAAAACTCTCTAGAACCTAATGCAACATCCTAAACTCTAATAGAGACTATGATTATGCATGCAGACCACGCAAAACTCTAAGTAAAATGCATGCTAAAACAAGTAAAATATGAGAATATCACATATCTTACCCACTAACACAGAATAAGTTAACTCCTCCATAGATGGTGTCTTAATCGTTACACCGTACATGCAACCTTCTCTTGAAATTCATTTATCTTCTTCTCCGGTCTTTGAATAATATCCTTTATAATCAAAATGTATGTTTGTGATCATTGTCTCCTGAAAAAAAAAAAATAAAAAACTACATTAGCACTTATTGACTTGTATCAGTAATACAAAGTGTTCCCAGTTGTCATATATATGCAAATTGGGTGAACTCGATCGAGCCAAAAAACCCTAATCTACTACGATTCAACCATTACAATCCATTAATTACCAATGCAATGTCCTAATCGACCCAGAGAACATGGTTACCAACTCAATGTCCATTAATTAAAAACCCAAAAGAATAATGTGGTTTCAAATCCAATTGAAATCCCCAAATCCAACGGTATCTAAGGCAAAATCTAATAACATAATCGAAGGATTTAAGCTAAAACACACATAAATTGTAAAAGAACTAACCTCAACTTTGAACCTTCAATGGCGGATAAGGAGATGAGGAAGAGCTGTCGCGAGAGATAAAAAAGATCGATAAGGAGAGTTTCTTATTGGCCGAAAAGTGGAGCTTATAATTGGTCGAAATTTCTTTTGAAGCTTCTAATTGGCCAAAATTTGATTAATTCTCATTGGTCGAATTTTTTTTTTTAATGTTTTAGTTAACAAATTAGAAGGAAAGGTAAGATAGTCAAATCATATATACTATTAAAAAATGTATACATTTTGTGTCCAAACAGGAAAACCTTCATATTAGACTATTTTTTATTTGGATAACTACTATTTTTTTTGCCAAACATATATATTTGGTGCAGTTATTTTGTAGATAATTAAATTTGAAAAATGAAAAATCACACCTTGAAAAATTGCATTAACTGAAATATTCCATAAATAAGGTTTTAATAATATACTCGCATACTTTCACATCCATTCTTCGACGTGAATAACACTTTGGTTCATAAATTATAGATTGAGTATCATTCATCACCATTAAGAATATCAGATCAATGTCATCACTACCATTAAATATACATATCGTATACTACTAGATGTTACATATGATTCAATGCCTATGTGAAACATTTTATGTTGGAAGATACATATTTCGATAGCAAACCAAAAGCACTATAAGTAATTTAATAATACTAAAAGCTTCATATATTATGTAACATACACGTTTTCATAAAAAAATCTTTATAGAGACATTAATTGTTTAAATAAAATATACAAAAAATTTGTTTAAAATCGAGATTTTCAATATCTTATCCCGCACGGGATCTTAATACCAAATCATACTAATAATAAATCTTATCCAAAATCGTAGAATATCATTTAAATTTGTTACTATTGACGTATAAATCTTATTTACACATTATTTGGACAATTTCTTCTGAATCAAATAAACCTATAAAATCTAATTAGTATAAACTCAAATTATCAATTATTGGTCCAAACCTAATTAGTATAAAATCAAATATATAAGGGAATCACTTTTGTGTCCAAACAAGAAAAAAATCCATATAAGGCTATAATCTATATGAATAACTATACCAGTTGCCAAACAGGGCATACTGTATTAAATATTTTAGTTTTCTAAAATCATTAGTTTACATAAACATTTGAAATTTAAATTATGCAATTTATATTTAGCGTTTTGTTAAGATTTGATTTACCGCAAACATTTAGCATTCATACACTTTCTGGTTTGATAGTACTCTATATAGAAGATTATTTTTTTCTTTATAGAAAAACCGAAATTTATATATGGTATAAAATATGGCTTTAGTTGGTATAACATTTATGATGATTTGTAGGTGTAAATAATATAATATTTATGTTGATTATGTAAAATATTTATGATTATGTTTTATTTGCAAATTAATAACAAAATAGTGGGTTAAGAGTCAAAATGGATAATTTAGGTATTAAAAAACATATTTTTAATCAAATATAGAACTTGAAATATGGATGACAAAACGGGTCAGGAAATTTGGGTAGCTAAAATTACTAATTTTGAATCATACATGTCATAACACAAACATATTTTCCCATACAAAACATAAAAACAAAAACAAACAAATCGTTCGTCCAAAAAAAACAAAATAACAAAAACAAATAAAAAAATTTCGCTCGCCCTCATTATAGATTAAATTTTTAGCAAAGTATATAATATATTCTATACCAAAAATAAATTAACACATGTCAAACTTTCACATCCATAAATATATTTTGTCTAAAAACCAGAACTAAACATCATAAAACAAAATTAAAACTTACCCCCGTTCTACGGCGGATTTAGAAAAAAAATTATGTCCACATAATAAACTCATTTTATAAAAAAGTATTTTAATATATTAAATCTCATAAAAAAAAGTATCATGTGCGGACGCGCGGATAAGAATCTAGTATTTCATTAAAACGAAAAGGGTATGAGAGAATAAAATGGGTAGAGGAGATTGTTTTTTGTAGTTTAAGAGCATATTAGCATTTGACCCTATTGGATAGGACAAACACACTCGATCATCTAATCACCAGACTAGTTCACTCGATCATATTAGCATCCTCCTCCGATTAGCCATTTGGGTGAGGGTTTTACAATGTAAGAAAGGAAAAGAACGAAAATAATTCACTCGTGAAAAACCAGAAAGCAATACATCAGGCCCAAAATCCTGCTGTCCAAAAAATACAACAGGCCCAAAAGCCCAACTTAATAACTTAAAACAAAATCTTTACTACTCCCACTCTTCTTCTTCTTCGGCAAATAAAGTTATGAAACCCTCTGGATTCTTCAGCTAAAACCCTAAAAAGTTCCAGAGGAATCAGAGGGAAAGCACCGAGCTTTGAGATGGATACTGGTGCCTCTTACCAGAGATTCCCAAAGGTCAAAATCCGTGAGCTTAAAGATGACTACGCCAAGTTCGAGCTTCGTGAGACCGATGTATCCATGGCCAACGCTCTCCGTCGCGTTATGATCTCAGAGGTCCCCACCGTTGCAATCGATCTGGTCGAAATCATGGTTAATTCCTCTGTGCTCAACGACGAGTTCATCGCTCATCGGTTAGGTCTCATCCCTCTCACTAGCGAGCGTGCTATGAGCATGCGTTTCTCTCGCGATTGCGATGCTTGCGATGGAGATGGACAATGTGAGTTCTGCTCTGTTGAGTTTCAGCTTGGCGCAAAATGTGTCACTGACCAAACCCTAGATGTCACTAGTAGGGATCTTTACAGTGCTGATCCTACTGTTACTCCTGTCGATTTCACTCTCGATTCGTCTGGAACTGATTCAAGCGAGCAAAGGTATCTCCTTTCCATCAGAATTGTCAAGTTGCTTAAATGCAGGAATGTGATAATCATTTTGTCAAATGCAAAATTTAGAGATTAGGGCTCTGCTTATAAGGGTTACTGTCTTATAGATTTAGCATCATTACCCTGGTAAAAAGATATATTTTTGCCGGTTTTCTGACAATTTCAGAGCAATCCAGGGATGAAAAATACTTACTTTATGATTTTTTATGCTCTTGTGTTTGTCTCTTCTTGCTTTTGGTTGTTTTGATCTTTTGGTTTGGTAGTTTGGTGACTTTTTTTTTCTGCTTACTCTATTGGTTCCTGACTGTTTGTTTTGGCTTCATTTCAGGGGAATTATCATAGTGAAGCTGCGCCGTGGACAAGAATTGAAGCTGAGGGCGATAGCTAGAAAAGGAATTGGGAAAGATCATGCAAAATGGTCTCCTGCAGCTACAGTTACGTTTATGTTTGAGCCTGACATCACTATTAATGAAGATATGATGGACACTTTGACAGACGACGAGAAAATCGACTTGATTGAGAGCAGCCCGACCAAAGTTTTTGGCATTGATCCAGTCACCAGACAGGTTAGTTTAGACATTGTAGAAGAATGGCCTCTTTACAAATTTATAGCTTTGAGACTTTATTGGCTTTCCATGTTTTGAAATATATGATATTTGGTGTATGAATTTTCTGTTGGTGTTTAGCGTTGAGCTTATTTTGTACTTATCTTTCTGTTAGATTTCACTACTTGGCCCTTTAGTGCCAAATTATCCCATTGGTTTGTGATATTTTCTGGATAATTACTTATGTCAGCTGAATGAATCAAAAACAACTGCTAGACTTAGTACCAAATTGAAATCTATGTAGATTCACTGCAAAATTGTATGAAATGCCAATAGAACGAATTTCATAAATGTCAGCGAAAGAGGATTTCGAAAGAAGAGGATAGATTACATGAAGTACCAGTGGAATTTGTATTTGAGATTTCATGTCGGTGGTTCAGTATCTACCTTGATTTTCTTATATTTCTTGTTCTTCCTGCTATTATTAGGACTTGCTACAATAGAAGTAACTTTCGATGACTTCGAAAGAACATTACATATTAAGAAACTTGTATGCCATTTATTTTACAGTCTATTGTTTTTTCTTTTCCTAGCTATCAAATTAAGCCTTTGCTATCACCTTAGCATTTCACTATCAGCTTTTGCTATCATCACCGTTGTAGTTATGATACTTCGCTTCTTTAGGTTGTGGTGGTTGATCTGGAAGCATACACTTACGATGAAGAGGTGATCAAGAAAGCTGAAGCCATGGGGAAACCGGGGCTCATTGAGATCCATCCGAAAGATGACAGTTTTATATTCACTGTTGAATCCACAGGTGCAGTGAAGGCTTCGCAGCTGGTACTGAACGCCATAGATATCCTGAAGCAGAAGCTTGATGCAGTCCGTCTCTCAGATGACACTGTAGAAGCCGATGATCAGTTTGGTGAACTCGGTGCCCATATGCGTGGAGGATGAGGTTGTGGTAAATTTGAGCTCCATGTTTTGCCCGTTTGTTTCGGGTTTGAGTTTCTTTTGGACCAGACCAATATATTAACCGTAGGGGCACACTCTTGTTAGATAACAACTTGTGAAGCAGTGGTCTTCTTTGTCCCTGACCTGTGATCATTTTGTTCTTGAATCTTGTTATTAAGTGAATTGAAACTAATGTCTATTCTTGCGTAACGTGTTAAGGACATGAGCTGCCTATAGATCCGATGCCATTACCTAAACGGTTTGCACGAAACACATTGTATTTCGAAAATAGAGTGAACCAAAAAAAATTGTGCCAATTTACACTAGTTATTAAGGAGATAGATTTTTAAGAATGCAAAATAAGAAAGCAAGAAGTACTAATTACTATACAATGAAGCTTCATGTGACATTGACAATATTTGGCCTACTGGTATTAGGATCAGGCCTACTGCTTTTTCTTGGTGTTACTCATCAATTTTCTGATCAAACCAATATGATGTTCCTATCAATAAATACAGCAAACTTCCCATTGCACTTTGATAAGGCATTTATTTCAAAAATTCAATATGATCTTGAAATTCATGTTCTAAAGCACCCTTCAATAGTGGAAGCCCATTCGGAAATATAGAGTTCGAATTCCAGAGAATACGATTTATCCATATTAGTGGAGGCAAATTTACAGAAGATTTCCAACGTGGAGCAAGTAGAATCGTTCGCCATGATTCCGCATGTCAAGGATAAAGTTGTTCATCGTAAGTGCGGTGCATGTAGAACCGTCTGTCGTGAATCAGTGTAGATGGATAGAATTGTTCGTTGTAAAAAAATTGATCGTGTAATTGTTTTATAATTCATAATAGTTAATATTTCAGCCGACAAAAAAACAACAGCTGGTTTTTCTTGTTCCACTTATATTGTCAAAGTTATTGCAATTTAGTCTCTGACATTTCGCCAAGAGACTAGATGCTTTTTATGCGACAAAGAAGGACATTTCGCCAAGAACTGCCCAAACAGTTCAAAGAAAAAGAGGCAGTATCTCATCAACTCCATATCCAATATCGCAGAAGATATCGATCTCGACAATCATGATCTCGAATCGGTGCTTTCATATGACAGTGATGAAAAGGATGCTATATGTGGCTATTCAGATTCCGATGCTTCTAAATCCTCTGACGATGAAGAATGTTGCTTCAAGATCACTCAAATACCTCGTCAAGAAGAGATACAGACGCCGCATCTACCAGTAACAATCTTTAATCCTTCAAAACACGAGGATCCAGTCCATGCTATAGCCTTCATAGACACATGAGCGCATACAACGATAATGAATCCCAAAATCCTTCCATCATCCATGTGGTGTCCGTACCAACAAGAATTCAGAGTGGCAAATTCGGGGTCATTAGCAATCAAGCCAATCACCATAGAGCTCTTTCCAGGATGTCAGATAACTACAGAAGTTCTAGGATCTTCCGCACCTGGAAAAGACTTAATCTTGGGATGGGATTCGTATTATACGCTGAAGAAGAATTTCGACATTTCGATCGAGCCAAGAGGAATACGATGGAAGACTCTCTACAAAGCCTTCACAACAATACCGCGACTATTCACAATTGANCTTGGTGTTACTCATCAATTTTCTGATCAAACCAATATGATGTTCCTATCAATAAATACACCAAACTTCCCATTGCACTTTGATAAGGCATTTATTTCATAAATTCAATATGATCTTGAAATTCATGTTCTAAAGCACCCTTCAATAGTGGAAGCCCATTCGGAAATATAGAGTTCGAATTTCAGAGAATACGATTTATCCATATTAGTGGAGGCAAATTTACATAAGATTTCCAACGTGGAGCAAGTAGAATCGTTCGCCATGGTTCCGCATGTCAAAGATAAAGTTGTTCATCGTAAGTGTGGTGCATGTAGAACCGTCTGTCGTGAATCAGTGTAGATGGATAGAATTGTTCGTTGTAAAAAATTTATCGTGTAATTGTTTTATAATTCATAATAGTTAATATTTCAGCCGACAAAAAAACAACAGCTGGTTTTTCTTGTTCCACTTATATTGTCAAAGTTATTGCAATTTAGTCTCTGACATTTCGCCAAGAGACTAGATGCTTTTTATGCGACAAAGAAAGACATTTCGCCAAGAACTGCCCAAACAGTTCAAAGAAAAAGAGGCAGTATCTCATCAACTCCATATCCAATATCGCAGAAGATATCGATCTCGACAATCATGATCTCGAATCGGTGCTTTCATATGACAGCGATGAAAAGGATGCTATATGTGGCTATTCAGATTCCGATGCTTCTGAATCCTCTGACGATGAAGAATGTTGCTTCAAGATCACTCAAATACCTCGTCAAGAAGAGATACAGACACCGCATCTACCAGTAACAATCTTTGATCCTTCAAAACACGAGGATCCAGTCCATGCTATAGCCTTCATAGAGACAGGAGCGCATACAACGATAATGAATCCCAAAATCCTTCCATCATCCATGTGGTGTCCGTACCAACAAGAATTCAGAGTAGCAAATTCAGGGTCATTAGCAATCAAGCTCAAATCAAAACCAATCACCATAGAGCTCTTTCCAGGATGTCAGATAACTACAGAAGTTCTAGGATCTTCCGCACCTGGAAAAGACTTAATCTTGGGATGGGATTCGTATTATACGCTGAAGAAGAATTTCGACATTTCGATCGAGCCAAGAGGAATACGATGGAAGACTCTCTACAAAGCCTTCACAACAATACCGCGACTATTCATAATTGAAGAACTTCCATCTCCCGAATTCGGCAAAATTAAAGAAGAGATTACAACAATCTCGTGTGCAGACTCTCACACCGAGTTCCTTCAAAAGTGCAAAACCCCACTATGGCTAAACCAAGGGTTCTTTGTGTCGCTACCATTCAAGGAAAACGTCTATACGACGCCAACAAAAGCGAGTCACGCAGGAATGCCGCCCGCATTGCTTAAACAAGCAAATGAGGAATGTGACCAACTAGTCAGCCAGAAGGTAGTCTCATCGACTAATTCTCCATGGGCGTGCAAGGCATTTTACGTCAACAACAGAGCTGAACAAGCAAGAGGAAAGCTGAGATTGGTCATCGACTACAAACCACTGAATCAATACCTCCAAGATGTCAAATTCCCGCTACCAAACAAAAGGGCACTCTTTCAACATCTTCAAGGTGCAACAATCTTCTCAAAATTCGATTTAAAGTCGGGATTCTGGCAAATCGGTATTCAACCAGAAGAACGGTACAAGACAGCGTTCTGTCTACCTAATCGACATCTTCAGTGGAATGTCTTACCGTTCGGCCTCAAAACAGCTCCATCGCTATTCCAACAAGCCATGCTACGTATATTCAAGCCCCTACTCCATACAGCCTTGATATACATTGATGACATCCTCTTATTCTCATCAAACCACGAAGATCATATTCAAGCCCTCAAACAGTTCCAGAGCCTAGTAAAAACATATGGAATAATGCTCTCAGCAAGGAAGATGATTATAGCCCAGCCCAACATCGAATTCCTTGGAATGCAAATTACAAAAGGACAATTTTCCCCGCAGGCCCATCTAGCCACGACGCTTCTCGAGTTCCCAGACAGCGACCTATCAAAAAGACAAGTCCAACAGTTTCTTGGGGTAATCAATTACCTAAGCGACTTTATCCCACAACTTTCGCTGCTGACGCGCCCACTACAAAAGATGCTATCCAAGAATCCTCCTTTATGGACAAACAGAAGCGGTCAAAAGGCTAAAGCTAGAAATACAGAAGCTACCACCTTTAAAGATTCCCTGCGAAGGAACACGTGTTCTCCAGACCAACGCAAGTGACAAATCTGCGAATACAAAAGCGGACGCTTTAAAGATTCGGAGTTCCATTACCACTCCACATTCAAAGAAATCTTAGCTGTCAAAAGGGCTATCGAAAAATTCGAGTTCCACCTGATTGGTCACAAATTTCGCATAGAGATGGACATGTCATCTTTTCCAAAAATGCTACAATTCAAGCAGAAGATGGTCCCGCATCAGCAATTATTACGCTGGAGTGAATGGTTTTCGAAGTACGACCTCGATTCCGTCTATTTAAAGGGAACGAAAAATATTCTTGCCGACATGCTCAGTAGAAATCCTCAAAAAGAAATTCACATGATGGCCAGCTCCTCCGCATCCGAAGGAGGATATTATGATTTCGGAGCCAACATGCCTGAAGATGCTCATCAGCTTATCAATATGAGAACTTTTCATGAGCACCTCAAAGAAAGAATTTTCAAGTACCAGTCGATTATCCTATCAAAGTACGGCGTCAACAGTCACTACATCGCGCCAATAGGAATCCATCCAGACTATCCGTTCGCTCATCTCTACAGAAACGAAGATACTGAACTACCAGAAGAAGTTCTTTGTTTCCTTTGGTATCTCTGTTCGGTATACACCATCGGCATCTCTTTTGACATACATTGGCTATATCAAGTCATTAACTCACGCCAGGGACATAAAGATTGCCTCTCTACATTCCTGACATGATTTGCACCATTAAGTGTCTGGAGCGGTAAGCTGAGAAGATCAGCAAAAACGGTGAACCTGCCATTCAAGAAGCTAAAAGGACAAGGGTGTCTCAACCCTTTCTTCAATCCTCACACAATATACTTCTTCCATCGCCCCGTTCAAGTCAACGTCAAAACCAACAAGATGCACGCGCTACCAACGCTCATCCACCACAACGACTTCAAGCGAGGTGTTCGACCAGACTTCAACGTCTATGATAACAAAGGATTTGAAGATTTCCAAACTCATGCGTTTCGCCTCAACAATGCTAGACAAGCATTCCCAATACCGTTCGATCTGAAGTGGAACTACTACCCTAT
>PKMM01037218.1:34550-44826 GCA_002933915.1 Eutrema heterophyllum
CATAAAATATACATTTAATCTCTGCAATCATGGATTAATATTATTATATTTTAAATAATTTAAACAATTAAATAGAGATTAAATGTTATTTATAAATATTTAAATTAATTAGAATATCCATATCTAAAAATAAAGATATTAAGAAGATTTTTTTTAAAAGATATGTTTGGCAACAAGTATAGTTATCCACATAAATTATAACCTTATATGTATTTATTCTTGTTTGGACAAAAAAAGTGTCACTGTTTTGATTGTATAGCTATAATTTAGCGCGTAAGCTACACGTTACTTCATAAACACTAGCTCAAACGTTTTGGTATAACACTGTTTATAAAATTAATACAAACTAGATTCTAAACTCGTGCGTCCGCACGGAATAACGTTTTTTGTAATATATAAATTGTGAAATGAGGAATAATAATAATTTTAAATGTTATTGATTCAAATATGTTTAATTTGTAATTTTAAGTTAATAATAGATTTAAGAAATGTTTGGCAACAAGTTTAATACATGTTTGGTAAGAGGTTCAATTTTTAAATAAAAAAATAAAGGGTGTTTGGAAACAAATTTTAAAAGTGTTTATGTTTTAATAGTATAGATAATTTGAGTACCTAATTTTAAAGGAAAAACAAAAACAAAAATTGTTTACCAAAATGGTTAAGGTTTTATGTTGAGATCGATATAAACGGAAGGTGTAATCTTCTTCTAATTCAATATAGAAGTAATTTATGTTGAGTCAAACAAAAAAAAGGGGAAATTTTTTTTTCATTTATCCATTTTATAAAAAATTATACTACTGATTTATTAGACGAAATCTCCAAAAGTTTGGGGTGATCAAACAATTTTAATTTTGGGGTGATCAAAATTTTGGGGTGATCAAACAATTTTAATTGTTTTCGGTCAAAACATATAAAATGGAGATTTTTATTTTTTCCTTAAATTTAACGTACTTATCTATACTATTAAAAGGGAGACACAATTGTGTCCAAACAAAGAAAAAATTCATTTTAAACTATTATATTCTTGAATAACTACTATTTTTTACATTTTATTCCTGTTACCAACCAGAATATTATTTAAAATTTTAAAAATATTTATATTTGGTTCTTCATTTTCATTTCCAATTTTTCCTTTAATTATATTTTACTTTCTCGATTCCATTAAATTTTCCATTAATCGGAATTTTTTGTTTCGATTCGATTTTGTGGGCTTAGGCCAGGGTTCTTAATCCTTCTTCTCTTTCGTTATTATGGGTATGTTCACGATTCTGGGTTTGATTTTGATTTTGGTTTATCCCGAGTGGTCATAGATTTATCAGTTTATCCCGAGTGGTTTCCACGATTCCGAGTATGTATTTCTCTCGATTTTTTTTCATCGAATTTATGCGTCAGATCTCCGAGCTGGTGAATCGGATGACGTTTCGTAGGCAGCTGATTTGATTTCATTTTTTCCAATTTTGCTTTGTTCCGATCTGCAGCTATTGGATTTAATGTCGAGACTGTGCAGTACAACAACATCAAGTTTCAGGGGATTTTCCATAATGTATATCGGCAATGAAGATGCTCTATGCATTAAGCTTAGAATTTGTATCGGCAATGAAGATTTGGTTAAGGAGAGAGGAGGAGAAGGAAGGATGACGGTAAAGAGGACGAAGAAACAATTTTTTTTTTGGTATTTTTTTAATTGTAATAATAACTAAAATGAATTTTTATTTAAAAACTAATTGTTTTTGAACGGTTTTAAATTTTGATGTTAACGGAGTTAATTATTCCGTTTAAAAAATTGGCTGCGCGTACTCGAGATCCACTTTGAGGGTTTATTATGTTAAAATTTTTGAGTTGAGAGTCTATAGTGATAGTTTAAAACTGTGGAGGTTTAAAGTGTCAGTAACTGCCACCTTTATGGTTTTTTTATGTGATTTTCCCTTTAAAATTATACATAGCAATTAACATTTAGTTCACCAAATAAGGAATTTGAATATATAAATTTTTTATTTAGCATAATATTTTGGAACATACAAAAAAATAATTACATGATTAGATTTTTTTTATTATTAGCATTTATTTCAAAATTTAATCAAATTTGGTTAGTTATGATTACTACCTAAACAAATGGATGCGAATTGTTTTAAAACAATTATTGGCTGGCCAAGAATAAAATATATCATTATTATACAATTGTGTTTCCTAATTCGTTGCCATTAATTTTGTTGAAAAATTTAGAAATATTTGAACAATAAATTCGTAATAGTAATTTGGATATAAAATCTGCATTTAATCAATTAAGATATTGATTTTATTTTTAAAATAGATAAACCTAATTTTTCTCATATACGCTTCCCTGCTTATAAATATATACATTGCACCAATTGATTATTCTGCAAAAGTTGATTATTTGTTTTTGATCATCTCTTTAGCTAATTGGTTATGTTCATTCATCGGCTTTGAGAGTTTCAATGGGAGGTTTTGGGTGTTTGGATTGTTTGTAAAATTTCACAGTACTTCTAATGTTTTTCGAGAATTCAAAAAGTATTTGATTGGCTTATTTAGTTATCAATCATGTTTCTTCATACTAAATTTCCATCAAGGCACAATTATATTTATCTCTCATTGATTATCAATAATATAATGTTTCTCCTTTTTGATAGGTGGCCAAGATTGAGACTCGGAAGATTCTTATTCAAATGGATGAAATTGAATTGAAGAAACGAAAGCAAGTTGTTGCATACAAAAGACAAACGACAACATATAAGATAATCCATGAGAGAGTCTCATTTCTTCGGGTACTATCACAAAAATTTCTTTCAATGAAGCAAATTACTCTATATGGTTGCATAATACATTGCTTATTATCGGTGTGAATTAAGATTTTTTTAATTGACATGAATACATGTACGAAAGAAAATGAGGTTCGTCTACTGTTATGAACAACGTTGGAGTTCTCCTCAACAGTATGAACTCCCGTTTATATCTAAACACAAAATAAATATGTGTCGCATATTACGAAAATTAAATCTACAAAAACAAATTATATCTGAACACAAAATAAATTTGTGTCTCATATCACGAAAATTAAATTTACAAAACAAATTATATCTAAACACAAAATAAATATGTGTCTCATATTACAAAAATTAAATCTACAAAAACAAATTATATCTAAACACAAATTATATTACAAAGTTTCATAAACAAAAAAATAAAAAAATTCCCGTGCGGACGCACAGACTAAAATCTAGTATACTATTAAAACAGGAGCATATTTGAAATATATTTCCAAACACCCCTTATTTATTTAAATTGAATCTATTGCCAAACAAGTATTTAACATATTGCCAAACATTTATTAAATCTATTATAAAATTAAAAATTACAAATTAAACATATTTGAATCAACAACACTTAAATCCCTTATATATTAATTGAGAAGGATTGTTAAAAAAAGAACTTTGGCTTGAAATGTGATTTACAATTGTGTCATGCTTATGTGTCATCGCCATAGAGTTTCTCAAGACATTTCTCAAAAAAAGTTTAACTTACTAGAATAATTACTTTCATGCTATTCACATTAAATTTATGCATAATCATATAAATTTCATTATGAGATTTTATATACACTGTTAAATCAATATTAGTTTGTAAGTTATTTCATTCCTAAAATACAAAAATTATTTTCAAATTTTTTTATTTCCGAATTATATTGCTTTGTTTCATAAGGTTATAAATTTTATTTTCGAGATTTCTTTTTTTATTATGACAAATATTATTTTTACAAGTTTCATGTTTACTTGATCGATTTAATTTTTTTTTTGCGAAATCTATTAGTTATATTTTATTTCATACAAAAATTTTCATATTCAAATTGAAATTATAATATAAAATCTATCTTTCATATTATTGTTATGATTATCGAGATATAAAACGTATAATATAGTTCACACATACGTACTAATGATTATTGAGATATAAAGCTAGATAATATAGTTTGATGATAATGGTCTCATCAAACTATATTTTAATTTGACATAGTTTGATGCTCTAATGGTCTCATCAAACACACACGTACTAATGGATATTCACGTGACGAATTGCATATTCAAATTCAAATCATATTAAATTTTATATTCAAATCTAATTATATTAAATTGCATATTCAAATCAAATTAAATTAAGCTTTTTCAAATCTAATCATACTACATTGTATATTCAAATCAAATTGTAATAAAACTGTAGCTCAAATATATCTGAAGAGGATTGCCAAATCAAAACGAGATTTTCATAGATATCTCATTCCGCGCAGGGCGCGGGTTACTACCTAATTAGTTCTTATTCCTCATTTCACATTTTATATATTACAAAAAAACTTTATCATGTGCGGGTGCGCGAGTTTGGTTTAGAATCTAGTTACCTTTATACCAAGTGTTTGTCCCGCACTAAACGCATATAGTCTCATGCATGATGCACCTTATGCAAGACTCATATTTTGAGGAATTGGATTCCCTCCTCTAGGCCGCAACCCCATGATCTCTCATTTGGCCTTTGCGAATGGTATCATCATTCTCTTTGATGGTAAAGCTACATCGCTCCAATGTATTGGCTCTTCCCTTGATTTGTTTCAGAACTTGTCTGGCCTGAGTATGAACAGAGATAATACCGACTTGTTTATAGCTAGATTGAACCTGAAAGCTGAATCTCTCGACATATTTGGCTTCCAAAAGGGTTCCCTCCCCATTCGGTATATCTCGGTCTCCCACTGCTCCACATAAAGCTAAGGAAAGCCGAGTACTCACCACTCACTGATAAAATCTCAGCAAAATTCAATAGTTGGACTGTGAAGTGTCTCTCATTTGCCGAAAGACTCCAGCTAATCTCATCAGTGATATATAGCCTTGTGAACTTCTGGTTATGTGCTTTTTCTCTACCAAGGGGATGTCTTAAAGCCATTAAAAAATTATGCAACTGCTTTCTTTGGGCTGGAAACTTGGAAAAGAAAACAGTGGCTAAGGTGTTTTGGAAAGGTGTTTTCCTTCCAAAGGCAGAAGGAATATTGGGTTTAAGGAACGTCTTCTCCATTTGGAATGCAGCTCTTAACATGCGGCTAATTGGGCTCTTCTTCTCTAATAGCGGCTCCTTGTGGGTTGCGTGGATCAAGGAGCACATGCTCAAGAGAGCAAATTTTTGGTTAACTAAGGTTAAGAGTAATGACTCTTGGATTTGGAAGTTAAAACAATTCTGGCCTGCAAAGTGGGAGATGGAAAGTTCGTAAGTTTTTGGTATGACAAAAGGTGTGATCTTGGTCCTCTTTTGGACTATGTTGGATCGAATGGACCTAGACTCATGGGGATTCCAGTACAATCTACGGTTAGTCAAGCTTTTCTGATGAATGATTGGCAGGCTCCTTCAATATCCAGGAATCCTCTTATTCACACTCTCAAGAATCTCCTTCAAGATACTCAGCCACCGGACCATTTGAGTGGCTCATATGTTTACATTTGGGGTCAACAATATCAAGGTCCATCTGATTTCTCAACCAAGAAAACATGGGAGATTATTCGCCCCTTGGGTCCGATCAAGACATGGTTCAAGGTTGTCTGGTTCAAACATGCGGTCCCAAAGCATTCTTTCACCTTTTGGACAACAAATCTTAATAGACTACATGTAAAGGTTAGACTGGCCAGTTAGGGAATGAACATCGATACTTCATGCATCCTCTATTCTCGGCATGAGGAGTCAAGAGACCATCTGTTTGTGAAGTGTGAGTTTTCTACCATCTGTATTAATTTGTCTTGAACTTCCTTTCCTCAACTTTCAAAGCTGGCAGAATATGATGGACTGGCTAATTGTAAGGTCCAGGCTCCAGCGGTGGAATATCTACTCTTTTGAAGAGACTAGCAGCTCAAACAACTATCTACACCATGTGGAAAGAGCAAAACTGCATAATACATAACCACACCTTCTTGTCTCCGGCAAACATCTTCAGTCAAATAGACCGAGTCGTTCGTGACACTCATCTGGCTAGACAGTATCACAAAGGTTGCAACGGCCTACTGTCTCTATGGTTATCCTATAACTAATCGCTAATTTCTGCTAATGTTGTTCTAATTTAACTTCATCTGGTTTTTTATTTTATTTTGGCCATTGAAGTTCTATGCTATTTAGTTCTTGTAACAGACATTTTCCTTTTTGGTAATATAATTCAAATTTTATCAAAAAAAAAAGACACCAATACTAGCTAACCAACTATTTCCATATATACACCAATCTAGGCAAGCGAGATTGCGGAAAAAAAATAAATTTCTAGGATGATTTCGTTCATTAGATATGCCGATTCAAGTCGCGACACATGTGCAAAGTGCAAACGATCCAAACATATTTTTTGTCCTGGCGAATCTCATGTTTAAACACAGCCCGGGAGGTGCTTCCTACTCATTGACGCATGAGGAACCAAGCACTTAGGACTAATTAAGGGCTGCACATTTTAAGACGTGTCAGGACGTAAACCTACACGTCTCTCATCAAGATTTTATGAGTCGAAAAGCATTTTTGCTTTAACTCGTCCATGTAGCATGTTCTAGACTTGCTAGGAGCGCCAAGCCTATACGATAACCAGAAATACGACTCCGCAAGAGATCAAATCAATTTATACACCAAAAATTTCAACGGTAAAAGGGGATTTAACTAAGATTTCAGAAAAGAAAAATTTAAATTGTTTGTTATTTAATCACCCTAATTTTTATTATCTTTATCCGGAATGTAAGCAACATTGGTTCATTAAACCAATGTTTAGCCTAATAATCCTCTTGCTAGATAACATTTCCAGGTAGTAGAAATTGAATAATTGAATCTTACATATTGCTAATCAATATAGCCATGGACTGAGCATATCACATCGTTAAACACTCTCGGTAGCCTATTAAAGAGCAATTCTAGCTTCTCTTTATGTGGTGGTTTTAAAAAATTTTATTTGTAAATTTTTTTCTATTACCGAATAAATGAAATTACAAGAAAATAGAAAAATTTACAAAAAAACAGAACAAAGATATATATAATCATATTGAACCATAGGTCAAATTCTCATCGAGATCTTTTTGCTCTCTCCTTATTTTAATCTTCCACCTCATGTAATTCATGCTCATCTACATGCATGGGAATTCTCATTAAAAACAGGAAACACCAGTCCAACGACGACCAACAATACCAAGCGAACGAAGGAGAGAATAAACGAAAATCGCGGAAAAGTAGTCAGAGAAACAAAGATAGACACTTTCCCTTATTGTTCTTGTGGAAAGAGAACTGGCTCAAGCTCAATAAAAAGCTCCCACCACAAGAATTTTGAGATCGGATATAGCCACGATGTTGATGTATTGTTTTAAAATTACCAAAAGATTGTGTATTTTATAAATAACAGATAAATAATTCATATTTTATGAAATTTTCCCTTATAAGTAAATTAAAAATATTTGAAATCAAAGATCTAAAATCGTATTCGTCTCAATCTCAATATTTGGTTCTCGGATCATTACAATCTTCTAATGCTTGGTTCATTCTTTTTTCTTTTTTTGTCATTACTAGTACAAACTATTAGACCACAAACTCCAAATAAATATTTTATTATAAATATGACATGATTTTATTGTAAATAATTTGGTAGCTCCATTAGTAGTATCTCAAGGAGTATCTCACTATTAAAAAAAATAATGAAAAAGGAAGAAAGAGAATCAGAATCGGTTCTCAAATGAGAGAACTTCTGATATACTTATGAGAAACTCATGAGACACATGTCTCTACATGAGTGGTTTATTTCATTTCTTTAGATTAGATTAAAATATTAGTTTTAGATTGATGAGAAACTCTTCACCGATGGAGATGCTCAACCAGGAGGTCTCGGCCACAAACCACAACAAGTGCATGTCTTAGGGTCTTTAAATTGGGCATTATGCCC
Organism: Eutrema heterophyllum; assembly: GCA_002933915.1. Lineage (NCBI taxonomy): Eukaryota > Viridiplantae > Streptophyta > Magnoliopsida > Brassicales > Brassicaceae > Eutrema > Eutrema heterophyllum. The sequence goes on from PKMM01037218.1 coordinate 42,493, forward strand.
CGAGCAGATACCCACTAACCTTTTACCTTTCTTCATACAAAAAGACTCACACTCTTCGAGAACACAAAACCCAGTTTTTGTCACAATTGGAAATGGGATACATCGGCTGTATTTTCTTTGCTGCACATTCCCCACCACTCCTGTTATCATTACATTTAAAACATAAAATTTCAGTTTCAGTAATGAAATATGTTTGAGGAGTGTTTAGTATACTAATATATGATTTAAATTAATTAAAAAAAATTGTAGTTTGAGGAGTGTTTAGTATACAATTGAGGAGCTTCCGTCCGAGAAGCGGCTGATCATTGGTGTTGGTCGGGAGCCAGCAGCTGGAAGCTCTTTTGCTGGTGTACGTTCTGACTTTTCAGGACTTTTGTCTTGATCTACTAGGTGATCAAGCAACTCAGTCATCGAAAATTCAATCATTCCGATATCCTTCTCCTTCTCTTTGCCTTTGTCATGGTCGAGAGATTCGTGACTAGATTGAGAGGAGGCGATGGTTTGTTTCTTTCTATGCCANATCTATAGAGCATCAATATTTATGAAACAGAAAACTGTAGTTTGACACATGTATCTATGCAGCACGAACCGAAAAAGAGTTTACGATGAAAAAAAAAATGAAAAAAAACAATAGAAATATGTTTAAACAGTTTATATCACAATAAATTTTCATAGTATATCAAAACCATATTTTTGTAGATGAAGGAATTAACCAAAATAGTCAAAGAAATTCTAAAAATACCTTTGGGGATTGGTTTCCTAGGTCTAGCAACTCAATTTTCTAGATATGGTATGAATTTGACATAAAAAGAGCTAAATTTGATATTATGGAACTTGTAGTAAAACTAATTTTGATACAATTCTATATAACTTCAATGAACAGGTATTTTAAAGAAATAGTATGATTTAAAATCAGTTTCTTGTAAAACGATTACATGTAATATATTAAGATGATTCTCGATGTATATACAAACCTAGCACAAGAATGATGAAGAAAGCTAGAATAGTAAACAAGAAATGAAAGGGTTTCTTCATCTTAGATGTAGAAATGAACTGATCGTGGTGATTTAAAAATTAAAAAGAACGAAGAAATTGTATTTATAGAGAAAAGAAGTTAGATGCATTCTACACTGAAACATATACTAATGTAAGCTAACTACCTTTTTAAATTCCGATTTAAATGGATCTTGATTTACTATTTCTCATCTGATATGTTCAAGCTTTAGACTCGCTCATTTTTATAACAAAATAAACAATTTAAATAAAAAGGATAAAAATTCATTGTAAAAAAAAACACAGGCACACTGGTATATATATATATATAGTGTTTCTTGGTAATAAATATTGACCTTTTATAGTATTAAGTGAATCTCTCAGCGCCACATATACTTAGAATAGTAAATTTCACATATCCCAAAATTCGTTTTCGTGCCATGTTATCTACGAAGGATGTTGTTAGCCTAACAATGTTAGGGAAAATAAATTCATTCTTGGTTAAGTCTTCTTAGTAAGCCAAAACCGATGATAAGTCACGAATAGTAGGTCCTTATTGGTATATTATGATGATAGGTCGTTATTATTGATATATCGTGGTGTTGATTCTTATTTTTGGTACAAACTCCTAAGTTGAAGAGAACTAAGATCAAACACTGACATACCAAGCCCAATCTAGGATTACGATCGACATATCAAGCCCAATCTAACTTGGATTATGACTGACATGCAAAGTCCAATCCGAATAAGATTAGGGTTGGCAAACACCTATACATAATGAGGTCTTAGCACTACAAGAATACAGGCGATTTCCGACGGCCATTTCCGTCGGAAATCCGTCGGAAAATGGTGTTTTCCGACGGATTTCCGACTGATATTGTCCGTCGGTTCCAGTTCGTCGGAAATTAATATCCGTCGGAAATTCGTCGGATAGTTCCGACGGAACTTAGTCGTCGGAAAAGGGTCGGAATATTTCGACGGATTACCGACGGCGATGTTTCCGACGGATATTCCGACAGATGATAGGTCGGGACAAAACGTCGGAAACCCGTCAGAAACCCATCGGATATATTTCCGACGGTATTCCGACGGAACAAATTTCCGACGGATATTCCGATTGTGTTTTGATCGGAAGTTAACGTCGGAAACCCGTCGGAAATATTACCGACGGATGTAATTTCCGACGGATTTCCGACGGAGTTTGATTTGATTATATTTTTTTTTGTGGAGATTTATTAAATTATTATTAATATATAATTAAATGAAATTATTTATAAAAAAGAAATTAATTAATAAAAATTCATTATCATAATAAAAAATAATTCATTAAACATAATACGT
>PKMM01037218.1:50057-85335 GCA_002933915.1 Eutrema heterophyllum
GAGAATGCTAAGGAACAAGAACTCCCTTCGCATGCACAAAGATGGCGGCAAATTGTAAGGTGTTACAATTACTGGCCATAACGAATATTGCCTGCCGTGCTTCCCAAAAGGGTTGAAACCATCAGTACATAATCCAAGGTATACGTTCCTCGCCTCATACGCAAAGCTGGGATACATAGATTGAAAATGTTTCCATGCTCCTGCGTCTGACGGATGGGCAATTTCTCCATCCGTTGTATGCTCTGCATGCCATCTCATTGATCCCGCTGTGCGCTCTGACTGATATAACCTCTTCAATCTCTCTGTTAACGGCAAATACCACATCCGTTTATATGGCACTGACACTCTTCCACCTGTTTCCTTATACCGAGGTTTGCGACAAAAACGGCATGACGAACGGTCTGCGTCCTCTCTCCAGTAGAGCATACAGTTGTCGATGCATACATCTATCATCTGATACGGCAATCCTAGCCCAGCAACAAGTTTCTGTATCTCATAGTATGATGCCGGTGCAAGATTATCTTCTGGCAAAATGTCTTTCACAAAATCAGCGATTGCATCCACGCACTCCTCACTCAAATTGAAATCCGTCTTTATACCCATCATCCTAGTTGCAGCTGATAAAGGGGAATGTTCACCTCTACACCCATCATATAAAGGATTTTTAGCAGCGTCTAACAAATCAAAGAATTTCCGAGCTTCTGCGTTAGGTTCTTCCCCTCTATCTCCATACTCAGCAACCGATGGCATACTTTCACGGAATGCATCGTTCACCATCTGAATGTGACCTACAGTACTTTCTACTTCCATTGCAGGTTCTTCTAAGCTAGCGCTATCCCCAATATACTGTTCACTAGTACTAGCATAATTATCAACCATTGTATCATTTTCTCCATGATAATACCAAATCTTGTAACCCGGCACAAACCCATGACAATAAAGGTGTGACCATACTTCATCTATCACGATTAATCTACGATTCCGACAATTCGTACAAGGGCAGTAGATTTTACCGGTTTTTTTCGCTTTCTTCTGCTTAGCCGCAAATGCCATGAATTCCTGCAGACCTTCTCTGAATTCTTCTGTAACTAGGCCCATGTCCGGAATTTGATGAGGCTTGTCCATCCATGATCGAAAATAATTATAAGGATCTGAAGAAGACATTTTTGTAAAGAATTGTAGATGAGAGGTTTTTTTTTGTGATTGTAAAATGAGAGGATGAATACGTTTTTATAAGGAAATTGTTAGCGTTTTCCGACGGATTTCTGACGGTTTTTGGACGGATTTAACGGCTATATTCAAACGGCTATGTAACGTATATATTATTTCAAACGGCTACAATTCGTCGGAGATCCGTCGGAAACCCGTCGGAAATCCGTCGGAATGTATCCGACGGATGATAGTCGTCGGAAATCCGTCAGCAACGTCAAACGGCTATTTCATATGTCGGAAATCCGTCGGAAATCCGTCGGTATTTGTCCGACGGATTATTGGCGTCGGAAATCCGTCGGACATTTCCGACGGATTTCCGACGGGTCTTGTTTTCCGACGGATGTTACTTTCGTCCAATTCCCGTCGGAAATCCGTCGGAAATTTCCGACGGATTGATAGCCGTCGGAAATTCCGTCGGAAAACATCATGTTTTCTTGTAGTGTAGAGAGAAAAAGAGACGCGGAGCAAGAGGCTTATGAACCTAAGAAACTATACTCTCGCCGCTAACTAGGCCCACTAGCAAGATCACCATCGCCAAGGCCATCATCACCGGCGAGAACATCGTGAGCTACGAGATCTTCATGACCTACGAGATCTTTTTGATCTAAGTGATCATCGTCACTTATGAGATCGGCCTCACCTACGAGATGATTGTGATCTAAGATATCATCGTCAGTTACAAGAATTGACTTCACCTATATATGAGATCACCGTGATCTACAAGATAATCGTGACTTACGTCGAGAGCTTCGTCACGTATGAGATTATCGTTATATACGATGGAATCATCACCTACGAGAATATCATCACCACCAAGACCCTCTTCACCGACGAAGTCATCACCGATGTCAGAAAGTACCTATGAGATCATCATCGTTTCGTAGAAACAGCGATAGAATGTTTGGCACTCGCTTTCAAGTGACTAGATCTACTCAGAGCTAGGTTCTTCGCCAACTAAAGACCAATGATTGGTAATATCATCATACAACGGTTTTTGATATCGATTTATTGTAATTCGAAATGGTTACGAGCCAATATGTTGATCAATAAAAAATATTTCTTCATGTCATTCCGTAGAACTGTCTCAATATGAACCAATTAATTAAATTTTGCCCAAACGGATGTTGTTTGGGGCTGAGTGATCATAAACTAGGACATGTTGAATAAAGCCACCTTATTATGTGTGGTATTAAGGGGATGAGTGATCATGTAGCACAACGGGCCACCTTTCTTAAACCCACTACTCGTGCCATGTTGTCTAGAGAGAAGGAAATTAGGGGATGATTGGTCTGAGAGAGACGACCTGACAACCAGAGAGCCTTGACAACCTGGTAGCTTTGACAACCGGATATGTAAGTAGACAGCACGATACCCCTTAAAATAAAAATCGGGCAAGGTGAGTTATAGTTTTTCTGAAGGCGCGAAAACATTTATGGAATCTAAGACTCCCTCCAATTAAACATTTAAATTGATTTTTATCATCGTACTAAAGTCAAACAAGCCCATACCATGTTATTTTCAACATGTGATATGTGAAAGCGACTGGTCCATGTTCATTGGAAAGATAAAGGTATGCGAACGATCTGACAACCAGGCAGCGCTCCACCGAGACCAAGATGAACTCTGTGCTAACCCAACTTGCTGGGATAGCATTGTCTGCCAGCTGGCGAATGCGACAAAGAATGTAGATGAAAATCACTCAAAAGTTCTAGACATGATCCGGCAAGGAAGATCCGAGATCCGACCCAAATAGTTAATGCACAATCCGATATCCTAGTTCGGATCATGTAATCTATAAATACACTATTTTCTTCTAATCATTGAGCATTTTCTTAATCTTTGAAATTTTGTCTGTAATAATAAGATTTTATAGATCCATCACCAAATAATGGTTACCAATTTTTCATATATCCCAAAAAAACATAAGTACAACTCAACTCTATTTATTAGGACATTTTATTTTGAAATCGAAAACCAAACTAGTGGTAAATAGGCCTCAGATTATTAATCGAACCAAGCTAACCGAACCGAACCAAATCAAAGTTTTGTAAATTCGGTTATGGTTCGGTTATTTTCGGCAATATTTATAATTAATTTTGGTTCTCGGTTCGGTTNTCATTGGAAATATAAAGGTATGCGAACGATCTGACAACCAGGCAGCGCTCCGCCGGGACCAAGATGAACTCTACGCTAACCCAACTTGCTGGGATAGCATTGTCTGCCAGCTGGCGAATGCGACAAAGAATGTAGATGAAAATCACTCAAAAATTCTAGACATGATCCGGCAAGGAAGATCCGAGATCCGACCCAAATAGTTAATGCACAATTCGGTATCCTAGTTCGGGTCATGTAATCTATAAATACACTATTTTCTCCTAATCATTGAGCATTTTCTTAACCTTTGAAATTTTGTCCGTAATAATAAGATTTTATAGATCCATCACCAAATAATGGTTACCAATTTTTCATATATCCCAAAAAAACATAAGTACAACTCAACTCTATTTATTAGGATATTTTATTTTGAAATCGAAAACCAAACTAGTGGTAAATAGGCTTGAGATTATTAATCGAACCAAGCTAACCGAACCAAACCAAACCAAAGTTTTGTAAATTCGGTTATGGTTCGGTTATTTTTTGATTATTTTCGGCAATATTTATGATTAATTTTGGTTCTCGATTCGGTTCGGTTCAGTTAAACCGATCGGTTAACCAAATTTTGAAAAAAAAAAAAATTTGCAAAGTTTTTTTTGAAAATAACCGAAAATAACCGGAGGGGCTTCTCTCTCTTACCGCTTCTCGATCCTTCAGAGAGAGAAAGCTCAGTTTTTCCGGCAAAGTCCGGCTTTTTTCCGGCGATGTCCGGCAAGGTTTTCCGGCTAAGTCCGGCTTGTATCTTTCCCGATCTCTTCTTCTCGTCGGAGAATCTTTTTTCTTCTATTTAGGTCGGACTCTTTCTTTGTGGGATGGAGTAATATCTTCACCTTGGCATCTTCGTCTTTCAGATGTCGATCAATAGATTCGGTCGGCACGGGGTGGAGCTTCCACGACAAAAAGTGTCACGGCGGTGCTCTGTTGCGAAGAAAAAGGGTTTCATTTTCCGATGTCTGGCGATCCTTGGTTCGCTGCAGGAAGAGAAATGGGATGGCGGTGCAAGGCTGGTAGTTGAAGCTTCACGGCGAGGCAAATCCATACGCATCGTCGGTGATGGAAGAGATCTACGGACGGCGGCGATGTATCACATGAAGCTTCTGGATTTGCATTCTAGGGTTGCCACGTGTCCTTTCATTCTCATCTTTTAGCACATGTAGCTATTGTGTTGTACGTGGGCTTTAGAATGGGCCTTTTGTTTGTTCCGCTTATTGCCCATTTGGGCTATGAAATGAAAAGATTGCCGACAAAAAAAAAAAAAAAAAAACTTTAACCGAAAATATAACCGAAATAACCAATAAAAACCGAAACTATCCGAAATTTCCCTCTTAAACAGAATTTACGAACCGAACCGAACCGAATTCAATTATTTTTGGCAAAAAAAAAAAACTGAATTACCCGAAAAACGAACCGAACTGATATTTTATTTGGTTATTTTCGACATGATTTTTGAAAACCGAACTAACCGAACCGAAATACCCGAACTAACCGAATTCGTAGGCCTAGGCCTATCCATTTAAGGAGGGGAAACCCAATCTATTCTGCACTCGTCTCGAACTTTCCCTCTCATTCCCGCTCCCATAAATAATTATTCGTTCGGAATCATTTATTTTATTCAAACGGATACGGTATTATACGGAAAGGAAAATTGTATGGGATGGTTATCCAAATTACCCGTTTGAGAATTTATTTTAAACAAATTAATGAATTTTTTTAAAAAAAATCTAAAACTCCTAATTTTTTTGAGACATTCGCCCCGAAATTTATCTTTACCCAAATTAGTGTGAATCTCTACAATATTATTTAAGAAGACATTTTTGAAAATGAATTTTGTTTTGTAAGTTATTACATATTATGTCATTACAAATAAGAAAAGATAATTGAAATAGAAAATGATATAATTGTCTTTTAAAATTATTGATGAGAATATGAAAAATATTTATTTCTCATTAAAGAGGTTATTTACTATTTAGTTTCTTAATTATTATGATATTATTGAATAATAATCAATTCATACATATTCAATGAAAATATATTCGAGATCTTGCAATATTTTTCACTATGATTATTATATTTTATTTGAATATATATCCAAACAAAATTTTGAAAAATATTTTACTAATTTTATAAAGAGTTAGACACGAAAAAATTGTTTTTTTAAGAGTTTGTGGACTGACCACAAAAACCATAGTCGTTAAGCAGTGCATATTAGAATTATGTTTTCAAGATTATAAGTTTTTGCGGGTTAGTCCGAATAATATTTTAATTAATTGTAAAACGGGTTAAGTAAGAGTTTGTTTTGTGGGTTAAATGAACTTTGTTTTGTCATTAAACAAAACGTAATTTTGTCCGGCTACGGATGTGCTCTAAACTTTATTAAAATAAAACGGGGTTTATTTTGTGGATTAAATGAACTTTGTTTAGAATATAATATTATTAATTTGATGTTTAGAAATGTTCATTGTAGAGATTATTTCATCGAATATGAGCCCCTAATTGATAGGATCCGGTTCCGAAAGAAAAAAACGTAATATAATAAAAAAACGCAAAAAAACGTTTATAATAAATTGAGAAAACTTAAAAAAAATATATTTAATTAAAAAAAAAAAAAAATTGTCTGCGCTATCGCACAGGTTAAATCCTAGTTTGAATATGATTTTACCGATCCAAATTTCCAGTTATCTGAATTTCCCGTTTCGTTTCTCTAACCGGAACATTTTAGGTTATGTTTTTCAATATTTAAACTACCCGTTCGCGATCATTTTCCATTATTTCCCGTTCCAATATCCGAAATGGACAGACTCAGTTGTAAAGCACAAAAATATTAATAAGTTTTATTGTTTTGTAGAAATTAACTTTAAAACATTAAAAAAGTCGAAATCACCAACTATATGATATCGTGGTGGAAACTGAAAAGGAGAAGCCACATTGCGACGTAAGTCCCGCTTTCTCAGGGCCTTCTGTCACCACCGACACATTTTATAGCATTTTAAAAGAAATATTTCCAATCTGGAGAGAGTAACAAAAGAGCAAAAGTCAAATGTTTTGTATTGTCATAGTATCTCACAAATAAAAATAAATCATATTTTCCACGTTCAACCATATATATAGTCAAATTTTCCTTAGATATTTTCACAATTTTTTTTTTTTGTTGACAGCACAATTTTTTTTGTATGTTTTCTATAGATGGAATGACATTTGTTTTTGGATTTTGGATACATCTTGTATACTCCCAAGGTTTCAAGTGTAACCGTCTCCAAAATTAAAGCAAACGAAAAGACTAAACGACAATTAAAAAACAAAAAAACCTCAAAAGCTAAATTAATTACAAAAGAGCCACCAAAGTCCAAAAGTAACCCATTTTCAGTCATCATCGACACCGACCTCTTCATCGCCACCACTTACCGGCGTAAAAGGCTCGGACAATTTCGTCGAATTCCGACAAAACCCTTTACTCTGATTCTTCCCTTCCTCCGCCAACACAACGAAATGCCCTAAATCTCCGACAACCTCAATCAGATTCTCCTCACATAGAAACTCCTCACTGTAAACTCTCTCAATCTTTCTCCCAAACTCATGTACAAAAACATCCGTCTTCTTCCCGGAATCTTTACTCTTCGCCAAAACCGCCGAAGTAAAAATCGGAGCCATCCTTCCCGGCGAATCTCCGGCGTACCCACGAGGCCCATCAATCAAAATCACATCCCAATCGATCTCATAGACAAAATTGGGTAAATCGTTGATCCCAAGTTTACAATCCGAGAACAATAGATTCTGAACGGGTCGACATTCGGGTCGGGCTTTATAATAACCCAAAAGCTTACCGGCTTGAGAGACTTTGGTCGAGAAAACGACGTCGTAAGCTTCAACTCCGGGATTACTCTGCTCGAATTTGGAAACGGCGTAAGGGTTTTCGTCGACGAAGACAGTACGGCCTTTGAGATTGATGGATCTCCAGAAGAGAGATTCGTGGGTTAGGCCAAAGACGAGGAGGTTACAGGTGGGGAATTTGGAGTTAATGACGGTGGAGATGGCGGAGAGTTCGGGGAAGGACATTGAGGTGTTTGGTGGAGATGAGGAAGTGTAGTGGAGGAGTGCGGCGAGGATCGGTGGTGGGAGGGAGGAGGATGGTGAAGATGAGGAGAGAGAGTGGGAGGTTGTTGTGGTTGAGTGGAGTGAGGATGAGAAAAGAGAGAAAGAGAAGAGGAGAGTGAAGAAAGAGATGAAGAAGATGAACAAGAGACGGTGGTGATTAGCGGCGGCGACGGCGGAAGCTGATTTTGAGGTTAGTGGAGTGTGGTGGTGGAAGAGGATCAAATTAGTGTTAGTGTTGCTCTTCATTTTTTTTTTTTCGATTAAACGAAAACAATAAGAGAAAGGAAGAAGACGAAATATGTTAAATCTCTTTGAGAAACGCTTTATAAACCACAAAGAAAAAGGAATTTGTAGTTTTTCTAATTTATTTCTTTGGTTTATCCCGGTTAGGTTTCCTGAACCAGTAGTTTCGAAAGAACCGAAACGGATGTCGTTGTCAGCTTACAGAGTAATTGCTAAGGTCCCACATAACTATACTTTTGTTGATTAATTATCAGAATTCAAATATTTGAATTGGGTGTTGAATTTAAACATTTAATTTTAAACATATTCTAAAGTATTGATGCAAAAGACATTTTATATCTCGAATACACACCATCCCCCAAAACATATATAACTTAAAAACATATTTTTTCACTTAATAGAAAACCTTTGGATGGTTGTTAAAGTATAGTGTTACTTAAATTATGTCAAATTTTGATGAATTTTGATTTCTTAAAATTCCTAGATATATTAACTTTAGTTATATATATAATCTATTCTAAATTAATGTTGTTTGGTCTTATGTCTGAATTTGATATATGATTATCTTTTCCTATTTTGGAAGTTTGATTTCTAGTGTTGGTTTTGTAAATGAGTGAGAGAAGTCGATTACACAGACAAGTGGGCTTCGTTGGGCCAAGATAATTCTGGTAAAGCCCATGACAATATAACAAGCCCAGGTGTAAGTCCAGTCAAGCAAACGCAGGGAAAAATTGTCGTTTGTAGCTGGTGTCTTTGTGCAGTGAATCTTCAGGATAAGTTTCGTTACACGCATGTGAGAATTGCTTGAGCTCAGGATGATGAGCTGGATCTGTACAAAAGAAGAGGACGTTACGCAAAAAGAAGGTGACAGTGTTGAGTGACGAGCAGAATAGAGAGTGAGAGTAGATAGAGAGAATAGCTTATCTCCATAGCTTTCTTCTTGCTTGCGGTTGTTCTCATTCTGGTTTCTTGTACTCGGATTATACACATAGTGAAAACCTTGTGATCAGGATTAGATCACCAAGACGTACCTTGGCGGATTGCATTGGGAACTTGTAAATTTTGTGTCGTCTTCATCTTTACTTTCTGCACAAGCAACAAACATTTGACAGAGTGTTAATCATAGATCGATGGTTTACTAAATGAAAATGAATCAAGGATGAAATCACAACATGTGGTATCAGAGCTCAAGGATGGAGCGGTCAAAGGTGATTTCTGATTTTTTCTGGATTTGGAAGAGAAATACTCAGCAGGTATCAGATATTCTACCTGGTTTCTGGGTCAAGTTATTTCTCATCTAGATATACTGATTTTATTGGTTTTCTCATCGGATCTACATTACTCGGTTTTCTCTACGTGTTGTGTTGCTGGTGTTCTTTCTGGGTATTGGTTATTTTGCTTGGAAATTTATGGTTCTGGGTTTCCGTATCAGATCTGGTGCAGCAGGATGGTTGAGCCTACGCAGGGAAGATGGGAGGTTGAAAAGTTTGATGGGGAAGGTGATTACATAATATGGAAGCATAGAGTTCTAGCCCAGCTAGAAATCCTTGGTTTAGACTAGTTTTAAAAATTGATGATGACACATTAACATCTGCATCAGATCCGAAGGGCAAAGGGATTGAAGAAGAAGTAAAAACTGATCCTAAGAGACTGGAGAAGGATCAAAGGGTTAGAAACTCGTTGAGTATGAGTCTTATTGATATGGTGCTGCAGAAGGTTGGTTTGAAGCATAAATCTGCTCAAGCTATGTGGGATTCTCTTGAATCACAGTACCAAGATAAATCTTTGCCTGATATATTCTATCTCAAACAAAGGTTCTATAGCTTCAAGATGGAAGAAGGAAAGAATCTAGACAAGAATCTGGACGTCTTTAACAAATTAGTCTCAGATCTTGCAAGGCTAGATGTTGAATTGAGTGATGAAGATCAAGCAGTGATTCTATTGAATGGCTTGCCTTCACAGTTTGCTCAATTGGTTCACACACTCAAGTATAGAGGTGGACAACAGATTATAACTCTAAAAGAAATAATTACAGCAGCTTACTCTCTAGAAACTGAACTAAAGCAGAAGGGAATGCAAATGTCAAAGTCAGGTAGTGAAGGTCTCTACATTCAGTCTAAGGCTCAGACTAAGAAGAAAGTTAATGCTAAGGGTAAACAACATGATAAAGGCAAAGCGAAAGTTAAAAACAAACGAGCTTGCTGGATTTGTGGGGCTGAAGGTCATTTCAAAAAGGACTGTCCAAAGAGAGGTCAGCCAAGCAATGCTCAAGCGAATGTTGGTCAGATTCTGGACAGTGAACCATTAGTATTAACTGCATCAGAGGTTCATTCTAGAGATGGTTGGGTACTTGACTCAGGATGCTCGTATCATTTAACATACATAAAAGATCTTTTGTTTGATGTTGAAGATATTGATGGTGGTAAGATCTTAATGGGAAATGATACTCACTGTGTTGTCACAACTCAACTGTTATATTAACTAAGGTGAGGTATTCTCCTATGGCTAAGAGGAATTTAATCTCAATGGGACAGTTGGACTCACAAAGCTGTTGGTTTCAGTCAAAAAATTTCAGACTACAAGTGTTCTATAAAGAAAGAGAAGTCCTCGCAGGAAATTACCAGGATACTCTCTATATTCTTGATGAAAAACCAATGAAAGAGCAGGTTAATGCAGCAGTTAAGGCAGATGATAAGACGATGCTGTGGCATAGCAGAATGGGACATATGAGTGCAAAAGGATTACAAGTTTTAGTCAAGAAAGAGTTACTGAATCGGAGGATATTACAGAGCTAAAGCAGTGTGAATTTTGTATTCTTGGCAAGTCTCACAAGTTGTCTTATCAAAGAGGAAAACATATTTCAAAAGAAAATTGGAGCATGTTCACTCTGATCTTTGGGGTTCTCCGAATGTTACACCAAGGAAAGTTTGACTTTATTTTCTCAGAACTAAGGATGAAACATTCAGTAAGTTTGTTGAGTGGAAGGTCTTTGTTGAAATCAAAGTGGAAAGAAACTTAAATCCTTAAGAACAGATAATGGGTTAGAGTATTGCAATAAAATATTTGATGATCACTGCAAAGCTCATGGAATTCTGAGGCACAAGACTTGTCCATATACCCCTCAACAGAATGGAATTGCTGAGAGGTTGAATAGAACTATTCTCGAAAAGGTGAGAAGTCTCCTAAGTGAAACTGGTTTAGGTGAAGCATTCTGGGCAGAAGCTGCATCAACTATGGTTTATATGATCAACAGATCACCATCTGTTCCTCTAGGGTTGGAAATTCCAGAGCAAGTTTGGACTGATGTAAAACCAGATTATTAACATATGAAGAGGTTTGGATGTTTGACGTATTATCATGTTGATCAGGGTAAACTAAAACCGAGGGCTAATAAGGGTGTCTTTATGGGATATCTACAAGGATTCAAGGGTTATAGGATATGGAGTTATGAAGAAATGAAATGCATCGTTAGCCAATATGTGGTTTTCTGGGAAGATACTCTCTTCAAGGATATTGGAAAGAAGACTGTTGTCACTAGTCAGGAAGGAAAAGGAAAACAAAAGGTTTCTTTTGAGATCAGGGAACGTGACAGTAATAATACTATTCAAGGTGAGACTTCAGGGGAAGGTGGAGTTATCTCAGAATCAGAGATAGTAGAAGATTTAGGAGAAGAAGAATCTGAATCAGAACAGTCATCACCTGGTCTTGATAGTTATATCTTAGCCAGAGATAGAGAAAGAAGAGTGAATATTAAACCTCCAAATAGATTTGATGATGGAGACGTAGCAGCCTATGCTCTAAGTGTAGCAGACTTGATTGAGGTTGAAGAACCAAAGTCATTTCAAGAAGCTATGAAAGGAGTTAACAGAGATAAATGGCTGGGAGCTACTGATGAAGAAATGGATTCTCTAAACAAGAATTTTACTTGGAAGCTAATTGATAGACCATAGGGAAATAAAACTATTGGTTGCAAGTGGGTATTCAAGCTTAAACCTGGAATCCCATGATTAAAAGAACCAAGGTTTAAAGCTAGACTTGTTGCAAAAGGGTTTTCTCATATTAAGGGAATTGATTATCATGAAGTGTTTTCACCAGTTGTTAAGCACACCACGATCATGTTGGTTCTATCTATGGTGGCTAACATGGATCTTGAGTTAGAACAGTTAGACGTGAAAACAACTTTTTTACATGGTAATTTGGATGAAAGGATTCTTATGGAGCAACCTGAGGGATATTCTAACGTAACAAGGTATGCTTATTACAGAGATCTTTGTATGGTCTTAAATAGTCTCCTCGATAGTGGAATCTAAGGTTTAATCAATTCATGAAAGCACAAAAGTTTTCAAGGAGTTAGTAGGATACTTGTGTGTATTTTAAAGCTTACGATGATGGAAGTTTTGTGTATCTCTTGCTATACGTTGATGATATGTTGGTTGCAGCTAAAGATTTGGAGGTTCAAAGAGTTAAAGATTTGTTAAGACGTGAATTTGAAATGAAGGACCTAGGACCTACCAGGAGGATCTTAGGCATGGATATCATTAGAGACAAAAACAAAGGTATTCTCTATTTGTCTCAGGAGTCTTACATTGAGAAGGTTCTTAAAAGTTTTGATGCTGATGCTACTAATTTGAAGACAGTTCAAACTCCAATTGGGTGTCATTTCAAACTAACTAGTACTAAAGTTGAAGACAGAGTTGAAACTGAGATGCAGATGAGGAAGATACCTTATTCAAGTGTTGTCGGTAGTCTAATGTACACCATGGTTGGATCTCGTCCAGATATAGCTCATGCAGTGGGACTGGTGAGTCGCTTCATGAGTGCTCCTAACAAAGAGCACTGGAATGCGGTTAAATGAGTTCTACGATACTTAAAGGGAAGCTCAAATTACAGGCTGACATTCACAAAGTCACAAGAATTTGAAATTAAAGGTTACTGTGACAGTGACTACGCTACTGAACTGGATCGAAGAAGATCGATTACAGGCTATGCCTTGCAGGTTGGAGGCAACACGGTGAGCTAGTGCTCAGGCCTGCAACATATAGTAGCTCTATCAACAACGGAAGTAGAATACATGGCTTTAGCAGAAGCAACTAAGGAAGCGCTATGGTTAAAAAGAATTACATGCGAGCTGGGTTTTTCTTAGAAGACGGTTGAGATCTTCTGTGACTCGCAAAGAGCGATTTGCCTCGCTAAGAACAATGTCTTCCACGGGAGGACAAAGAACATCCAAACTCGTTACTACTTCATCAGAGATGTGATTGCAGACAGAGATCTCGTATCGAAGATCGCTACGAAGTCGAATCCAGCAGATATTCTCACTAAGCTGGTGCCGGTAACGAAATTTGAGGAAGCAAGAAGTCGTGTGAGAGTGCTCCAGAGACTGAATCAAGCTCGGAGAGAAGCTAGGGTTTTGACAAGGAGCTGTCGGAACAAAATGGAAAGTGGATCAGATTAGATCTACTTTTGGTCTGAATGACTCGAGGTGGAGAATGTGAAAAGTCGATTACATTCATACATGTGGGCTTCGTTGGGCCAAGATAATTCTGGTAAGGCCCATGACAATATAACAAGCCCATGTGTAAGTCTAGTCAAGCAAAACGTAGGGAAAAGTTGTCGTTTGTAGCTGGTGTCTTTGTGCAGTGAATCTTCAGGATAAGGTTCGTTACACGCATGTGAGAATTGCGTGAGCTCAGGATGATGAGCTGGATCTGTACAAAAGAAAAGGACGTTACGCAAAAAGAAGGTGACAATGTTGAGTGACAAGCAGAATAGAGAGTGAGAGTAGAGAGAGAGAGAATAGCTTATCTCCATAGCTTTCTTCTTCTCGGTGTAGTCTCTTGCGATTGTTCTCATTCTGGTTTCTTGTACTCGGATTATACACATAGTAAAAACCTTGTGATTGGGATTAGATCACCAAGACGTACCTTGGCGGATTGCCTTGGGAACTTGTAAATTTTGTGTCTGTCTTCATCTTACTTTCTGCAAGCAACAAACATTTAAAAGAGTGTTAATCATAGATTGATGGTTTACTAAATGGAAATGAATCTAGGATGAAATCACAAAAATCTAGTATTAATTATTAACGTAATTAGTTTTCTTACATGGACACTATAGAGGTTACTGTTGACAGTGAAATCTCTCCCTACGATTGATCGACAGTAGCTATAATCCATATATGGAGAGTTTGCATGTTGTTGTGGGATATACATGTCGATAATCTCTACTTCATCCAATGGAAGATTATAACAACAATAAATTCGAATCTTTTTTCATAGGACCAATGGGAGATATCGAGTTACCTCAGAGGATTCTTGCCGCATAGCAAGTCCCCATGGGAGAGCGGGTCAAAATATACAAGAAAATGAACGTACTTTCGGATATTGAAGTCGCCCTTGACGACGCTGAACACAAATTCATGAATAAAACTCAATTTGGGAAACTATTTGACTTCTCGTCTAAACCGGCGTGGTCCGGGGCCTTCGGATTGTTCACTCTCACTGGATTGTTGGATGTGGCGAAAGACAACAAGATATGAGTGGTGTTTGCCGGATAACCAATCCGTTTGTCTCTCTGAGAGTTCAAAATAGTTACCGGATTTAATTGCGGGAAATATCCACCGATAGAGAAAAAAATGGCGAGCGAACAGCGGCGGCAAATACTACAAAGCTTTTCGGTAAAGAGAACGAAGTCATAATTGAAAGGGTCATTGATATACTGCAGAAGAGGTCAATTATGGACAAGCATATGAGATTACGGTATGCATGTCTTGCCATAGTTGACGCCATCATGGTCCCATCATTTCCCTCGAGTAAAGGTCAACCCTGAAAATGATGAGATGGTAGAAGATCTTAATTCATTTCGCATCCATGGGGAAGGGTTTCTTTTGATTTAATGATGGATTCAATCAAAGAGAGGGACTTAGCGCATATAGCCACTGCAAACGTTGTTGTCCAAGGTCTTTTTCCATGTTTACAAATGTTCATCCAAAAGGCTATCCAAGCCATTCAAGAGATAGTGATTCATCCGATAAAGAGAAAAGCAGAACAAACTGAAATGTGCTCCGAGGTGGTATGCTAAAGGTTCAACTCCAGTTGAACAATGCTAGAGCGCTCGACGAGGAGGAAGAGGTATTGATTCTAATCGTAGATGTCTAGGACTTATTTAAAATTACCGCATCTGGTAAATTACATGATAAACGCTAATACTGTTAGAGGTTTGTTAATGAGTGTTCGGAGGCAAAATTACAATATGTGAACAAATAAATACAATATGATAAACACGTTAACAACTAATAGTATTTTGTTATCAGTAATTTGACCAAAGTTGTTTTTGTACTTTGCATTTGTAATTCCCGTTAGCAGACCTTAACTTTTGATCTACTTGTTTACCTTACATCTCCATTTCACAGGTTGATGTGGAAACGATCATACGGCCCGAAATTGAAATCGACTCGGAAGAGGAATACCTTTCGTGGACGGATGATGATGAAGATCCAAGGGTGGACCATATGATTAAACTGTATAATCAAGATTTTGACTTTAAGAGGGAGATGTTTGGTGGTCGACTTAAGCCTGACCAGCTTGTTGGGCAAATAAAGAGAAGACGAGGGGGAAGGAAGGCCAAGGCAGCGATAAAGAAAAAGGGGAAAGGTAAGATGAGGAAATCATCGGGAAATATGAAGGATGGGGAATCTTCCTTAGATCTCGGGTTTGACCTAGAGATTTCGGAGAACATGATGGACACCAAATACATGACCATGGCGACACTGATAAAGGGAAACGTCTGAGACATCGTTTTTGCTCAATTTACCGAGAACAACAAGGAAAACCGAGAATTCATAACAGCCCAACTTTCTGAAAACAACAAAAAGATTGCTAATTTGATAACTGCCAACAATACTACTAACAATCGCAATATTATCGATGGAGTTACTAAATGGTTTATCGAGCATGCAATTATTGAGGATGCTACGAATGGTGGTCCCACTAAAGCCGCTCAAACCCCTGTCAAGAAAAGAGCTCCAAATCACCCACCTGAGCACACTGATCCCAACTCAATCCCTGTTGAGAGCAATCTATACAAACCTATAGTGGAAGATATTGTTTTCCATTATGCTGATGCTTCACTATCTATAGAGCCAGCTGATGGATGACCAGGATCAGAATCAACGGCCGGTGGAGAGGTTACACCCCAATTAACTGAAGTATGTTTATGCATGAAATCAGTTACCTTCCACAGCCTGTAACCATCAGATAATAATGCTAACACCTCTCAATAACCATATAATTACGCTACCGATTTAACGCAATATATGATACAATTTTAATATAGTAAAGTTATACAATTATGCTAATTTAGTTCGATAACCCATTCGATAAACGAATATCATATAACAATGTTAACGTTTTTTTAATGTTAACACTTGATTTGTGTATTACTCATAATGGAACAACAGAGAAGCAACCAAGTCATGTATCTATTAGGCTTTGAATTTGTAGAAAGGCGGTAAACTGGTGTGATTATCTTTTTGCAGGGAAACCCTCACGAAAGCGGCTATACTCACTCGCATGTCGTCGGAGAAAAGGTAAGTTAGTCCCCGAGTACAATTTGTCATTTACATAAGGTAAAGCATATTCCTCATTCTGGGGAAAATGGACAATACGATATGCAAACATAATTATCCTGCTAACTTCATAATTATCATTAACAAAGAAATCGTTAACACCTTCATGAATATGATATGCAAACATAATTATCATGCTAATTTCATAATTATTCCTAACAAACAAATTGTTACACATGAATACGATATGCAAACATAATTATCGTGTTAACTTCATAATTATCGTTAACACCTTCATGGATTTGAAATTACGGTAGAATTTGGAAAAGCGGGGTGACGAGGAGGGAGAGGTAAACCAACAGGGAGAGACCACCCGCGACGTAGCCATGGTAAGAGAACAATGGAAGTTACGCCAGTTCTTAGCTGGAAAATTTCAGTTTTTAAATTTATTGGTTAAGCGTTTTTCATTGCAGGAGGAACAAAATGTTGAATCGGGGCAACCCAACGTGTCTGAAGGGGGGAGCAGCCGGTGATAGGGTAATATTTAATTATAGTACTGAGATAGAACACTGATGTTAACGTTACAAAGCTTATCATATAAATTGATTATCTCGCTAACTCTCTTAACACCGATAACTATTTTGCTTCATTACAAGATAAAGTTCAGAACCAAGATCCAATGGTTGAGGGGCTAACCTCCAGGCAACACCACGTGTCTGAAAGGGGGAGTAGATGGAGATATGGTAATATTAATATTTATGTTTGGATGTTGACGCTATAACAATTTTATCGATTAAAGTGATTCTCTCGTTAACTCTCATTACACTAACAACTTCATTGCTTCTTTACAGGATGGAGTTAAGCACCCACCCATTTCATCTAAAGCCGAGAAGGTTGTCTATCAAGATACAATGGTCAAGAGGATAAACTCTGGAGAAAACCAGAAAGAAGATACTGGTGTGATGCAGTAGGCACGAGGAAAAGCATGAGCCCAAAGGTCGTGTCAACACGCATTGACGACCGCTTTGAATGCGGGAAAAGGATGAGGGTCATAGGTGAGAAAGCCCCGCCTCCCATTGACACCGGTGATGGTGTTAATGAACACTACGAAAAGGCAATAAAGTCGCTAAAAAGGTAATTTATCTACTCATGTTGGCATCTTATACACTTATCGGTTATATTGTTATCTATTATCTTATCAACTGAAATGACTTTGTTATCGCCTTATCTGTAAGAGAGGCAATTGTGTTGACAGTGAAAGATATATCAGACGTTCTCACCAAGCAGAAATGTATGCCAGCAAAAGTTAGTGATATCTTTATCAAAGATATAATGTGTTTTTTTTTTTTAATTTAAAGCTTGAAACAAATCTAACAAAGTCTCACATTATCAATTAGGTGATGGACGCCCTATCAAGGCTCAGTAGGCACATGCTGAGGCGAGATAATCGTCAACCAAGAGTAGAAGAGCTTGATTGCAAGTTCGTCTCCCACCTAACAAAGCTGTATCCGCAATTTTCCAAGTATGCCAACGGTGGAGACTTCCAATTCTCCAAGGCGGTTATCGAGAAATTAGAAGGATTCGGCGACGCTGATCGAGTGCAATTATTCATGGAGGCTGATTATCTCTACCTTATGTTTGACCTGGACATCAAACCATGGGTTTTCCTTGCCGTGCACCTACCCTCCACAAAGACTGAGGTCCTTGACTACAACGCTAACCTTAGGACTGAAGCTAGTTTGATCTATGAAATCCGCCCAATAGCTGTCATGTTACCATATATGTTCAGACAGGTCGCGGCCAACGACCAGATGGGTCAAGTGGCAACTACCTTGTTTTCCATTGAACGAGTTGCTTGCATCACACAAATCACATCAACTTACGACGCCCGCCTCACATCTATTTTTCTGATGCTAGCTCATGCCATCAGTGGAGTGGAGGCGTGTAGAGAGTTTGATGTTTTAAAATTGGAGATGGAGACGAAGATATTAACTTGGTTCTTATCGAGACATACCGTGTGTGACACTGTTTCCCACAATCACATGTTTCCTTATCTTCGCCAACATGTTAGAATTTGTCCTCAATCTTTTCATCTTCAAGTTAATATTAATGTTATCGGGAATAACCCCTAATTATGTTATCATTATTTTTGTTTAAAATTTTTTCAACAATTTCCCTATAATGTACTGTTAACGATCTCTTTTTTTTGTTAGGATGGTTTAATTGGTTTTAATCACTTATTGATTTTGCATAAAATTTTGTGATAATATTGCTAACCGTGAAGATAGTTAACGGTTTTCAAGTACGTNTCTATTTTTCTGATGCTAGCTCATGCCATCGGTGGAGTGGAGGTGTGTAGAGAGTTTGATGTTTCAAAATTGGAGATGGAGACGAAGAAATTAACTTGGTTCTTATCGAGACATACCGTGTGTGACACTGTTTCCCACAATCACATGTTTCCTTATCTTCGCCAACATGTTAGAATTTGTTCTCAATCTTTTCATCTTCAAGTTAATATTAATGTTATCGGGAATAACCCCTAATTATGTTATCATTATTTTTGTTTAAAATGTTTTCAACAATTTCCCTATAATGTACTGTTAACGATCTCTTTTTTTTGTTAGGATGGTTTAATTGGTTTTAATCACTTATTGATTTTGCATAAAATTTTGTGATAATATTGCTAACCGTGAAGATAGTTAACGGTTTTCAAGTACGTTTACTTTTATTTCAATATTTGTTTCCGCTAAGTCCAACAAACCGTAAAAACCAATGTTATTCTACTTATCCGATAACACGGTTACTCATAATCAACATTGAAATTCCAAACACATAATATTCGAAAACAAAGTCTACCATTTATGGCTTTTACATTTTCGCCTTGATGGTGGTAAAGAAATTACATAAGCAGAAGCCGATAACTACGTAGCGGTTACACTATATACACCAAAACAGGACGCAACCTATGTTATTTATCTACACATATGAAACAAGAGATGGCTATAACCATCCCACACTATCTATCCAAGTAGCCATAATCCACCAAAAAAAGTCCAACATTACTCATTCATTTGGTCATATAGGGTCCCTGTAAAATTAAGAGGTAGTCTCATTTTGATATAGTCCATCAAATCTTTAGTTCTCATATTCATAACGGTTTCATATTCATTACTGGCAAAGGGACCTTGCAAGTCGAACGGTTGAGGCCGCGGCCTCGGCAATGTGTGCACTTTCTTCGTGATACACGTTGAGAAGGATGTTAACATATTTATATGTTAACTTAGTTACCAAAGTTATAATAGTTAACAATGACAGATTCAGTTACCTTAAATTCACCACGCGATAGGATCCACTGCTTACGAGGCCTTCCAAGTGGTCGATGTATTGCTGGAGGTGCGAGCTTTCCACCCGCCACATCATCCTGACACGGTGCTAGATGGTCCATATCTGAAATTGGCATAATAATCCCGCTGTAAACTATCTTGCGATACTCGGTTGTGTAGTGAACCCCTACCAAAGTATTGACACATATCCCTTCTCGTATAGAAGCCGCTATGGCATGGAAACAAGGAATGTGGAGTAGCTAGAAATCCCGAAAAGTGCACGATTCTTTTGCACCTCGTACATACTGTCACCTATTTTGTTAAATAAGTTAACATAACAATTATATCAAGTAATCGATACTAATGATATCTGCCAAAGAAGCTTTCAATACCTATTTTCATAACGAAATAACCCGACGATTTCTAGAAATTTGCAATCAGCCTTTCTTGTACCTTTGGATTTACCACATCATTATCGGTTTCAACAAATTCCCTTTGAAGCGCAAACCATGTTACCATTGTAGTTCATATGGTCTCTATTATTGAGATTGTTGGATAATCGCGACACATCGTCATCACTCTATTCAAAGTCTCCAAAATATTGCTCATCATGACGTTGTAGCGGTCACCAACAAAGTGTGATCTCGTCTAATGTTCAAAACCAATCCTTTTAAGATAATCGGCGCACTTGCTGTCTATGGATTTTAGCTCAGCAAACACTCTATCGAACTCACTAATTAGTTGGTACGCGCGAGCAGCTTGTGATACCAAATAGCTTAAATGCGGCGACTTGAATAGGTTTACGGTGTTCATGTGTAGATGGACCATGCACGCTCCGTGTCATGACATTGGGTATACTTGTATACAGTTGGAGCACAACATAATCAAACTAGTGAATATGGAAAAATGAACAAGAACTGTAGATTACGTTAACATCTAACACAACGATCCAACAGTTATATGCAAAAGAATATTCATGTTATCGGATAACTTATGTTAAATAATCTGATAACTATGTTAATGCAATAATTAAAATTTAGACAACAATTTATGGGGCAAATACCTTTCAAATGCTTGCGTATATGGAAGAGTGGCGGTCGGAGACGAAAACTAAATCATGCTCGTCCGGTACAATGGCAGTAAGCTTTCGTAAGAACGACGGTTACATATGTCAAATATGTACCATCAATGTCAAAAAATCTGATTTCTCTCGGTACATTAAAAGATCAAGGTTGCTGGTTTCAGTCAAGAAATGGAGTTCTAAGAGTAAACAAAGGATGTATAACTCTTCTAAAGGGCCATAAGACAAATACCTTGTATGTCCTAAGTGGAACTGTCATTGCAGAAGAGGTGAATATCTCAGAAAATCCTAAGGGTGAAACAAATTTGTGGCATAGAAGATTGGGGCATATGAGTAAGAAAGAGTTACAAGCTTTACTCAGAAAAGGCTATCTCGACAAGAACAAAGTTTCAGACATGGAGTTTTATGAAGATTGTGTCTATGGAAAGGCACACAAAGTGAGCGTTCAGACATCTAAACTCTACACTAAAATTAAGCTGGACTACATTCATTCAGACCTGTTGGGATCACCAAATGTTCCCGTTTCACTCGGTAAATGTCAATATTTTATTTCTTTCATTGATGATTTCTCTAGAAAGACATGGATCTACTTTTTGAAAAAGAAAGATGAAGCCTTTGGAATGTTTGTGGAATGTAAAAGAATGGTAGAGAATCAAGAGGGAAAGAAGATAAAGATTCTCAGAACTGACAATGGCCTTGAATACTACAATAGAGAATTTGAAGATTTCTGCAAATAAGGAGTTGTGAGACACAAAACTTGTGCTTACACATCCTAGAAGAATGGAATTACAGAAAGGATGAACATGACGATCATGGAGAATATCAGAAGCATCTTGAGTGAATCAGGTCTACCAAATAGCTTTTGGGCTGAAGATGCAACCACTGCAGTTCATCAGATAAACCAATCACCATCTTATGCATTGGGATATAATATACCATAAGAGATATGGATGGGATCAAGACCTAAGTACAAAGACTTAAGAGTGTTTGAATATGTTGCATACATTCAATGTGACCAAGGCAAGCTTAAATCTAGAGCAATGAAGGCAATATTCATTGGATATCCACCATGGGTAAAAGGTTACAAGTTTTGGGTACTTGAAGACAAGAAGTGCATGATAAGAAAAGATATGATCTTCCATTAAGAACAAATGTACAAACATCTAAAAGAAATCCCAGAAGAAGCTGTAGAAAAGGATATTACAGTATTTGACTTAAGAAGCAGAAATGAGAATCTAGATCACCCTTATCTAGGTGGAGACAGGACAAGTGCTGAAAATCAACAAAGCAGAATTCTGGAAACTAAAGACAGGACTCAAGACGAAGAGTATGAAGACTCTGAGTCAGAAGATGAAAGCATATATCTTGATCCTTTGGAGAACTATCTACTTGCAAGAGAAAGACCACAAATAACCATCAGACCTCCTCAAAAATATCATGATTCAAGTATAGCTGGTTTTGCATTAATGGTAGCAGAAGATGGAGGATACCCTGAGCCAAGTTGTTACCAAGAGGCTAAAAGGGATCAAGATTGGGTTAAGTGGAACTCAACAAAGAATGAAGAAATACAATCTCAAATCAAAAACCAAACCTTTGAGCTGGTTAAGAGATCAACTCAAGAGTGATTGGCTGCAAGTGGGTCTACAAGAGAAAACTAGGGATATAAGGTTTTGAAGAACATAGATTTAAAGCGTGGCTAGTTGCAAAGAGGTATTCTCAGAGGGAAGGAGTTGACTATCATGAGATATTCTCTAATGTAGTCAAACATGTGACTATTAGAATATTTTTTCATATGTGGTAGAGCATGACATGGAGCTGGAGCAGATGGATGTTAAAACAACCTTCCTTCATGGAAACTTAGAAGAACACGTTTTGATTGAGCAACCTGAGGGTTATGAAACAAGGGAATGGTCTGATGTTGTGTGTCTTCTGAAGAAGTCTCTATACAACTTGAAGGATTCTCCAAGACAGTGGAATCAAAGATTTGATTCATTCATGCTCAATGCAGGATATCTCAGAAGTAAATATGATCATTGCATCTACTATCAGAAACTCAATGATGAGTCATACATCTACTTGTTGCTGTATGTAAATGATATGCTCATAGCTTGCAAAGACAAAGAGAAGGTTCATGCATTAAAGGAGCTACTGAAGTCAGAGTTTGAAATGAAAGATATGGGAGAGGGCAAGAAGATTTTGGGTTTGGAGATCAAGAAGGACATACATAAAGGGGTTCCAGAACTATCTCAAGAGCAATAATTGGAAAAGATTATGAAATATTTCAACATGGATCAATCAAAAGGAGTTATTACACCAATGGGAGTTCATTTCAGACTCAAGGCTGCAACAAATGAGGAACTTAAGGACCAAGCTGAATATATGAAGACAACTCCTTATGCAAGTGCAGTGAGATTAATTATGTACTCAATGATATAGACTTGAGCTGATTTAGCATATCCTTGTTGAGTGATAAGCAGATTCTTGGGAAAGCCAACCAAAGATCATTAGTAAGCTGTCAAATGGGTGCTCATATATATCAAATAGACAAAGGGAAATAAGATATGTTTCAAAAAACAAGACAAGTTTGAGATCAAGAAATTTTTGACTCTGATTATGCTGCAGACAGAGATAAAAGAATATCAATCACCGTCTATGTCTTCACTGCAGGTGGAATAGTAATCAACTAAAAATTTGGGTTGTAGNACATCTGCTTGTTGCTGTATGTAAATGATATGCTCATAGCTTGCAAAGACAAAGAGAAGGTTCATGCATTAAAGGAGCTACTGAAGTCAGAGTTTGAAATGAAAGATATGGGAGAGGGCAAGAAGATTTTGGGTCTGGAGATCAAGAAGGACATACATAAAGGGGTTCTAGAACTATCTCAAGAGCAATAATTGGAAAAGATTATGAAATATTTCAACATGGATCAATCAAAAGGAGCTATTACACCAATGGGAGTTCATTTCAGACTCAAGGCTGCAACAAATGAGGAACTTGAGGACCAAGCTGAATATATGAAGACAACTCCTTATGCAAGTGCAGTGAGATTAATTATGTACTCAATGATATAGACTTGAGCTGATTTAGCATATCCTTGTTGAGTGATAAGCAGATTCTTGGGAAAGCCAACCAAAGATCATTAGTAAGCTGTCAAATGGGTGCTCATATATATCAAATAGACAAAGGGAAATAAGATATGTTTCAAAAAACAAGACAAGTTTGAGATCAAGAAATTTTTGACTCTGATTATGCTGCAGACAGAGATAAAAGAATATCAATCACCGTCTATGTCTTCACTGCAGGTGGAATAGTAATCAACTAAAAATTTGGGTTGTAGAAAATAGTTGCATTGTCTAAAACTGAAGCTGAATACATGGCGCTGACAAAAGCTGTAAAAGAGGGTATATGGTTGAGTGGTTTGAGTGCAGAGTTGGGAATTAAAAAAAAAAGTTATGGAAGTCCATTGTGACTCACAAAGTGCCATTTCATTGGTCAATAACTCTGTTCACCATAAAAGAACCAAACATATTGATGTAAGACTGCATTTCATAAGAGATTTGATTGCAGACGGTAAAATCAAAGTGGTGAAGATTGTTACAGCTCATAATCTAGCTGACATTCTCACCAAGTCAGTTCCTGTGAGCAAATTTTAGGAAGCTCTGAATATGCTCAGTCGTGTCTCAAGCTAAGAGACCCAAAGTACCGGAAATGAGAATTCAAGAACTAGAGAGAAGGAAGATGGAGATCATTCCGTCAAGGTGGAGTTTTTTTTGTTATACCTATATCTCCGATTTAATGTTGGTTTAAGTGAAAAAGAAGTCACCGCAGTAAAAGGAAGCTTTCACTGGCCAAGTTAAATGATGAGAGACTCTAAGTGTAGAATAGGGTTCTACAAAAGCAAAGATATGCTTTTGAGAACAGGTTTATGCCGTTAGAGATGAGAAGTGATCAAAAGAGAAAACACTAGAGACTTGGTGAGAAAGAGGAGTTACAGACGCTCCTTTCACTTGATGAGACAACAAGATGGCTCAGACTTTGGACTGACTTGCGAGCTCGGGTTCAAAGTGTCTTTTTCGAATGCAAGTATATAGCATTAAGGAAAGAGAGAGCTTGTTGTTGTAGTTGACTTAATAACGTGAGAGAAAGTTGAGTTCAAGTTCTAGATCTTTGTAAAATCTCACAGTACATTGATTCTAGTGGATTCTTGTGATAGATTTTCGGCGAGACGTAGGCTTAACCGGATTGGTGAGCTGAACTCGATAAATCTTGCGTGTGCTCCTTATTCTAATTCTCGTTCCGTTTTTTTTTTTTCTTCTTACTATATTTCTCTAAAACCAAAGCAAACCGGTTCTTTAACTACATCAAATTAACAAGCCTAAATCCTAACAATTCCTTTACATCCGCTAATTGATACGAACGCATTTCTTAATAATTTCAAGAATCTTGGAGAAATTGAGTGTAAGGTTAGATAATTATCATTGGAAAAAAACAAAGTTGTCGTTCTCCAGGAACTCCTTGGAATACCTAGATCGATGTTCTAATGCATGTGAAGCTAAACAAGATTGTTAACGACTCAACATTTGAGGACTAAGTAATTACTGTGTTAAAACAAAAAGTTTAGTCACGGTGAAAATTTCCAATAAACGTAAAAAGTGAATCCAAACTGAAAAAATACCTATAAACATGATCAAGAGCTTGAAAATAAAAGATATGGCCTAAACTAAATCAGACAAAAAATCCGATTTGGTTTTACGGTGGCAACATGAAGAACATAGTAATACTTAGTGAAATTTCNTTGAGTGTAAGGTTAGATAATTATCATTGGAAAAAAACAAAGTTGTCGTTCTCCAGGAACTCCTTGGAATACCTAGATGTTCTAATGCATGTGAAGCTAAACAAGATTGTTAACGACTGAACATTTGAGGACTAAGTAATTACTGTGTTAAAACAAAAAGTTTAGTCACGGTGAAAATTTCCAATAAACGTAAAAAGTGAATCCAAACTGAAAAAATACCTATAAACATTATCAAGAGCTTGAAAATAAAAGATATGGCCTAAACTAAATCAGACAAAAAATCCGATTTGGGTTTACGGTGGCAACATGAAGAACATAGTAATACTTAGTGAAATTTCTACAATTTGAGATGATGGTGATCATCTTGGAAGCAAGAAGAGATGAAGAAAGAAGTTTTAGAGTTTGAAAAACATGATTTTTTTTTTTGAACATCATTTTCATTAAATGGAATTTAGAGAGAGAGAGAGAGAGAGAGAGAGAGAGAGAGAGAGAGAGAATCAGCCACAACATTAGCTGTGCAAACAAAATAGATGAAAACAAAGAAGATAAAATCTTATATCACAGAGAATTCCATAGCTATTCGTATGAAACTCCCCCCATGATCTGATTACGCAGACTAGTTCTTGTGCTTCTGATCTGATACAGAGGTGCATCCAGCCTTGAGATTTTGCGTGATTGAGAGCTTCTCTTATCACCAAGCCTGGAAAGGTGACATTACAAAATGTTATGCCTTTGATGATTCAACGATGAATTTGTGAGATTGGTCTTGAAAAAACCATCCTAGGCCCGCATATTTTAAATCACCAGACCAATTAAGCTACATTAGAATGACAAAATTTTAAGGTTTAAGAGCAAACTAGACAAGAGGAAACGGTAGTGGTTGTCAGTGGTTTGAAGATGGCTCCGACGAAACCTTAGAAAAAAGTTAGAGCAGAGGTTTATAGCTCAAGAGAAGGAATGAGATGGTGGTCTTGGGGGAGAACGGCTAATTCCTGCCTCAACCTAGACAAATAATACCGATTAGTGCCCGAACAATTTATCTATGCTAAATCATATCCATACTCCTAAAACTTTGAATATCCATACACACACTATCTCTTTTTTTTGGCCGAAACATGCATCGACCCGAATCCCGTCAGTCAACCCCGTTAAATCGTAACGGAGATGAGTCAGCTGCCACGGTGCCGTTGGAACGGTAGAGTTATACAACGTCGTTTTGAGTGAAGTTGAGAATTGATAAAAATACGAAACGACGTCATATTGGAGAAGAGAAAAGATTAAAAAAAAATCTGGAGACATTAAACTCTTTTCCGTAGAGTCGAGTCGAGGTCAGACATTGAAGAACACAAACGGCTAGGGTTTAGGTGGGCGATTGAAGAACACATACGATTCAAAAGAGAATGGCTACTTTGTCGAATCAGAAGGTTTCCTCAGCGAATTCGGGTAGTTTTTTTGTTGTGAATTAGCTTGTAAAAAAGAAATTACTCGAAAGCAGAAAAAATTTTGAGGAAAAAGAAATTTCAATTTGTGATGTTTAAATAGTAAAATTGAAATTCCATGGTAAATTTGCAGGGTTTAGTGTAAGTATGAGTTGTGGTGTTCATGTAGGAGCTAGAGGTATGCCCAATGCTTGTAGGTGTGGAGAAGGTTCGTTGATAAAAACTTCAGAAACCACTAAAATCCAGGAAGACTATTTCATTGTTGTCCAAAGGGGTTCGAAAAATGTAAACATAATGAATTGATTTGTTAGACTATTAAATTGATTAATCAATTTATATTGTTAGTAATGTGATTTGTTAGATGAGTCAATGGTAGAGGAGAATATGAATTGAGTAACCGTTTTATTTTGTGCAAGGACAACTACCATTTACACTACAAGAAAACACAGTTTTACCAATGATTTTTTGCAACGATTATTTTCGTTGTAAATCACCATCGCCTTAACGACGATTTTACAACGATTTTGAAAATCGCCGGGAAATCGTTGGTATATTCCAACGAATATTTATCCTCGGTAATTCGTCGGTAGTTAACGACGATTTTCAAAATCGTTGTAAATCGTCGTTAACTACCGACGAATTACCGAGGATGTATATGACTGGGATCTAGCAATTTATGACGAGGTTGAAAGATTGTTCCTCGAGAGGGTGAAGTTTCGCATCCAAGGGGTAGTTGGTGATTGGAAGAAACTATGGAAGAAGGTTGGCGATGAAGCAAAGCCCATGTACATGGATAAAAGCAGTATGGGACGACTTGATGCGGTATTGGTTGAATCCGCAGTCGGTGATAACTGCAGAGAAGTGTTTGGCTTCCCGCAACACCGTTGGTCCGGACGGAAAACCCGTGGCTTTGCCTCATACAGCCGGCCAAACGCCTTTTGCGGGTGTTTGTCTAAAAATTATTTTGTTTATATTATTTACTTGATTTGATCAATAACATTGTCTTTTTTTCGTAGGCCGCCGAAAACGGAGGTGTACTCCCTTTGATGACGAAGGTTTTTGAGCAGACGCACCATAAGAAGAATGGTACCTTCATTAACGAGAAGGCCGAGATGATCTACAACGAGGTGACTTCCAAGGTCACCAAGCAAGAGACACAGCTCTCTCAGCTATCACCAGGCGGTTCGTCGGTCTAGTCTGGAGGGTTGCCCACACCCAATATTGACCGGATCTTGGAGGAGGTATATAGAATAATTAAGTACTTAATAATTTTTAGTCCTTATTTTTTCTTAAAAAATTCTAATTAACTATAATTTTAAAAGTAGGTCGCCCCTAAGAAAAAGGGGAAGGTCGTCGGGATGGGATCTATTCGAGATGTCTCAGCCGCCTCGTCATTTTCTCTGCGACGACGATCGCCAGAAAATGATCCAGTCGTCTTACGTGCCAAGATTACGAGTCTAGAAGAGACTCAAACCGCATATCAGGCGAAGATTGTGAGTCTTCAGCAGAGGATTGATATCTAGTCTACGGTGAATAACTCGATCTTCGACATCATGTCAATGGGGAACCGCAAATCGATGCCATCTTGTGGGAAAAACGACGAAGACGAGCAGAGGAAGACGCGGCAGCGGCACAAGGAGCGGGGCCAAGCAATCAGCCACAGTCGCAGACAACCGGTCAGCCGAGAGATGGGGAGATACGTCCCGAAAACGATTTGGATATCGGCGATTTCGAAACAACTTTAGATTAGGATTTATTTTCATATTTGTAAGAAAAATTTATTATATAATATTTTTTTTAATTTTAAATTGTAATTTCGAAATTATTTAAATTATAAAAATAAAATAAATTTTATAATTCATTAATTAATAAANGTATTTACGACGGTTCTCGTCTTCCAACGAATTTACGACGAAATTTTTACCTCCGATTTACGACGAATATTTGTCCACATAATTATCCTAAATTCGTCATAGTTTTGTCGTAAATTACCTTCGAATTTCCATCGTTCTTACGACGTGTTTCTATTCGTCATAAATTTTAAGAAAACTTTAATCTTGTAGTGTATGGACAGACGAGTCAATGGTAGAAGAGATTGAAGTCCATAAAAACACATGTAGAAACTATCAAAAACTTCTTTCCCATGAGGTCCAATCACTATCCGCAGCTCCACTGTGGAGTCCGGATTTGTTCTAAGTCAACAATAAACATTTAAATAAAATACCTGTGAACTCGTATCAAGTTCTAATAGAATTGAAATCAAATAAACGAATACTTAGTGAAGAATTTCATTGCAATAGTCTTTTATCCTTGCATATTGTTCATCACATTTGTCTTTGATGTGATCCAATGCTCTCTTTTTTGCCTTTTGACATTGATCATGTGAAGGAGCTACATTGTAACGCTCATGAATTCTATCTTGCATCACTTTCGGCTTCAGTTCAGGATTATCTCTAAGCTCATGGATGAACATGTCACTAACACCCATCTTTGTGACATGTATGTTCTTCTTGATACGTCTCTGACACGTCGGAATGAGTACCGTCGTGTTGGGTTTACCCAATTACTATGCTGCAATAGTACAGCACGCGAAGTAGTATTTAGGGATAGAATCCTAACGACTCCTAACTTGTGTCTAACGACTCCTAACTTGTTTAATTTCTAACGACTCCTAACTTGTGTCTAAACGTAAACTATATTTTTATTGTTTTTGTTGTCACGGTTGTAGCTAGGAAAAATAAACAAAATTAAGCAATGAAATGAAACAGAAAGTAAGCAAGTAAATGATTAAAAGGAGGTTGTAAAACAATTAAACGAAACATTGGGCAAAGGGTATTCTCTAGGGTTCAAGTCCGATTTCTACTAAGACTTTGCTAGGAGTTCTAAAGCGACTTTTTGTTGTCTTTGGATTCTTGAACTTGGAACACGGACACTATGTGTAGTTTACGTTCGTACACCCTACACACCTACAACTTTAATACTCGACCAATAGCTTTTGTCTCCGCCCGCGCAAAAAGTTAGTGATTATACTCAAAAGTCGTTAACGCTCACAACTCCTCCACAAGTATACTTTCGAGATCTTGTGACGGCTTTGCTCGTTTACCCTAGGTCAAGCATATGGATCCAGTACTTTTTTAGTTCTAAAAATACCTAAGTTCAATTGCAAGGAGATCAATCAAGCAAACATGCATTAAGAAAGACGATAAAACGAAGAACCCTAATCGGTGTCCTAGTCTAAAAACTTAATAAGAAATCGAACCATGGGAGCCCCTTTGAAACCTTACACCCAACAAAAGAACTACTCAGCCATAGCTGAGGTAAACATAATCAATAAATAGAAAAGAAAACAGTAAAGAAAAGGGATGAAGAAAGCTTCTCTATCGAAGAACTCGAATTGAGAATCCTTGCTCCAAACCGAAGAACAAAGTGCAAGAGTATTGCTTCTGCCTCAAAAGCGTGAAAGTAAAATGTCTAATGTTGTATGTGTAGCGTAAAAGACCTAAAATGAGTTTATATAGCCTTGGCTTCGTTTAGGGTTTGATGTGGAAAGACGGTTTTGACCTCGGGTGAAGAGAAGACTTGATTTGGTCGCAG
The DNA here is from genome assembly GCA_002933915.1 of Eutrema heterophyllum. NCBI lineage: Eukaryota > Viridiplantae > Streptophyta > Magnoliopsida > Brassicales > Brassicaceae > Eutrema > Eutrema heterophyllum. Next base: position 80,554 of record PKMM01037218.1, read on the forward strand.
CAGGGCTTGGTCGCTGGTGCGTGCCTTCTGGGCACGGCGAACAGGGCTTCGGCCGCGGGTGGAACTCTTCCAGGCGTGGCGGATCATGTCTTGGCCGTGGGTGGAGCTCTCCCAAGCGTAGTGGACTTCTCTTCGAGGCAGCTTCATCTGCCTTCAGTGCTTCGGGTATATTTAAGGATCCAACCATTGGATCGTCTCCAATCCAATTGCATTTGAAAGCTGGTTGTATCTACTTTGTTGTGTCAAAATTCGGTAATGATCAGACGGGAAGAAGGTCTTCTTTGGTTGCAAGACTTCTGAAGGTCCGAGTTTATCCAAAACGTACTTTTGTTCCGAAATGCACTCCTTTATCCCAAGTTACCTGAAACGTCTTTCAAAATACTAAAACATGGAAATCAATTTGAAAACCATTGAAAACAGAGTTAAAACACCTGCATAATATATTAAAGCAATCCATAAAAATGGTCAAAAACCGGTGTTATCAACTCCCCCAGACTTAGACCTTTGTTTGTCCTCAAACAAAACAGAAATCTAAACTCGGAAAGAGGTTTCCGGAAATATAGGAACTAACAAAAATCTAAGTGATCGTCCTTCTAAACCATAACCAACGTAATGCATCAATCGGGCTTAGCCTAGAAAATTCTCACTAAAGTACTACAATGCTAGTCCACGGTGTCCGTCATGCGAAAATCTAACCATTCGAAACCTAACTTCCAGTCAACTAGCTCTTCACATTCATTAAAGGTTGCATGATTCTAATCAAAAATTCTAAACAAGACAATCGAGGCTAGGTATTAAAGGCATTTAGAGGTGAGGTTAAAAGTGTTTTAGGTTACCGTATTTTTGTCGGAGGGTGCTACATATTATGCAAAACAACAAGAGAGGATGGAGCTGTTGATATCCACAGTTTCTAGTCACTTCTTCTTGCGTAAAAATGTTGCAATTCCTCCTTTCTCCAAAAACAGAAGTTTTCTGTCATTCCCCCAGACTTGGATTTTTCTATGGGTTTGGAATGACAAACTTCTCACAAACGAACCATGGATGCCTCATAAGTATTTCGACCAACCTAGACTCTTTTTAGGCTTTTATTTCATTTCCCTTTCAATTATTTTTGAATTTTTTTGTTTTTATTTTTTTTTTTCGAAAGGGAAAACACCTTAATGATATAGAGTCTTAGGGGGCACGAAAATTACCATGATTTTGAGTTTTTCCAAGGCATATCCAAGCTTTTATCTTGTTGAATTCACATCCACCAATCCCGTATCGTCTTCGTCTCTATTGACTGAAAACTGTGTCGCTCCTCATTCTCCGGCGTTTTTGTACATATCTGCATATAAGACACAAGGAGAGTTGCATGAGGTTTGAACAATGGTTAAGTTTTGGGTGGGGTACCAGCTAAAGGGGAACCGACCATCTAGGAAAACAAAGAGTGGTAAAAAGGAAAAGATGTCATAGATGTATGACTCGTTGTCTCGCCTAAAACCTTTGACAAGAAAATTAAATATAGATTAAGTTCAAATAAAGTGAGCTAGGATATCCTGTCAGAGAGAATCTCTATGGGTCAAAATCCTCTGGGGATGTCGCATTGCAAGCACTCTAGCTACCGCCTAGTCTAGTACCAAACCACAAAAGAGCTGGCACGTGGAGATAGCGTAGAAGCACACAGTTCGGAATCATCATAGATTTTGTTCTTATGTTCCTAAAAATATACTTAATAAAAATAGAAAAAGATTACATAATTTTTTTTTATAGAGCAAAAAATAAGAAAAGAAAAGAAAAGAGATTAGTACGGATAAACATCCTCCCCCAGACTTCAGTGTGAAAAAGTTGGTGAGAAGATGGAAAAGACATCAAAATAAATAAAAGAGTTCAAAAATAAAATAAAATAAAATAAAAAGATGAAAAGGGAAAAAGATCGATGAACCATTGTGATGAAGTGTGTGGCTAGGCGTCGCCTGAGCCATCTGTCTCCGGGTCGGGCATGTTGCCGTCAAACTGGTGGTGTTCTTCGAGGAAACGCATGAGACGCTGGTATTGTCTCTCTTGTCATGTTATCTTCTTCTCTATGGATGCGTATTCTGGTCCGTGTGCGTGTGATGAGCTCGCAGGAGCGGATGGTGCACGGGCATGTGATTGTAGAAGTAGTCGAGTACGCTCAGTAGCTGCATCTCGGTTGGCCTTTGCCACTATGAACTCGCCAATAGTGTATGGTAGGCGCGGAGCGGTGGGAACGTAGTCCATCGTCTCCGGTATCCATCTAGGTGCTGCTCCTTCTCGGAGTCTAGGGACAAAGTTAGAAGGTAAGAAAACAAAGTAGGACTCACCAACGTTAGTGCAATATTTGAATCCAAATATGTCGGGGTCGAGTGAAGCGCGAGAGATAGTGCGGTCCTAGGAGAATTGCATCAAGTCGAACCAGCTTCCTTGGAGTGGAACCTCGTTTGAGAAATTGAAGTGAACGGCTTGTAGAATTGTCGGGATGATGCTTCCAAAAGCGGTAGTAATGTCCTTGGGCTTCGTGTTGATCGTTTCGTGCTTCACCTTCACCAAATTCTTCGCGATGATACAAGCGAATCAAGCAAAACGCGGGTCCTCGGTGAATGGTAATTGAAGAGTGACGAGCTCGCCTTTGAGGACACTTCCCACGTTTGCTCTCGAGAATATGGTGTGCGCTAAGAGTTTGTGTACGAAGCGGACAGCGGGGTGCGTGAGTAAGGAAGCTTCGGATCTTCCGTTGTCGTAGATGCCTTGTCCCATTATGCTCCATAGATCTTCATCGGGATCCCCCTCGGGGTGAATCTCATCGAGATATTGAAGCTTCAAAGCTTCACAAAGTTCCGAGATAGTTAGAGCATAAGAATATCCACATATGGTAAAAGTAAGTGTACCGTCATTTGCTCTCGGATTAGAGCGTCTCTTGTAGCACATGGTGACGGTTGGTAAGAATTCCTTGGTGAGATCTTCGTAGGTGGGTAGATTGAGCTCCATGAATTGTCTAAGAGTAAGCTTCTCGTGGTACCAAACCACGTCTTCTCTAATCCCGAGCATGTCGAGAGTCGAGTAATCTATGCTAAGTGTTGATTTGATAACCATCCTTTTGAGCTTCTCGAGGTAATCGATATTCGAATCCATAGGTTTTCCGACATATCGTACCTTTGGTCTTCGTTCCGGAGGTGGCGTTGGTTCACGTGGAGGAGAAGGCATCGGGTTACGTCGAGGAATAGGCACGCGAGTTCTAATTGATCGTCGACTTGCAAAGAACTCTCCAAGATTTGTGTCATCTTCCACGCTTGTTGTGTCCGAGCCACCTCGGCTCTCCTCGGGTCGCCTAGAGAATGATATCCGGGAAGATTATCCTACGTATCCGCTCTTCTTAGAGCAAGTTGTGCGAGATCTCGAGTGGTCCATTTGTTCCTACAAAATAGAGAAACAACTCAGCAAAAATATGAATATGGTTGTAATCGAAAGGTTTCAATGCACGAGGATACTAAATCGAGTATCAAGAGACACAATCATATGTTAATTTGGTCTAAATTTGAATATGGAAAAAAAATCCGGAAACAATTATGGAACCGCACCACATCAATTTTACAAATTCACACAAATAGCCATAACTAGGATTTAACCCGCGCTATAGCGCAAAGTAATTTTTTCTTAAAAATTGTTTTGAAATTTAAAAAAAATTGTTTTACCCTTTTTCTGAATTTGGTAATATGCCTAATTAATGATTATAGATAGAGCTGTCAAACTGGACTAACCTGTTTACTTAACCCGTTTTGCAGTGGACTAAATTATAAACTTAAACTTACACATAGTCAAATAAAGGTATAACAAACTATAGTTAACTTTCAAAGACAAAATCATATCATTTAGTAAATTGATTATACCATCTATCTTTAAAACTAAAAACTAATCTTTGATTTACGAGACTCGCTTTTGTGGGCATTTGAAAATTAGAATTCTAACTCGTCACATGACGGACTAACCCACTTAATTAACCTATTTTTGCGGTGGACTAAACTATTATTCGGGATAACCCGCAAAGAACCACAATCTTGAAAATATCAACTTTATATATGCACCCCTTAATGACTCTGAGTTTTGTGGCCAGTCCACGAATTCTTAATAAATCAATTTTCTCGTGTCTAACTCTTTATAAAAATAGTAAAATATTTTTTTAACTTTTGTTTTGATATATATTCAAATAAAATAATACAAGTTATAGTGAAAAATATTGCAAGTTTCGTATATATATTTTTCTTTGAATATATATGGATTGATTATTATTTTAAAACTAGACTAGGACTTAACCCGCGCTATAATTACCGCGGAGTCATTTTTTTTTTTTAGAAATTGTTTTGAAATTTACGAAAAATTGATTTTATTTGAATTTTATAATATGTCTAACTCATGATTATAGATTGAGTTGTCAAACGGAATAATTTATCTATTTAACCCGTTTTGCAGTGGACTAAAATATTATTCGGGCTAACTCGTAAAATCTATAATCTTGAAAACATAACTCTATTTTGCATTGTTTAATGACTCTAGTTTTGTGGTTAATTCACGAACTCTTAAAAAAAAAACAATTTTCTTGGGTTTAACTTTAAATAAAATTAGTAAAATACTTTTCAACTTTTATTTTGATATAAATTCAAATAAAATATAATAAACTATAGTGAAAAATATATCAAGATTTCGAAAAGATTTTTGTTCTTTGAATATATAATTGATTATTATTTAAAATATATAGTAGATAACATCTTTAATGCAAAATTAATA
>PKMM01037218.1:91744-108915 GCA_002933915.1 Eutrema heterophyllum
TCAATTGGAAAGCATCAGTGTTATCTTGACAATACGGACACGCTAACCTTCCATGCGTCGACCATCCTGATAGCATACCGTATGCTGGGAAATCACTTATGGTCCACATAAGTACCGCACGCATCATAAAATTCTGTTGCAGGGAAACATCGAACGCTTCAACACCATTTTTCCACAACATTCTCAACTCATAAATTAATGGCTGCAAGAAAATATCAAGGGATCTCTTAGGATGCTCTGGACCGGGGACGAGGATCGTGAGGAACAAAAACTCTCGTTTCATGCACAAATTTGGCGGCAAGTTGTAAGGTGTGATGATTACTGGCCACAACGAATATTTCCTCCCATGCTTTCCAAAAGGGTTGAATCCATCCGTAGATAACCCAAGGTATACGTTCCTTGGCTCACACGCAAAACTAGGATAAACCTCTTGAAAATGTTTTCATGCTTCTGCATCTGAGGGATGCACAATCTCTCCATCTGAGTTATGTTCAGCATGCCATCTCATAGGCCCTGCCGTGCGCTCGGATTGATATAACCTCTTCAACCTATCAGCTAGGGGCAAATACCACATCCGTTTATGTGGAACAGGTACTCTGCCACCTGTCTCTTGATACCGAGGTTTGTGACAAAAGCGACACTTCAACCGGTTTTCGTCCTTTCTCCAGTAGATCATACAGTTGTCGATGCACACATCTATCATCTGATACGGTAATCCAAGACCAGCTACAAGCTTCTGAATCTCGTAGTATAAAGCCGGTGAAATATTATCTTCAGGTAAGATATCTCTCACAAAATCAACTATCGCATCAACACAATCCTCAGCCAAGTTGAAATCCGTCTTTATAGTCATCAACCTACTGGCAGTTGATAGAGGCGATATTCCATCTCTACATCCTTCGTATAATGGCTACTTAGACGTACCTAGCATATCATAAAACTGCTGCGCTTCTAAATTTGGTTCTTATATCCTGTTACCATCCTCAACATGATATGATGATATGTTTTCACGAAACGCATCATTCACCATATGAGTGTAATTTGCGTTTACATCTACTTCCGGGGTTAGTTCCTCTAACCTAGTACCCGAAGTACTACCAAACCTATCCAATGTGCTACCATAATTACCATAACATTGCACCATTGAATCAGTTTCTCCGTGGGTATACCAAATCTTGTAATCATACATAAATCCAGTCCTATATAAATGCTTCCTTACTTCCCTAACAGAGACTAATCTATGATTCCGACATTTAGTACAACGACAATACATATTACCGTATTCCGATGTCATGCTATTATTTGACGCAAAGTTCATGAACTCCTCCACACCTTGTGCGAACTCATCCGTCAATTCCCCCGTCGCTGGATCACGCCGAGGTTTGTCCATCCACGATCGAAAAAGTATTTATAGATAAATGTTTGTTTGTTAATTCTCTGCAACTATACACATGAATCTTCAAAAGACAAGAGACACTAAACACACGAATTAAAAATTGGAACAACTTGAGAACAAAGACGACATGTGAAAATTAAAAGAGGCAAGGAATGTTTACAAAGCACTCTTATAAAATAACTGAATCCAGCGAAAACGTATATATATATATATATTACAAACAAAGTAATGAACGTATATACAAGGGGAGAAGTATTTACAAAGAAAAAAATATATATATCCGTCGGAAATCGGTCGGTAATTACCCACCGATTTCCGACGGCTGATAATCGGTCGAAAAATTCCGACCATTTTCCGAGGGAATATTGGTTCGTCGATATTCCCTCGGAAATCCATCGGAATAGTCCGACCGATTTCCGAGGGAATCAAATCCGTCGGAATATTCCGACAAATTTCCGAGGGAATATACCCGTCGGAATTCCCTCGATATGCCCTCGGTATTCCGTCAGAAATTTCCGACGGTTTGGAACCCGTCGGAAACGCCGTCGAAAATGCGCGTGTTTTCTTGTAGTGAAATATATATATATTTTTTTTTTAAAACTTGGTGATGCAGGTTCGTTGTTTGAACAGAAGAAACTAATGGTGGTTACAAACGAAAATACACTATCAGAGGAAGATAGGATAAGCCAATTACTGATGTTTTGATATATGACATACTTAGTCATCTTTCTACAAAAGATGCTGTGAGAACAAGCGTGTTGTCCACCAGATGGAGAAATCTTTGGCAATGGATTCTTGGATTGGACTTGGACTCCAGTGAATTCCGGCTTTTCAGCGGGTTTGTGAGTTTCGTTGACCAGTTTTTCGATTTACACTCATGTATACAGAAACTACGTTTAAGTATTTGTGATCGTGATGTTGTGTCGAATCTCACCCCATGGATTGATCTTGTGACTACGCGCGGGATTCAGCATCTTGACATTCGTTTTCTTACTCTTATTAGATTTGGTGTGATGACACCCCTGAGCTTAAATACATGTGAGACATTGGTACACTTACGACTCTATCGGGTCGCCTTGGTTAATCTCGAGTTTGTTTACTTACCTTACTTAAAGATCATGCATTTAGAACGTGTTAGCTTTCCCAATGATGCCACTTTGGAGAAACTTTTAGACTCTTCAGTTCTAGAAGATGTAACGATCATCATTGATTGCGTTGCTAAAGATTCAAAGGGTTTACAAGTGCGCTCCCAGACGCTAAAGAGAATCCACATAATTGCTTATACCGACATTGTGATTAATGCTCCTCTACTCAAGTGTTTGAAGACTAGTATTTACTCAAGAAAACACTTTAAGATCATCAATTCGGGTTTCTTGGCCAAAGTAGAAATTTTCTAAGTGCTGGAAGCATGATTCGTGATATCCTCACTGCTGTTTCGAGGGTCAGGGATCTAGTTATTGATTTTGGTTTTTGGAAGGTATACATGTCAACATTTGAACATTTTAAATATTGTTAAACGAATGTTTTCTAACCAACATCATGTTTTTTGTTTTTATACTTCTGTTACCAGGACATCATTCCATACTCGAAGCTTCAGTTATGTTTCTTGTCACGATTGGATGCCCGATTTTGGGACTTCGATCTGGAAATGTTATTAAATCTTCTTCAGAGCTGCCCAAAACTAGAATCTCTCATTTTGGTGATGAATAGCTTTAATCCTCTGATTTACGCATATCGTTTATGAAAGCTTTTATGTATCTCTCTACTCAACTTGTTTTTGTCTGTTTTTTTTTTTTTTTTTTTTTAGATATTGTTTGGTTCTATGGATGGTAGGGATAATAGACAATCAAATGCGATGTCTTCGACAGTGCCTCCATGTTTGGTATCGTCGCTCAAGTTTGTGGAGTTGAAAAGTCTAACTTTCAGCTATGGAAGAGAAATGAAACTAGTACAGTACTTCCTGAAGAATTCAACAATCCTGGAGAAATTGACACTAGCGAGTTGTGATTACAATGGAATAGAGGAAAAGTCTGTCATCCTCAAAGAAATTCTTGCAATGCCAAGATGCTCGAGCACTTGCAAATTCCTTATTATTTAATTAGTAGTTAAACATTGCGTTTTGAGGTCATTTATTTAGTTGTTAAATTGGTTCATTTTAGGAGACCCTTAGGCTTTGAACCAGAAGTGAAATATTTTTGGTCGTTAAATTGGTTGATTTTAGGAGGCTCTTAGCCTTTGAACTATATAAGTAAAAAAGTTGGGTCGTTATATTCGTTGATATTATGATGGAAATACAACATGTTAGTGTTATATAAAATTTTATTTTAAGAGCTACATGGTTGGAAAAAACTTGAAAACTTGTTCACGGGCCGGGAACCAATCTATACCGAACCGAACTAAATTGAACTGATCACAAATCAAATCAAATTAACTACGGTTTGAGTTTTATCATAACCAAATTAACCGAACATTGGTAGAGGCGAAGTTCTTTAATTTATTAGTAGTTGAACATTGTGTGTTTTGAGGATATATTTGGTCGTTAAATTAGTAGCTGAAAATTGCTTTTAGGCATTGAGTCACAGACTCACAAACAAGTTTTTTTTTTATTATTATTATTTGTTTTGATATACCATATCAGCTGATTTGGACGGCTATGGTAGGAATGCACTGAGATGCTATAGAGTGGACTATTCCCAGTTCAATAGACACCATAAGCTCCGAGTTGGGCTCGGGTCAACGGGCCATGAGATCTTTTAATGGGCAACCACACTGCATGTCCCGAGTTTGGAATGTCTTCCGACTAATGTCAGGGGTAGCCAGATCGCCTGTTACTAGACTACCAGGTAAACTGCATGGACCTTTGGCCCAGATCCACACTTCCCACACACATATGTTTTTGTTTCAAGGATGAGTCGAACCTTGGGGGAGTGTTGTTCACACATTCATAAGACGCTCACCACTCGACCACATGAGTGCGAGCAAGACAAACAAGATATTATTGGTCGTTAAATTGGTTGGTGTTAGGACAAAAGCATGATGTATTGTTTCTAAGGGATTTATTTATATGGTGAAGATTTTTTAGACAACGGTTACAGAAAACTTGAGAGCTTTCTTCATATTAGGAACCAATCCTAGCGCAATATATCCGTTGACCAAAAACACTGAGTTCTTCTTCTTACTTTTTTTCTTTTTTTGGTTTGCTGTAAAATCATCTTGATAAGACCCTAGTATCAATGTGGTTTCGTCTCTCTCTCTCTTTCTCACTGTATATTCCGGCGAATGTTGATGTTATACTTGATTGGTTCCATCTCGTTTATATTGAGATTTTGAAAAATCCCACCTTTGCATCTCTGAAACTTGTGTTTACTGATTTTTTCTATGCAGAAACGTATTCTAAAGGATGATTGATAGATAGAAATCGAAACAAACTTGTTCCAAATGGTTAAAGGATGATTTGAGAAGCCCAATTACCAGATCCTTTAATATGTCAAATACTTAGTCATCTTTCTACAAAGGATGCTGTTAGAACAAGCGTTTTATCCACCAAATGGCAAACTTTCGGACTATGTGTTCTTTGTTTCGAACTGAATTCCCGAAACTTCCCAGATTTCAATGCTTTTGTGAGTTTTGGTGACATGTTTTTCGATTCCATTCGGTTTTCATCCGTACACAAACTCAAGTTAAATGATTACGACGTTGTAAATGATGATGACTCTTATCTCAAATCATGGATTGATGCTGCAGTTAAGAGTAAGATTCAAAATCTAGTTCTTCGTTGTCCTCCCCTTAAGTCTTATAGGATGCCCCAAAGGTTATATACCTGTGTGACACTAGTATCCTAAAAACTCTTTGCCGTGTCCTTGGATGATGTCGAGCCTGTTTCCTTACCTTGTCTGAATATTATGCATTTAGAAGATAATTTGTATCCCAATGAGGCCACTTTGGAGAAACTCGTCTCATTCTGCTCTGTCTTGGAAGAGTTACATATTTTAGTTATGGAGAATGGTATCCAAGTCTTTCGGGTGCACTCTCGGTCACTGAAGAGGCTCAGTTTCATACGGGTTCCGTTATTTGAGTGTGATTATGTCTCAGGAGTTTTTATTGATGCTCCTCTACTACGCTGTTTGAGCATCTATGATCGTGTATCAGAAAGCTTTATAGTAAACAATTTGGAGTGCAATGCCAAGTTAGATATTTCTCTCGTCTTTGGTTTGACTAACTTTGATGAAGCAAGCATTTTATCTAGGAGAAGTAGCATCCGCAATTTTCTCTCTGGGGTTTCGAGGGTCAGGATATGACGATATGTGTAGATAGTTTCAAGATATATATGTATTGGACATGTACATTTTCTATGATGAAAGTTTTCTAACTCACAATACTTTCTGTCTCGTTTCAGGTGATTCATCACTATTCGAAATTAGAACCGCTTCCTCGATTTGATTACATGTCCCACCTGCATGCTACAATCGGTGTATATGATTTAAAATGGTTGCCTACTTTCTTGAACACTGCATGAATCTGAAATCCCTCGTTTTGGTGATGATCTGCTATATATCGTTTCCTTAATGCCAGCGACTGTGGCTGCGACCTGCGGCCAGATGCTACGACCAGACGCTGCGGTTGTTGTTCGTTTGGCAGCCACGCGGCTGGTCTCTGCGACTAGTCACAGGTTTTTTGTTTGATTGGTCGCAGCGTTTGGTCGCAGGTTTGTTCGTTTGATAGCCGCGCGGCTGGTCGCAGGTTTGTTCATTTGCCTTACGCTAGCAATACTTTTCACTTAATTCAAATTTAATTTCTACGAATTTTGTACTTTTATATTTTTGATAAAAAAATATAGTTTAAATATATTATACATCCATGATAATTTTTTTATTAATTAGTTAACAATCATACTAATAATTTTTTTAATTAAATATAATTAGAACATTATAATTTTTGTGATAAAATCATGAACTAAATTAAAATAAAAATAATAAACCAAATCATAAAATAAAACAAAAGTATTACATCAGATCATAAACGAACACCGCTTGGCCGCAGCCACAGCCTCCTACGGCAGGCAAAGGAACAGACTCATCCTAGGATTTTCTCATTTCTATGATGATTCCCGTAGTTTCTTTTTTTGTTTTCCTCAGGCATGGAGTGGTTTTTATATCATGCGTGGATTCTGAAGACATGAATCAATTTAATGTTTCATTTGTGCCTTGTAAAACCTGTAACATAGAGACTTGAGTAAAACAAACACGAGATTGCAAATTTCTCTTTGCCTTTATTAGAAATCACTTAAACAATCTTTACAGACTTCTTTAATCAGAATTACACGACCTTGCCTTCACCAACTCGACACTGACTAATTCTTAATCTCCCCAAGCTTACCACAACAACAGTTGTGTAACACTCGTTTGTTCACTCACCAAGAACCCTAAATCTCTCTTTTAGTTTCTTGACTCGTTCTCTCAAGACGGCTAACCTAATTCCGGTCTAGCCTCTTCGTATATATCCCACATCTCACCACGAGCATGTGTATATACACTTTCCACAAGTTTAGATCTTCAATCTTTTTTGATGCGATCCTGAAGATTCTCCTTGATATACATGGGAGCTTCATCCCAGCTCCAATCAGCAGCTGCCAGTTTCCTCTTAAATATTACTTCGAGACTTCATTCTCCACTCAGCTCCTGCCACGTCACTTTGTTGTAACCGTATCTTTTAGCACGTCTTGATCTTCTGTGTGTCACACATATCCTTCATGTTCAAGATCCAAATTCTGGATCTTACAATCTCCCCCTTTCTATCTGTATGTGACATCTCAAGCAACCAACAAAAATCAGAGAGGGCAAACAAGCACACAAACACACATGCACTCCCAATTTCCAAATACTTCAAGGAGTTAAGTCTACAAATGTCTAAACAGTTCTTCCTCCCCCTTAGTCTCAGATCTCCCGTGGAGTGTATTCTCCCCCTGCTTGAGTGCACATTCAAATAAAAACCAACATAATGTTTCTTATAATGCAGCAGGTTGAGTTTATGAGACCCGAAAATCCAACAGTGTCCTAGACAGAAATCAGCACACTGATTAGTCCAACAACAGTGGCCTTGAGGCCAATAAATCAATTCCAAAACCAACTACTCATCATTGTGTGACACACGATCAAAAATGCTTTACACATGAAAATGAAAAGACACATTTTCAAGGACCAAGTAAAGACCCCATGAGCACCAATGAACATGTCCATCTTAGAACCAAACATAGACCATAGAAGAGGTGAGTTAATACATGAGTTGATAACCTCGAAACACCCCACAAGTAGTCTATGAGTGCTGCGTGAGAGACAGCTGCCACATATTTCACCATAAGTCACACACAAAAGAGTTAAGTTGAAATCAACTCAAAAGCTCAAGAATGCAACATTTCCTTAGCCAAGGAGCTTTCACATTCTTGATCAACCGTAGTCCACTCTGACACTTAGAAGGACATGATTCATCTCAATGCATTGTTTGGTCGAGAACCTATGAGCTGGATTTAAAAATATCCTCTTCACAGAGATTCAGTCAAGATTGTGTAGCATTTAGTTGCACTTGTGCAGCATACCCTCAGCCGAGGAACGTTCACACATATTTAGGATTTTCTCCTCTTTTCATGTTATAACCTTTACTTTGACATGAACCTCTGCGTCCACACATTTCCATCAATGGTGCAACATACCCTCAGCCGATGAGCTTTCACACAACTTCAAAATTTGTAACCATGACATATAAACGTGTTTAAGACAACCAACTCTCATTTCTACTTTCCAACTCATAGTTCCTCTTCTCAATCCGATCAGTGATCAGTACCATAAGAGAATGTGGTAGCATCCTAATTCAGATTGAGTGGACATCTCTTTGACCTAGCAATGACTTGATTTGCCCGAGTTCAGTGCACATAGCTTTCTTGAGGCTGACTTGCTCTTGAGAGGTTATTTTGCTGTTGTGTGACTCATACTCTTACTTCTGCAACAACCACCATTCAGCAGCACAGACTTAGTGTTNGAGATTCAATCAAGATTGTGTAGCATTTAGTTGCACTTGTGCAGCATACCCTCAGCCGAGGAACTTTCACACATATTTAGGATTTTCTCCTCTTTTCATGTTATAACCCTTACTTTGACATTAACCTCTGCGTCCACACATTTCCATCAATTGTGCAACATACCCTCAGCCGATGAGCTTTCACACAACTTCAAAATTTGTAACCATGACATATAAACGTGTTTAAGACAACCAACTCTCATTTCTACTTTCCAACTCATAGTTCCTCTTCTCAATCCGATCAGTGATCAGTACCATAAGAGAATGTGGTAGCATCCTAATTCAGATTGAGTGGACATCTCTTTGACCTAGCAATGACTTGATTTGCCCGAGTTCAGTGCACATAGCTTTCTTGAGGCTGACTTGCTCTTGAGAGGTTATTTTGCTGTTGTGTGACTCATACTCTTACTTCTGCAACAACCACCATTCAGCAGCACAGACTTAGTGTTCAAAAACACCCAACGCCTTTCGTAGATACAAAAAGCTATTGAGATCAAGAGGCTTAGTAAAAATATCAGCTAGTTGGTTCTGAGATGATACATGCTCAATGACAACAAGTTTTTCCTCAACAAGTTCCCTAACAAAATGATGTATGATGTCCACATGCTTAGTGTGTGAGTGTTGGACATGATTCTTTGTGAGATCAATTGCACTTTAATTGTCACAGTGAACAAGTAAGGGGTCCGAATGAATACCATAATTTGTTGGCATATGTCTCACCCACATAAGTTGTGTGAAATATCTACACTGCAATGTATTTGGCTTATGCAAGTTGACAGGAACACACAATTTTGTTTTATGTTGTGCCATGAGATCATGTTATTCCCAAGAAAGAAACAACCGTCTGAAGTGCTTATCCTGTCATGAAGACATCCAACCCAATCTGCATCATAAAAATCACCCAAATTTGTATTAGTTTCTTTCGAATAAAAAATACCAGAATCCATTGTCCCAACAACATTCACATGATAGGGTCTTGGCCCCAAGTCACAAACATCTAGTATGACAAATTATTCCAACTTCTCATGCATTGCTGCAACCCATAACTTAGGTAATGGAGCAAGGAGCATGCTGGACCGGACATCCTCGACAACCCGATCTCCGATATCAAGGTATTCGGGCCAGGTACCCAATTCATTTAGGCGAAAATAGTTGTTTCAATATTTGTATTTTCCCTCTAATCAACAATCAGAATATCTTCAAACTCATACCCATGCTTCTGGCAACCTACAGATTATGCCATAATTTGTTGGCATATGTCTCACCCACATAAGTTGTGTGAAACATTTACACTGCAATGTATTTGGCTTATGCAAGTTGACAGGAACACACAATTTTGTTTCATGTTGTGCCATGAGATCATGTTATTCCCAAGAAAGAAACAACCGTATGAAGTGCTTATCCTGTCATCAAGACATCCAACCCAATCTGCATCATAAAAATCACCCAAATTTGTATTAGTTTCTTTCGAATAAAAAAAAAATACCAGAATCCATTGTCCCAACAACATTCACATGATAAGGTCTTGGCCCCAAGTCACAAACATCTAGTATGACAAATTATTTCAACTTCTCATGCATTGCTGCAACCCATAACTCAGGTAATGGAGCAAGGAGCATGCTGGACCGGACATCCTCGACAACCCGATCCCCGATATCAAGGTATTCGGGCCAGGTACCCAATTCATTTAGGCGGAAATAGTTGTTTCAATATTTGTATTTTCCCTCTAATCAACAATCAGAATATCTTCAAACTCATACCCATGCTTCTGGCAACCTACAGATTATGCAATTAATGCATTTTGTTTACACATGTTAGGTGAAAGTGACAACACTCTCAGCATAGGGAAGAGCAACGGTATGGGAGATGCCCATACCACGCCTAATCCGCTGCTTCCAAAGTTGTACACTGAGAGAGATAACGACGCAGTAAGGAGTAAGGCTTGGTCGAGTAGCAGACGCAAACTGCCAAAGAAAGTAGGTGAGAAGTCAGACGCGCCTTGGGTACAAGACCCATTCAACGGATCCGATATCCGACCCGACGACCCAACAACCCGACAGTCCAGGATCCAACCCAACATAATAACCCGGGTCAGGTAAAACTTTATAAATATCACCCCTTCTCCAACGAGAAGAGAGTTCACACTTTTCTCATAATTTCATATAGATGTTGTGAGATATGTGTGCTTCCTACTTCTTAACACTTAGCATCCTTTCATTCCGAGACTTTCAGACTCCTTTCCGACCACTCTCCGGTCATCTTCACGGTTGCTCCTTAACCGTGGAGATCTCTCTCCCAAATTCTTGTTTTCTTCTCTTTTTCTATAAAAACCCCACCTCTCAAAGCCCATCGCGGATCCATCCTTTCTTAAGGACCCGATAGACATCTTCGCTCACCCCATTTTCCGATCACTCTTTTTGTTCTTCGATTCACCACTCTGTGGTCTTTCTTTAAACGTTTTTTGACTTGGGCGTTGGAGAGCCATCGGAAAACACTTTTCCATCGTGTTTTCTGGGCCTTCACGTCTTTTCTTGTTTTGTAGGAGACTTGCCCCCGAGAGGACGAAAAATCCCTTAAACAATTCCTTTTTGAAGTAAAAAATGAAGTTATACATTAGAAAAAAACTCTACTCCATTTTGGAGTAAAACAAAAATGGGGGTATGCATTGGAGATGGTCTTAGACACATTTTTTTATTATTTTTTTATAATTTGTAAATGTTAATATCAGTTTCTCCTCTATTTGCTGTGGAATTTTTCTAAGCACGATGCAATTTTGGTTTTCTCTGGGGTAATTGCCAGTTTGAAATTGGTGCAACATAAGAACAGATAATTAGCTCAATCTAGGGTTTCAATGAACCTCTAGAGACCTGTTTCGCTCAATCAAGGGATTCGAGAGAATCACTTGAGACCGGCTTCCTGTTTCGATGAACAAATCAAATCAAGACAAGGCTTAAGAGAATTCTCTTGTTTATTAATTATCAAATTCTGCATAACAAATAAGCAAAAGCAACACTTTAATAGAGGAGGCTAAACCTAGCTATCCCAAAAGAAAAGGAAATAACGATAAATAGAAATTAAACATAAAAGCCCAAAACCCAACGATAAAAGGAAAAGGAAATAATCTCTTCAAGTCGGCGTCTTCGTGTGTTACACAGGATCCCTCGTGTGTGACACAGCAGCCGAAACAATGTTAGATGATGCTGCATCAGGTCCCACCGGGTTGGAAAGATTTGACCTCGAATCGGGAACTGGATCAGGAGGAACATAACGAGATAGATAGCGAACGTTAAAGACATCCGAAGTGTTGATATCAGCAGGAAGACGTAGACGATACGCATTGTCATTGATGCGCTCAATGACTTCAAGAGGACCAATCTTCTTAGCTTTTAATTTGTTATACGCGTGAGAAGGCATACGATCCTTGGTGAGGACTGCCCAGACAAGATGTCCTGCTTCAAATATCAGACGACGTCGATGAGAATCGGCAGCCGTTTTATACTTCAAGGCCGACGCTTCAAGATTGTCTTTAGCAGCAACATGGATCCATGTAATATCCTCGATAAAGTCAGCAGCTCCACCATGAATACGCGTGCAATCAGGTAAGGTAGAGAGGTCAACTGGAACTCGCGGAGACATCCCATAGACAACCTGGAAGGGACTGAAACCAGAACTGCGATTGTGGGCGTGATTATGAGCGAATTCAGCCTGAGGCAACTTAGAATTCCATGATTTAATAGCATCGCCCACCAAACAACGCAAAAGATTTCCCAACGAGCGATTAACAACCTCTGTTTGACCATCATACTAAGGATGGTAAGCAGACCTCATATCAAGGCTTGTGTCCAACAACTTCCACAGCGATCTCCAAAAATGACCAAGAAAACGTGTGTCTCTATCGGAAACAATGGATGAAGGAAGACCATGTAACCTATAGATGTCACGAAAGAAAACTGTAACCACTTGAACTGCATCTGTCGTACGCTTACACGGGATGAAATGTACATCTTGGAGAAGTGATCCACAACAACAAAGATTGAGTCGGAATTGGAAATGGCAAAATCCATTGCCAATTCATACTAATGTCAGTTCACGGTTGAGTCGGAATTGGCAATGGCAAATAAAATCCAACATTAGATGCATGGCCTTTGGATCGTTGACAAATAACACAACGTTCGACAAAACGTTCAACATCACGACGAAGAGACGGCCAAAAATAGGAATCAGACACGAGTTGCAAGGTGCGATCTTGACCGACATGTCCCTCGTTATGAAGTTCAGCAATCAGTTGAAGACGTGGACTGCAATCTAGCACAAAAAGGCGATTGCTCCGAAACAAGAATCCATCATGAAGCGAATAGTCACGTGAAATACCTGCAGTGATTTCATCCAAAATATGAGCGAAGAACGGAACACTAGGATAAAGGTCAGCAAACGTTGAAAACCCCGGAACTGAAACTCGTAACACATCCAAGAGAGATGTGCGACAACTAAGGGTATCAACCACTCTGTTTGACAGCTTGAAGTGTGTTTAATAACAAATGTGAACTGTTGCAAGTACGCTATCCAAGAAGCATGACGAGAAGAAACCTTTTCTTGACTGTGGAGATGTTTTAATGCATCATGATCGGTGTAGAGAACAAACTCTTTATGGAACAAGTAATGCCGCCAATGCTTGATTTGCTGAATAATAGCGTAAAACTCAATGTCATAAGTGCTGTATCGCGATCTTGAACATGCCAATTTTTCACTAAAAAAGGCAATCAGGCGAGTTCGTTGGCTCAATACGGCACCAATCCCAGTTTTCGAGGCATCACAATGAAGCTCAAATACCAGCGTGAAGTCAGGAAGAACCAAAATCGGAGCAAAATTGAGCTTCTCTTTAATC
Source organism: Eutrema heterophyllum (assembly GCA_002933915.1). NCBI lineage: Eukaryota > Viridiplantae > Streptophyta > Magnoliopsida > Brassicales > Brassicaceae > Eutrema > Eutrema heterophyllum. The sequence goes on from PKMM01037218.1 coordinate 105,097, forward strand.
ACCTAAAACGATTGTGTTGCTTTCATCGTCCATACGAACGAACCATCACAAATGCAATCAGTAATAGGTGCCATCAAGCTACTGAACTGGGGAACAAAGCGACGATAAAAAGATGCCAAACCATGAAAACTTCGTATCTCGGTCAAAGTTTTTGGTATCGGCCATGAACGAATTGCAGACACCTTGCTTGGATCGACTGCAAGACCTTGAGCAAAGACTGCAAGCTTGATTATAATGATTCAAGACCTTATGATCATTTGGACTCTCCTTTGAGAGGTTGTGTGACACATTTAGGATTGGAGGGGTGCCCCAAAATAGTATCAAGCTCATCTTGTTTCCATTTTCTCTTGGAGAAAAAACAAGCCAATGGGAGAGAGCATTACCATCTCACTTGGTCAATTCTTGGGATGATTGCAAGAGGATCTTCCTTATAAAGTTCTATCCCACACAAAGAACGATCCAAACTAGGAAGGACATCTTGACCTTCAAACAAGGCATGCATGAGACCTTTCATGAGGCGTGGGGAAGACTTAAAGGATACACTCAAGATTTTGCCCATCATGGGTTCAAGAAACAAGCCATTCTTAGCATCTTCTATTGAGGAGTTGATAAAGAGCATAAATGGACCTTGAATGTGGTTATCAAATGGCGTTTTACAAACCTCACCGTGGAACAAGGAGAGCTACTTGTGGAGAACTTGGCCCAAAGCGAAGAGAACTATGGAGAGGACTACAATAAGTCTCCATTAGGAGGTGGAAAGTATGAAGACCAAGGTAGGAAGGAGATTAACGCTCTAAATGAAAAGTTGGATAAGCTCATTCAAGCGTCCCAATGTCCATCATTTTCGAGGGTGAGTTTTAAAGGAGCCAAGAGGAAGTTCACTTTGTGGGAGGACAAGGCGGTTACAACAAAGGCTTTAACCCCAATTTCTAAAACTATCAAGACTAAGTCTATCATCGAAGACCCCAAGCTCAAGGACCCTACTTTCAACAACGAGGGTTTGTGTCACAAGGTCAAGGGAGTGCACCGCCACAACAAGACCTTAAAATGAAGGGCATGCTTCAACAACTCTCAACCGAGTAAGCTAATGGAGCAATTGAGTTAAATAAGAAGATTGCCGAGATTCAAACAAGGTTGATTGCTCTTATGATGATCTACACCAAAAGTTTGAAGCCCTATCTTGTAGAATCAAGCATTTAGATCATCAAAATACTCAAGGAAGTTCCCTTTCTAGTAGACCCATGGAGAAACTCATGGGTAAAGTCGATGAAATCCCAAAAGAGTATTGCAAAGTTATCTTCTCGAATGATGAGAATGAAGAGGCTATAAGAGAGATTGAGAGACTTCTCCATTCCTCCAAAGATAAGGTTCATGTTGAGGAAGTAACGTATGTGGGTAGTTGTGAGAAGATGGATGTTGCTTCACCCCCAAAAGCTTGTAAAAAGAAAAGTGATTCTCATGAGGAGAAAGCTTTGGGTTATGGTAATGTTGAAGAAACCCTTGCATGAAACCCTTGCATTGGATGGTGATTGTTTGGAATCTTTTTTCCATACTACAATGGAGAATGAGATGGAAATTAGCAAGGGTCAAAAAAAGGGTAAGGGCACCAAAGCCAAGAAGAAGAAACCCATTGACACCCACCCTCCCACCCTTGTCCATGGCGAACCAAGCAATCCCAAAGAGGACGAATCCGTTTTTCCCAAGCCCGCTACCATGACATTGACACCGTGGAAGTATGAAGATGGGGTGATCTAATACAATATCAAGTGCAAAGGACGGTCCAAGCCTTTTGCCTCGGTTAGAGCGCTTATCACACCCGAGCTCAGAGAAAAAGGTCCACCGGGTATTCAAGAGTTCATGAGGAAGGTCCTTACTCTCGAGCTCACGGACCAACCAAGGAGTTCCACCACTCCTTCTCCACCCGCCTAAAAGGGTTTGAGACGTCAAGCTTAGCGACGTAAAACAAGCACGCTAGGGAGGCATTCCCATGTCTATCTTTGTACATACTCTTTAAATTTTCAAGTTCATTTTGATGTATTAGTTTCATGTCTATAGATTTCTTGGGTCAATGAGGTTGTGGGCTTTGGTGCAAGGAATATTTGAGCTTCACACACGTCACACCCCTCTCCTCATGGGTCCACCTCTACCAAACCTTCTCTTCATTCCCATGGTACGACTCCTCCATTGTAGCTAGCTTTTCTCTTCTATCTTTGCATTTTTATTGTTTTTTGTCTCTCTCTTGAATTTCTTTTACACCGGGACGGTGTGATTCAAGTTTGGGGGAGGAACCGGTATCTAACCATGTGTTTTATGTTCTTACTTTTGGTTTTGTATCATTTGAGTCTTTTGCATTCATGCATTCATATAAGGCATAGAAAAAAACAAAAAATTGAAAAATTTTGAAAATTTAAAACACAAAAAGATAGCATATAGATTGCATTGGCATGTGTAAAATTGAGTCTAGTTTGCATATTGCATTGGGAGCAATGATGTAATTTCCTTGTAGAGTATCATTTTATGAGTTTGGTTCAATGTCCTAGTTGTTTGATGCTTTTAATTGAGTTTGAAATCAAGGATGAACCCTATTTTGATCTCGTGTTTCATTTCTAATGTCTTAGCTAAAGTAAGTTGTGAATTGAGTCCAACTCTACTTAGTGAGAACCTTAATTTTGACATTTTAATTATCATGGTTGTGCATCTCATAGTGGATTCATGGATATCGATACACATATTTGAGCTATCTTCCCCCTTTTACCACTCTTTGTTAGCTCAAATAGCCGATTTCCATAATTGGAACGGTTAATCATTCCCTTAACCAAACCATTCTTCGAGCCAAAACCATTTGTGAGTGTCGTGAGGCCTTTTCCGAATCAACTAGCCAAAAAGTGTTGAGTTTAGAATGACAAGAAGTTTCCATGTAAAACTAGCTCAACATCAATGGGCTAGACATAGGTTAGGGCTAGATATGATGGGAGTTTGGGGATAAAGAAAAGAAAAGAGAATGTGGAAATGGAGAAGAGATTGGGAGAAGAAGTAGGGGATAAGCAAACACTACAAGAAAATGGCATATTGGTAGCAGTGCATTGTAGCACTAATTCATCAACTGCTACTAAAAGTGAAAAATTCGGATTCCAACTTTTTCGTAGCATTAAATTAGTGCTGGGAAAAGATTTCGATAAGCGGGAACCAAAAAATGAGTACTATAGCTGAAAACTGAGTTTGGAGGCAAAACACTTAACCATTTTTCCGTTTTTCCGCCATTGATACTGTCGAGCATGCAAACCTCATTTGGGCAAAATTTCAGTTTTCATCAAATCCTTTTCTCTCTCAAAGACCACCACGAAACCCATTTCCCCTTTTAATTTCAGTACTCTCGATTCCTCAATTTTCCGCTGTAATCTGTGTGTAGAAGTAGATCTGAAATGAAATTCAGCTCTCTTCCTGCCTGAGCTCGTGTCGTCTCCGCCGCTCTCGTCCATCGTCGATATTTCAGCGCCGTCCATCGTCGATATTTCAGGTGAAACCCAGCTACGATTCTGTAGTTATGAACCCTAGATTTAGTTCCTCATTCAAAGTGCCTTCGATTTCTCTGATTAATTTCAATTACCTCTCATTGTAGCAAGATTCGAACCCCTAAAGCTCTATTTGAGGATCTAACACATTTGAGGATAAGCAAGAGAAAACTCAGGTTATACATTTTCGATTTATGGTTCTTATTCGTTTCAAATTTGAGTTATTTTTTCGCATTATGAATGAGTAGATTCACGTTATTGCTTTGCAGGTTGGATATTGTTGCAACATTTGGAGTTTTCAAGGTTT
>PKMM01037218.1:112854-281079 GCA_002933915.1 Eutrema heterophyllum
ACTCTCCTCCGGCGCCTGAATTTCACTCCTCCAGCGTCTCCGCCGATTCTCGATTCCTGATTTTGTTCGAATTCTATTTCACTCCACAGGTTCGGAATTATGTTCTCTTTTCAATCTTGTTGAGCTAGTTTCCCTATGAATCACTATATAATTGATGTATTGTGATGTTTTAGAAGTAAACAAGTGTTTTGAAATTGCATAAAGTTCATAGCTTTTTATGCGTCGTTTCTCTTTTTGGGTTTTGTATCTTGTTTATAGATTTGATTCCGCATTAATGATGTTTCTATATTAGCTAGCTTTGTAGTGATGGGTAGGAGAAAGCAATCCAAGCCGCAGCGTTCGGTGGGTTTGATCACACAAACTGGTCCAGAATCCGAATTATCCGGCGACAACGCGGAGGGTTCTCGTGAAAAGAATGTTGAAGATATCGACAAGCCATATTATGTGAACATGTGCTCAAGTAGTCAAATTTCGGAGCAGCAGCACTTTGATATAGCTGAAGTTGTTCTAACTAATTTGAGTTTAAGAGAACGTGTCTGCAGTAGTGGTTCACTCACACCCATTGAGATTGACCATAATCTGGATTGCTCGTTACGGTTTCGGCTATGCAATGTGACCAATTTTGTTGATCGGATTAAGCTTGGTCACTGGCCTGTGTTGTCTTCGAGTGATATAACATTGGAATTGTTTGGTAGAAAGGTGCCTGATGATGAGGCTGGGTCAGTGATTTGGTCTGCAAGTTTTGACGGTCCAGGTGAAGGGGTTTCGGGTCTTGCTCATTTGGCAAGTATAAAGTTTTTGACTTTAAGGCTTGTGCCGGGTAATCAGGGCTTGTTGTCTCCTATAGTTAGAGTTGAGATGCTTCAGCAGGCTTTTGACGCCTGTGATTCGCTTCTTGAGAATACAAGACAAGTATGGAAAAAGAGTATGATTCATGTTATGTCTTGGTTGAGGCCAGAGGTAATGACATCAGAGGCTAGGTATGGGACACAATTAAACGTGAAGGAAATTGAGAGATCAATGGTGACAGAAGCTGAAACTCCGGACTCTAGTAAACAGTCGAGGTTTGATGCTGCTGCTTTTTATGAAGCCATAAAGCCATCAAAGTGAGTAAGCAGAGTTTATTTCTATCTTTCTTTTTGTGCGTTAAATGTCTCAATTTACCTTTCCAACTTATTAGCATATTATGGATTCAGGATGAATGCGATGCTTGAAGATGATATAACTGATTTGCTCCCAGAACTCAGGCCATATCAACGACGTGCAGCTTTTTGGATGGTGCAGCGAGAGAGAGGAGATCCAATAAAATTGGGAGACAAGGAAGACAACCAATTCATTTCACCTTTGTCAATCTCCGTGGGATTCCTTGACTCTGCATCAAAAATGTTCTTTAACCCATTCAGGTTGGTAGAAAAGAATATAGCTAGTCCGTTTTAGTTTAATTTGAATATAAGCTCCTATCAATGTACAACAAATAGTATAAGTTCCTCTCAGTAAAGTTCCACCATTTACAGAAGAACTCGATTTAATCTGGTCCATTTGTCATGCTTTGGTTCTTTTGTAGTGGGAATATCTCAATGGCACCAGAGTACTTTTCGCCTCGAATTCCGGGTGGTATCCTTGCTGGTAAGAAAAGTTTGCAGCTTCATTTTTCCTCCATCTACTATAATCAGAAAATTATTTTAAGAGAATAGTTTAGTTTGGACTCGCTTTCACAAAGAGTAGTTTTCAAAAACGTCATGTTTCAAGTCTGCTTAAATGCTAGATGGTGTATCTGGCTTATCCACCTCTCATATTTTTGCTCATGTCATTATTCTTTCGTTAACTTCTGTGGTATTTCATTCTTAATGTGGTAAATTACGAATGCTGCAGATGAAATGGGATTGGGAAAAACGGTTGAACTACTTGCTTGTATCTTTTCTCATCGAAAACCAGACGAGGATGAAATTTCTGTGTCTAATGGGTCATCAATTACTGACAATTGGAAAACTGGCTTGAAAAAATTGAAAAGAGAACGTGTTGAGTGCATATGTGGAGCTGTCAGTGAAAGTCGCAAATACAAAGGAATTTGGGTACAGTGTGACATGTGTGATGCTTGGCAGCATGCCGACTGTGTAGGTTATTCACCTAAAGGGAAAAGTAAGAAGGCTAGTCAAGATAGAGATGAAAAAGTATCTCAAAAGAAGAGCAAAAAAGATGCAGAGAAAATTGTTGTCAGACAAGGTGAATATATTTGCCAAATGTGCTCTGAACTTCTACAAGTCACTGCCTCTCCCATCTCTACGGGTGCCACTCTTATAGTCTGTCCAGCTCCTATATTACCGCAATGGCATTCCGAGATTACACGGTATCAGATTCTTCTCTACCTCTTTCTTCCCTCTGTTATACTTCTACTGAGGAACACTTAACGAGATGACTTTCACAAGTCGGAATTTTGTTTATCTTATCTCCCTATCACGTAATGTTAGTTATCTTTTCTTACTTTCATATATTCTGTTGTAGCCATACACGCTTGGGTTCTCTCGTAACATGTATCTATGAAGGTGTGAGGAATGCCTCACTGTCTGAAGAACCTATGATTGATATCACTGAACTCCTCAATGCTGATATCGTTCTAACTACATATGATGTCCTCAAAGAGGACTTAACACATGACTGTGACAGGCATGATGGTGACCGGCACTGTCTTAGATTCCAGAAAAGGTGCGATTGGTGATATTTTGGATTCTTTTATCCCTCGCATTATTCATTACATGATGAACTTTCGTCATATCTGCTATATTGAACAAATTGTATTATTGAAACATTTCTTAGAATTTGCCAATATCAATATGGATTAGTTTTATACTCAAGTATTCAAACAGGCCATTTGAACAACGCTAAATTGAATCTGATAGAATTGTTGTTTTATCTCCTGATTTCATGCAACTTAAAAGTTTTTGGAAAGATTGGGTAAAGATGTTGTAGTATGATAGGTACCCTGTTATTCCTACTCCACTCACCAGAATATTCTGGTGGCGGATTTGCTTGGATGAGGCTCAGATGGTTGAGAGCAACGCAGCTGCTGCAACAGAGATGGCATTGAGATTATATACTAAACACCGTTGGTGTATCACTGGAACTCCTATACAACGCAAACTTGATGACTTATTTGGACTATTGAGGTTCCTCAAGGCAAATCCTTTCGATGTTTCAAGATGGTGGACTGAAGTTATAAGAGACCCATATGAGGTCTGAGTAGAACAAATAGTTCATTTTTTACCTTTTATGGTTTTGCTTGTCTAACAACCTTCTTGCTTTGTTCAGAGGCGAGATGCAAAGGCCATGGAGTTTATGCATAAATTTTTCAAACAAGTTATGTGGCGTTCTTCAAAAGTCCATGTGGCTGATGAGTTGCAACTTCCACCTCAAGAGGAATGCGTCTCGTGGCTCAAATTTTCTGCAATTGAAGAACACTTCTATAGCAGGCAGCATGAAACTTGTGTGAGTTATGCCCGTGAAGTTATAGAAACTTTGAAACGTGATATTCTCAAAAGAGGTACCATGGGGTGCGAACAGTGTCTTCTGCACTTTCCACCTTTGTCTTTACTTGCCTCTTAAAGTTCTCTCTCAGAAGTTTGACGCTACTTTCTATGCTGGCTGCTAAATTTTTTATCCCACTTATGATAATCTACAGGTCATAGTTCTTCTGATAATCCTTTAATAACTCATGCCGAAGCTGCAAAACTGTTGAACTCACTCTTGAAACTGCGCCAAGCTTGCTGCCACCCGCAAGTAGGGAGTTCTGGTTTACGTTCACTGCAACATACTCCAATGACCATGGAAGAAATTCTAATGGTGGGTTTGCAAGATTTACCTTTCTGATCTTGGTTAGTTATTTGTGCTAATTGAAGTTCTTCTTAGGTCCTTGTGAAAAAGACACAGAACGAGGGAGAAGAAGCTCTTAGAGTATTAATTGTTGCTTTAAATGGGATTGCTGCTATTGCCATGCTTAAGCAAGAATTTTCTGAAGCTGTATCATTATACAAGGAAGCATTAAATATAACTGAAGAGCACGCCGAAGATTTTCGTCTTGATCCATTGCTGAATATTCATATTCTTCACAATCTAGCTGAGATACTACCACTGGTCGAAAGCTACAGAGGAAAACGTTCAGCATCAGGAAGCCCTAAAAGTAAAATAGATGTAAAAGATGACGATTATCATCGTGCAGCGAAAAGACAAAGGATTAATGAGCGTGACAATTTAACTCACATTTCTTCTGAAACTGCACAGCAGTGGGAGTCCAATGCTCCCGATAGTGATTTAAAGAAGGATGGAGAGTATCAGGAAGAGTGCAAACCTCTGGATATAGTTTGTGACGCATTGAAAATAAAGTATTTATCCGTATTCAACTCAAAGCTTTCCGCGGCACAGCAGGAATTCAGAAAATCATACAATCAGGTAATTTCCACAAAATGCTTCAAAATGTATCTGTTGCTTGTACTCTTAGCCAAAGAATCAGTATAATCCATTTTGACATAATTTCAAGATCAGGCACGTTAAATATTGAGCCATCACTTATTTTCCTGGAGCTCACACTCTGTGATGCAATGCTAAATAATCGAAAAACTTTTAAGGTTTCTGAGTCGTTGAGCAATATGGGGAAACAACGTTCGGTTTGGTGGTTAGATGCCCTGCAACTAACTGAACAGCATAAAGACTTCTCCAGAGAGTTGACCAGGAAGATTGAAGAGGCCATCCATGGAAGCTTAAACAATTCAAGCTCCTCCAGAGCAACTTCTCGGTTAGTGCATTAAAATTGAAGTTTCATCATGACTTCTGTTTGTGCGAAAGTACTTTTCCATCTGCCAGTTACAGAATTTTGTCTGTTGATTGTTATTATGGGGCATATTTTCTACATTTGACGAATTAATTCACATGTGTCTGCAAAGTTATCGGAACAACCGACCTGAGAGGCTTGTTAGTTTTACTAAAAGACTAGATTAATTATCATATAATTTCAGTATCATATGAGGTGAATTTCTTAGCAATAGATAGTTATATTCGTTTTCTGCTTTGTAAGCTTAGAGTTTTAGGGAGCACATAACTCAAATACATTAAGAACTAACTTGCTAAGTTCACTGATTTCAGCTTTAGAACCATACATGGCATGAAACTTCATCTGCAGACGTGTATGGATACACTGGAAAGCTCTAGAAAGACAGTGATAGATAAGCTTATAGAGATTGACCAGACTATGGAGAAACCAAAACTGGAGGATATTGAACGTATTGGTAACTGCAAGTATTGTAATAAGAAAGATGATGGTCCTACGTGTATTCATTGTGAGCTAGATGAACTATTCCAGGTTTGCTTCTTTTGCTTGTGCACGCTTATATGAAGTTTTATTGGTATATATAAGCTGTTACCATCATCATGTACTGAAAAATCTTCCCAGGAATATGAGGCTAGGCTATTCCGTCTTAACAAATCTCGTAGGGGAGTAATGGAACATGCGTCTACAGAAGAGAAAGTAGATTTCCAGAAGAAGAGATCTGCCCTCAATCTTTTCTTTATTGGTTTGTCATCGAGAAACAAGGATCTAAATCCATCGTATGGTGATAATGGGGAACCCACCAAAAGAAATGCTGGTGACGCCGTGATTGTAAGTATTTCGATTTGGTCTTATTCCAATATGTCTTCGATTTGGTGTTATCTATTTTCTCTTCTGTGTAAAAAGTAAAAGCCTTTTGAGAAGTTCCAACTAATATGATTTTGCAGCGATCGTCTCGGTCTAATACAAATGCCTGTTCTGATTATAGGTTTCAAAATCTCCGTCTGAGACGGAAATAGTTCTTGGAGTGATAAGAAACCATTGCAAAACTTATTTGGACAGGGAAAGCAAATTGGCAGCCACAAAACATTTACAAACCCTTGAGGTATTTCTCCGGAGATCTCCTTAGCTAAAATATATAAAGGGGTAAACTAATCTTTTCATTTTCAAGTTTCAACCAGATCTGACATTTCCAATTTTGCTTATCTGATTAAGGCAATGAGGAAGGAATATGCACATGCAAGGCTCTTGGCTAGGGCTCAAGCTCACCTCCTACGTGCCTATGATGAGATTAAGATGGCGACAATGAGACTACAGATTAGAGAATCTGAAGATGACACGTCGATATATGCTTTGAGCCTGGATGAGTTAGACGCTGCTAGCGTGCAGAACACAAATGACAAATTTTTGGCTCAAGCCTCGTTGCTTAGTATAAAAGGAAAACTTCGTTATTTGAAGGTAAATGTGTAACCTTAGTGTTGTTATCAGACCTCCTATTTATATATCATGCAGATAAGTCATTAATGTCTGTGTTGCTAACGTTTAGATCACATATGTTTTGAACTTACAACTACAGAGCTGTAGCCTTTTCAAATATTCACCAGAAGCTTTAGTTATATTTTCATGATTAAGTTTCTCTTTGTGGGTTTGAGGCTTTGGATCGCTTGAAAAATCTTGCTTGCTTCTCCTTTCTTTATTTGACTTTGTATACAACATAGAACAAATCGTTTCTTTTTTTTCCTTTTCAGGGTTTGATAAAATCCAAACAGAAACAAGAATCTGAGAGTCCAGATCATTCGTCAGCAATACAGGAAACAGTTAAGGCTTTAGATCCTGTTGAACAGGAAGGCGAAAACCTTCCAAAGCGAGAGGAAGTATGCCCGATTTGTCATGAAAATCTACGAAATCAGAAGATGGTTTTCCAGTGCGGGCACAGCACTTGCTGTAACTGTAAATACTTGACATCTTTTGATTACTTGATAATTAGGATTTGGACTTTCGTGCACACATATGTACTCACTGTTCTCGTGCCTCAGATTTTTCTTTCTGTCTCGTTGATCTCCTCAACCACACTTTAGAATGTTAACAATATCTTCTTCTTTGTGTTTGTCCACGTAGGTTTTTTTGCCATGACCGAGCGCAGATCAATTCATGAAAATCTGCAAAAGTGGGTGATGTGTCCAATATGCAGGCAGCATACAGATGTTAGAAATATTGCATATGCTGATGACAGACAAAACGATTCTTCTTCAGATCAAGATCACAAAGAAAACGAAGCATCACTGGCTGTTCAAGGTTCATATGGAACAAAGGTTAGCTTCCTTGCTTTTAAGATTCCTGCTCAAGAAGTACTTCTTTTTCTCATCTATTATTTTGGGGTAGATCGAAGCTGTTACTAGAAGAATCTTATGGATCAAGTCAAGTGACCCACAATCAAAGGTTCTTGTTTTCTCCAGCTGGAACGATGTTCTTGATGTGTTAGAACATGCCTTAGCTGCCAATGGCATCACTTTCATCCGGATGAAAGGAGGCAGGTAATGTAGCGACAATTTCAACTGGGAAATTCATTAAAAGATTTGCATAGGTTACTTAAGGGAAGTGATGCATAGGTTATATAACGTTGATTCCATGGAAATGCAGGAAATCACAGACGGCCATTAGCAAATTCAAGGGGGCCGAGAAAGAAAACCAAAAGACAAACTCCCATAAAAAAGAGGTAAAATCGATCCAAGTCCTATTGCTGTTGGTGCAGCATGGTGCCAATGGTCTTAATCTTCTGGAAGCACAGCATGTTATTCTGGTGGAGCCACTTCTAAATCCGGCTGCAGAAGCGCAAGCTGTTGGGCGTGTTCACCGGATTGGACAAGAGAAGCCTACTCTAGTTCATCGTTTTCTGGTTCGTGTATCTGCTTTACATGTCACCTTGGTCTTGTACAGCTTCAAGATCTTGCCTTAGGAAATTCACTTTGATCTTGACCTCTCTTTTTTGGGAAAACTAGGTAACGAGCACTGTGGAAGAGAGCATCAACAAGCTGAACAGGAGTAAGAACACAAACGTAAGCTCATTCAGCAGCAGGAATATAAAGAATCAAGATCAACAGTTTCTGACACTAAGAGATCTTGAATCTCTATTTGCTTCACCAGCAGCTGAAGCAGAAGAGACAGAAGAAAACCTGGGAGATAGACATAAGAATCTGAGAGATCTACCGCCCTCACTCGCTGCAGCTATAGCAGCCGAGAGGAGAATGAAAGAAATTAATGCATCCTCATCAACCACAAACGCATCATGATTATGGAAATGGTTGCAGAGATATTTGGTTAACAGGCATGGCCTGCAAATAGAGTTGTCTTTGAGACAACAAATCCAACCTCTTCTGAACTACAACCTGAAAGTTCTAATGCAGCAAGTCCAGATTCTCAAATTGAGAAGTCTCCAGTAACTCCTACAGCACCTCTAAAGAAACCTCCATCCAGTTTGAAAGCTTCTACGAATGAGAAGTCTCCATTATCTCCAGCATCACCTATTCGCAGATTAGAGGCACATTTTTTTATGAGTTACAAATGTTAGATGGACTGTATATTTGATTGGTTGTAGTTTGCTCCTTGAATTTTGTTTATGTTTGTTGCTGGTTGTTAATGTAGCGTACCAAATTCAAGGAAAATCAAAAATGCAAGCTCATGGATCTGTCCGGAAAGAAGGTTGTTGTTGCTGAGGGACGTTGATCAACGAATAATCCTGAGCATCGTGTCCACTTTGTACCTTTGGGCCCTAGTGCATGTCAAGTCTTGGTGGATGTTGTGAAGGTTAAAGATGCTGCAGTATGGAGAACTAATGATGAGATCCAGTATATGGAAGATGCACTTGGAAGCTCTATTCCTTGGCCTGTGGATAAAGTGGTTATGGTAAGTTTTTTCACCATTTGGTCTTTCTTTGGTTTTACTAAAACGGAAAAATATGTCAAACTAATCCAAGCTAACTTTTGTTTTCAGTTCTGAAGTGAAAATCAACAGGACCTCGCAATGGCATTTTTAATCTCCTACTATAGATTATCTTACCGCACGACAAAAACGCCATTTAAAAATATTCAATGGCATTTTTAATCTCCTACTATAGATTATATTATAGCACGAAAAAAACGCCATTAAAAAATATTCAATGGCATTTTAAATATCCTACTATAGATTATCTTACCGCACGAAAACAACGCCATTAAAAAATATTCAATGGCGTTTTATAATTGCCACTATAAAACAAATTACAGCACTAAAAATACGATACGGAAAACCTAAGGATAGCATGGATATGGCGCTAGGTAATTCATTTAGAAAGCATTTGATTCGCGCTATCAAAGGTCAGACTAACGTAGCATTTAAAAAAATGCTACGATAGGGGGGGTCTATTGTAACTACGGCGAACCTAGCGTTGTAAAATACGCTACCAAAGGCTACGGTAGCATTTTTTTCGCGCTACCAACGTGCCTTTTTCTTGTAGTGAAATGCTTGAAATGGTTGGCAAGAAAAATGTTGAAATAGCTCTAAGTGATAAAGAAAAGTAGTCTATATAGCCTTTAAAAGAAAGAAAAGAAGCCAAAAATGGCTAGAGTGCTAGAAAAGAAATAAGAGAGATTAGAGAAAGTAAAAGAAGAGCTAAGTAAAGGAAAGTATTGAAAGCCAAGTCATTTGGTGAAAGAAGGAAATCCCCTAAGTGCTTAAGTGAATGAGAAATAGTGAAACGATATGGGTTATGAAGGCAAATGGCCTTGTGAAAAGGGTAGCTTAGGAAGAATCATCATTGGGGTTTAGAAATTAGGAGTTAAAGTCGATATGGGGGCATCGGGTAGATGGAAGTCATCCTTGTATGCATCTATTGAGCTTTACTCTTGCATTTTGCTATAGTTGATTCTTTTTTAGAGATCCCCTTACTTGGAAACTACTACTTGTATTGAGATTACCTTTATCTCAAAACCGTCTCATAGCCAAATGAATTCACTTGTCTTGCATGAACATGATTCACATGAAACCATTAATGAATGTGAAAGGGTTGGAGGATAAGAATGCTTGTGTATGTTGAGGCTTGGGTTTGACTCATGTAATGATGGATATGGCTAGCTCTTTTTGAGTAGACTTGTTTGATTGCATCCTAGAACTAGCAACTTGGACATTGAGCTTTGAATTCTTTTAATGATACTTGTGGATTTGAGCTCCCATCTTCAAACCTCTCTCTCTTCTTGTTCTTATTTGTTTGCTTGAGGACAAGCAAAGATTAAGTTTGGGGGAGTTGATATAGTTGTATTTTATCTCATTTTAGCATGCATTTTAGATAGGTTTCAATGACATTCACTTGCATTTACATAGTTTTCTTTGATTTTGCATTCATATTTAAGGTCTAGTAAGTTTTAGATTAGCTCTTGCATGTTTTGTTGCATTTTGGAGTCTTTTAGGTACCCTTTGGAGTTGGAGAGGCTTGGTGATATGCTCAAATTAATACCGTAAAAGTACTAAAGCAGTTGTTGTAGTATATGTAGGGGTCGAACACAAGAACTCCAGATATCACGCAATAGATTATGTAGTTTCGAATTAAGCTAAACCAAAAGATGTAAACGAAGGCAAGTGCGTAAATTAAACGAGTTGTAAATCAATGGGAAAGAAGATAGGCTTATGGTATTTCTCAGGAATTCAATGAATGTAGATAAACTAACTAACAGGATTCAGATTTAGCGCGGTTCTTGAACTCAAATCACTAAAGTATAGCTAACCAACTCTCGTTGCGAAAACTATCTAAGTCTAAATCCTAGAATTCCAAATCTCTTTGCGAATCATAAAGTCTAAACCAGCTTTTAATTCAGGTTTGATCTGTTCACAAAACAACTAAACTAAATCTCTTTGCGAATAGTTATTTTGCTCACCCTAAGTTCTGTCAGGTAATTAATTGCACTCTCGTACCTAACCAATTATCCTAAGATCTAAGTTCTAGATTCGTCAACGTAGAATTAGTTATGGGAACAACCTAAGGCGAAGAACTAATTCAGATGGTGAATCCTAATCAACTAATTAACCTAACATTAAGAGAAAACCCTTATGAGAACCCTGAACCTAACAAGGGATCTACTCAGACATGGAGATTGAAACAAGCAACATAATTGAATAGATCATCAAATCAAATAAATAAAAGAGAGTAAAACAAGAGTTCAGAATCGTCTCTCTCAGAAATCTCTTCAAAACCAAAGTAGAACAAAGCGTAATTGATTGTTCTTCGAACTCCCAGCCAAAGTGGCTTAAAAACCAAACTTAAACTCATAAAACACGTTTTGGGCTAAATTGTAAATAATAAAGTCTTCTGTACAATTTTGCAATTCTTCAATTCTTCATAAAAGTCGTGCTTCGTGTTTTGCTGCAGTGAATATCGACCGATACTAGGGTAGTATCAATCGACATTGAGGCTTCAAATCGGGTACTCAGCTACACGAACTTCTGTTTTGCTCCAAACTGCACCAAAAGGCTTCAATATCTCCAATTATGCTCCAAACATGCTAAAACCTGTAAAAGATTCTAAAATACTCCAAAATAGTAGAAAGACTCTATAAAACGGACTTATATCATGGTTTAAAAGGGGTAAAAACCATGATACATCACTTGGTGAAGTTTAGGAGAAGATCAAGGACCAAGAAGGAGTCATTTGAAGCAAAGTCTAAGGCATGAAACTTCAGATCGATCGATCTAATGCTGAATCGGTCGATCAAATCCGTTCTCGCCCAAACCAACCAAAGCCACCCGAAGTGTCTGAAAGATATGGCCGGACGAAGAGTTTCCATTCGGATTTAACTTTGGAGGTCTTCATAAAAGTCATAGACAATTGAGTTACCTTTTGTTTGGAGGTGGTTTTAAGTGATTTTGTGAAGCGGTTCAAGAGATACGGCAGATTTAGCCAGTACATGTACGTCTGGCCTGCTGACGAGGTTTGCCCAAAAAAACAAAGCTCAACACCGACCAGTCATTGGTCGGTACCATTTGGTCGGTATCAAGACAGAGAGAAACACCGACCCAAAGCCTCATCCCACACCGACCAACTCTTGCCTGGTGTTCAGCCTCAACCTAAGCAACACCGACCAACATTTGGTCGGTATCACCGACCGGTATGAACAAGGAGCAACACCGACCCACCAACACCGACCAACCACTGGTCGGTGTAGATCTCTCTAAACCCAGGTCGTGGTCTCCCCTATAAAGGCCCTAGACCTAATTTGTAGAGCAACTTTTCTTCCCTTTTGAAAAACCTTTTCCTTTTTGGAGTTTTTGGAGATTTGTAAGAGATTCTTTGAAGTTTAATGCAATATCTCATCTTGTTTTCTTAATCTATCTTCTATTTAATCTCTAATTATGATTAATAACACCTCTTTCATGAGATTTGGTGTGTTCTTCATGATTAGTGAGTAGTTTCTTTTTAGGTTCATGGGTGAGGTAGATTAGGGTGATTATATGGTTTAATCTTGATGTCTAGGTTATAGATTCTTGTTTTCCTTCTCTATTTAGTGTTCTTAATGTCAAATTTGACTTGGGAAAGTCGATTTGGACCAAAGGGAATTTCACACCCACAAGGTGTTTGATGAAATTCTTCAATGAGCTAAATAGAGGATTTGCTTGTTTAACCTATGGGAATAGATGTTTAAAGAGCATTTTGGTTATTTGATCTTGTTCTATAATGCTTGGTAATTATCTTTTCACAAATGAGAATTTGTTCTTGATTAGGTAATTAGCAAAATGATTAGTGCCATGAGAGTGGATTAGTCATAATTAGTTATCTAGACCTAAGGATTAGCAATTTTTGAATGTTTGGACATCATAGATTAGCTATAAGAGTCACACAAAGTCAATAACCTCACCCAAATACCCATCTCTATCATTGTCTTAATCTTGTTTATTGCTTGCTTAAGTTGCTAGTTCTTTGTTTACTTATTTAATCGTTGCTTGTTTTCTTTTTCCATCTAGATTGCTAGATAAAACACAAATCTCTTGGGTTTGTTTAGCTTAAGTGTCTTTGTGTGTTGTTCTTGTTCCTCCTTTGGATTGATCCCTAAATACTACAATGATGGAGTGTTTGGGTAATTGATTTGGATACACACAATTATCCTACATCAGAGAGTGGTAAAAAATATAAGAAGTCTTGAATGTATGATTCATTTCCCTGATCTAACGCCTTTAATGAGTAATTAGTCAAGTTAAGTTCACGTTAAATATAGCTAGTATATTTCATCCTCTAGAATCTCTATAGTTCAAATTAATATGGGGATCTTCACGTCCCAAGTACCCTAGCTACCGTCTAGTCTATAACTAGATCACGAAAGAGTCATTACTAGGAATAGCGTAGAAGCACACTGGTCGAATTTCATCATAGAATTTTGTCCTCATTCCCTTGAAATTTGTGTTTTGAAAAGAAAATATGGAAATGAGTTCATGAAAGAAAAGGAAGTTAGTAAGGGATAAAATCCTCTCCCATACTTAAATCACATTGTCTCTAGTGTAAAACAAATCGAGATAGGATGGAAAAGTTGATGGAAAAAGGGAATAGAAAATTTACCTGGAGGTAGTTGGATGGGGGCGGCGGTGGTGGTGATACGTGTATGGTCGAATCATGGCATTTGACCTTGTGTTCGTGGTTACTTTTCTCCAATTATTGCTTTGAAACTGATGTGCAATGATGTCTCAAAATTATGTTTCTAACTCAGTAAGTTCCTTTTCTCTCTTTTAAACTTTGCAAAATACTCTCTGAATTATTTAAGAATAAATTACAGTGAGAGTCACATTTTGACTTATAAATTACAGTGAGAGTCACATTCAACTATTGAGTCACTTTTGTGATATGAAAAGACTCTTATATCCTTTAGACTCACTTTCTTCTTTTACGTTTCTCTCTCTCTCTCTCTCTCTCTCTCTCTCTCTCTCTCTCTCTCTCTCTCTCTCCTCTCCTCCATCTCAATTTCTCCGGCAACAACAATCACAATGAATCCGGTCGTTGTTCATCGTGTTTCCTTCGAATACGTTTGGCATTTCTCTTTGATCCATCGACAATCGGGCGAGGGATTCTCCGGTCGTCGAATTGTGAATTCGCGTGGAAGGAATCGGCCGAACCGGCGGCTGCATGCGGTGACGGCGAGTTTGATCACCAGCGCTGACTCGTTCAAACACAAAAACCTTTAAAACTCTGGTAAGAGTGAAGGATCTTCGTCACCGGAGGGTTTTTTTTCCAGTCACCACCGTCTTCTGTACTCGTCATCTTTTACATCACCGGCATCTTCTCCGTCTTTTGTTTTTGAATTTTAAATTGTCTATGCTCTAATCGGTAAGTTTATGTGATTTTAGTTTGCAAAAATGGTTTTGGGGGTTGAGATGATTATTAAATTCTGGTAATTGGATTTCATAAACTGTTTTTCTTAACTCTAGTGGAAGTAGCGATGTATTCACTAGCTTTTTCATGTAATAGTTCAAACATAAGATGGATTGCAGATAAGGTGTCGACTAAATGTCTAAATGAACTTTTGAAATGTAGCTGTGTTTTGTTAGTCAGCTTTTTCGCTTATGGCTTTATTTACTTAAATCGAACTTGTTTGCCAGCAACAGCATTGATCAAAATTTTGTGATTATGCAGGAAAAGTGTGATAATCTAGAGGATACAGGGAACAACAGAAATTCAAGAATCCACGCAAGCTCGACCATGCAACTCGTCCACGCAAGCTCGTCTTAGCAACTCGTCCACACAACTCGTCAACGCAAGCTCGTCCACGCAAACAAGTTCTTGAATGGAATCAAATTGAAGAGCAGTATGGTACTAATTCCTTCGGACAATAATGTTGCAGTGTTATCATAGGGCTTTCGTAGTTGGATTCAATGTCTGAAATTGTTTTCTTCTTTCTTCCTTGTTTTTTTTGGAAATCAAACCAGCAACAACATTGATCGAAATTTTGTGATTATAAAGGAAAAGTGTGTTAATCTAGAGGATGTAGGGAACAATATAAATTCAAGAATCCACGCAAGCTTGATATGCTCAAATTAATACCCTATAAGTACTAAAGCAGTCGTTGTAGTATATGTAGGGGTCGAACACAAGAACTCCAGATATCACGCAATAGATTATGTAGTTTCGAATTAAGCTAAACCAAAAGATGTAATTAAAAGCAAGTGCGTAAATTAAACAAGTTGTGAATCAATGGGAAAGAAGATAGGCTCAGGGTATTTCTCAGGAATTCAAATAAACTAACTAACAGGATTCAGATTTAGCGCGGTTCTTGAACTCAAATCACTAAAGTGTAGCTAACCAACTCTCGTTGCGAAAACTACCTAAGTCTAAATCCTAGAATTCCAAATCTCTTTGCGAATCCTAAAGTCTAAACCAGCTTTTAGTTCATGTTTGATTTGTTCACAAAACAACTAAACCAAATCTCTTTGCGAATAGTTATTTTGCTCACCCTAAGTTCTATCAGGTAATTAATCGCACTCTCGTGCCTAACCAATTATCCTAAGATCTAAGTTCCAGATTCGTCAACCTAGAATTAGCTATGAGAACAATCTAAGGCGAAGAACTAATTCAGATGGTGAATCCTAATCATTCGATTAACCTAACATTCAGAGAAAACCCTTATGAGAACCCTGAACCTAACAGAAGATCTACTCAGACATAATCAATGGAACAGAAATCATGATTGAATAGAATTGCATAAAAGAAATCAATAAGAAACAAGGGGGTTCAAAGTTGTCTCCCCAAAATCCTTAAAACAATCTCTCTCAATCAAAACAAAAGTAAAATAAAGCTTAGCTCACAAAAGTGGCTGAAAAACCTAATTATAATGCTAAAACACGTTTTGGGGCTTCTTGTAATTATTAAAGTCTTATGGACCAAAGTGCAGACTCTTAAATCTTGTAAAAAGTCGTGTTTCCAGTTTTCCTGCAGTGAGTATCGACCGATACTAGTCAGTATCGATCGACACTGGTCACTGCTTCTTCTGCTCGCCAGACTGGACTGTCTTCACAAAAACTGGCATAACTTTTGATCGCACCGTTGGCATGGCCTCAAACCACTTCCAAATGAAAGCTAATCCATTGATCTGTCTTGTATCAAAATTTGAGCTCAATCCATCGGTGGAAAGTTCTTCAACTCTTCATTTAAAGTTGCGACTCGTGTCTTGCTCCAGTGGGTATCTACCGATACTAAGGTAGTGTCGATCGATACTGAGGCTTCAAATCGGGTACTCAGCTACACGAACTTCTGTTTTGCTCCAAAATGCACCAAAAGGCTCCAATATCTCCAATTATGCTCCAAACGTGCTAAAACATGTAAAAGACTCTAAAAGACTCCAAAATAGTAGAAAGACTCTATAAAACGGACTTATATCATGGCCTAAAAGGGGTAAAAACCATGATATATCAAAGCTCGACCACGCAGCTCATCCACGGTAGCTCGTCCACTCAAACAAGTTCTTGACTGGAATCAAATTGCAGAGCAGTATGGTACTGATTCCTTCAGAGAATAATGATGTAGTGTTATCATAGGGCTTTCGTAGTTGGATTCAATGTCTGAAATTGTTTTCTTCTTTCTTCCCTGTTTTTTGGGAAATCAAACAAACAACAGCATTGATCAAAATTTTGTAATTATGCAGGAATCGTCGTCTTTCACCGCAACTTCACATGAATCTTGGGAACTTGAGACGAAGTCGCAGGCGCTACTACGGTGAGACGCTGCCATACGCCGCCAACGACCAGAGCAAACGGAAACCGGTTCATTACCTCTGCCATCGAGAAAAGCAGATCCGGCAAAGAGAGGTGGTGTTAGCGACACAGCCGCTCGCACCGCTACAAATCTTTTTTTCTCGTCAATGTCGAAGAGAGAGAGAGTCGTGAGTTTCAGAAAATTAACTAAAATGGGTTTTCACACCCCCTCTATTGTAGAAAAAGTGCACTAATAGTTATAATAAAAACGGAAGAATGTTACTTTCAGTATAGGGATTAACGTTAAAATACTCTTCTAAATATAAAACTATTCTACCATACTCTCACTTATTATATCTACTCATCTTTCTATGTAAATTACTATTAAACCCTTAATGAATAAATTTCATAATTTCCTTAATAAACCCCATAAACTTTTGAATTAAAAAAAGAAAACGAAAAAAAACAAAACGCCGCCGACGAAATAAACCCCTCCCCCCCCCCGCGAGCGCAGCCCCTCATATCCGACCTCGAGCTTCCCTCTGTGTCTCGCCGGTGTCCACCATTGAAGCTGATTCATCTCAATTGATGTTAGTTTTAGGCCTAGAAATGTGTTTTAGCTTACCTTAAATATATGGGGTCTGGTATTTGATTTTGATATCGATTTCTTTTGTTTTTGTATTTGCAATTTAGGGATTTCAATAGAAAAGAAAATTGTGGTGTTCGTAATGAGTAGACATTGGTTGGGTTGGGGATTGGTAACCATATTCGTTCTCTAGGTCGATTAGGACATCGGTTTGGTTGAATGGTATCGAATTGTAGGACCTCATTGCAGATTTTGGTCCGAATGTCGAAGTTGCAGATCTTGTAACAACTGGGTATTACTGAGAGAAGTGGAATAACTGTAACAACTGGATATTACTATAGAAGTGGAATAACTGGAAGAACTGGGTATTACTATAGAAGTGGAATAACTGGAAGAACTGGGTATTACTATAGAAGTGGAATAAGTGGAACAACTGGAATAACTAGGATTACTAAGATAAGTTGTTAAATTTTTATTTTTTTTCAGGAGACAATGAGCAATCATTCCACAGTCATAAATTTCTCTATTGGAGGATATAATACCGGTAATGATAATGGATGAAAATCAAAAGACCAGCGCATGTACGCGATAACGTTTAGGGCATCATCTATAGAGGAGATAACGTATAAGTTGTTAGTAGATAGGTTAGGCAGGAAGATTGGGGTAGATGAATATATGACGAAGCTGAAATTGAGTTACCTTCCGGTGCTAGTGAATGACAGTCTTCCTATATATATNTTAGGCCTAGAAATGTGTTTTAGCTTACCTTAAATATATGGGGTCTGGTATTTGATTTTGATATCGATTTCTTTTGTTTTTGTATTTGCAATTTAGGGATTTCAATAGAAAAGAAAATTGTGGTGTTCGTAATGAGTAGACATTGGGTTGGGTTGGGGATTGGTAACCATATTCGTTCTCTGGGTCGATTAGGACATCGGTTTGGTTGAATGGTATCGAATTGTAGGACCTCATTGCAGATTTTGGTCCGAATGTCGAAGTTGCAGATCTGGTAACAACTGGGTATTACTGAGAGAAGTGGAATAACTGTAACAACTGGATATTACTATAGAAGTGGAATAACTGGAAGAACTGGGTATTACTATAGAAGTGGAATAACTGGAACAACTGGAATAACTAGGATTACTAAGATAAGTTGTTAAATTTTTAATTTTTTTTAATTTTTTTTCAGGAGACAATGAGCAACCGTTCCACAGTCATAAATTTCTCTATTGGAGGATATAATACCGGTAATGATGATGGATGAAAATCAAAAGACCAGCGCATGTACGCGATAACGTTTAGGGCATCATCTATAGAGGAGATAACGTATAAGTTGTTAGTAGATAGGTTAGGCAGGAAGATTGGGGTAGATGAATATATGACGAAGCTGAAATTGAGTTACCTTCCGGTGCTAGTGAATGACAGTCTTCCTATATATATATTTATGATGATGAAGACGTTTATGGTTATCTAATGGTTGTAGATAAACAGCTATGTAGAAATGCTTTGCATGTAGAGCTCATAGAAGATCTTTTGGGATGTGGATATAGTTCAATTTGTGTGAATTATGGTGTTAATGCTAGTGCCAAATTGCTCACGCTGGAGACAAGGGAGCAAAAGAACTATATCAAGAGCCTATGGTAGATGTTGGTATTAAAGATGGTGAGAACAGTGTTGATGACGGTGTTGAGTACAATGTTGATAAGAGTGTTGATAATAGTGTTGATGACACTCTGGATAGGTATGCGATAGTTGAATATGATGAACATCCACGTCCTGCAGCAGAAGGAAGTCAGTCTGTAGAGGCATGGGAAGATGGTACAGGTCTGGAATTAAATCAAGAATTTGATTCTAAGAAGACAGTGATAGATTTAGTTCGGAGAGCTTCACATGAAAATTGTTTTGGGATCAGTTTAAGAAATTCGGATAAGACTCGATGGGTGGTAAAATGCGGTGCTGAAGGAGAAGGTTGTTCCTGGTATTTACGAGCTGCGAAGGGTGTAAATTCAACATGTTTCAAAGTTACTAGATACAATAAGATGCATACATGCTCTCGAGCGAGTACCAGCTACCGTAGTACGAGAGGCACAAAGCGATTAGTTACATCTGTTTTAAAGGAAGTTTATCCAGGTCAGTTACAGACCCCAACTCCTAAAGCTCTCATGGGTCTGGTTCAAACAAATGTCGGTGTTTCAGTGTCATATGCTACCGCATGGAGAGGGAAACATTTAGCTATTAATGAAGTGCGTGGTAGTCCAGAAGAGAGTTTCAAGTTGCTGCCTTGTTATTTGTACTTGCTAGAGCAGGCGAATCCTGGTACGAAAACAAGATTGGAATTGGATGAAGAACATATGTTTAAGTACGTATTTATCGCTCTGGGAGCTTGCACCGAAGGGTTTCAAGGAATGAGGAAAGTGATAATTGTGGATACAACTTTCCTAAAGGCTGGTCATAACGGTGCGCTAGTTTTTGCAACAGCTCAGGATCTGAATCATCACCATTATAACGGTGCGCTGGTTCTAACTATGTTATATTTTTCCCTCCATTTTTTAATTTTTTAGATTTTCGTTTTCCCTCCAAAAGGGGTCTAATCGCTAAAAGCAGTCTAAAAGGGTATAATAGTTTTTTTCCATTTCTACCTTCGAAAAAAGAAAAAAAAATTAGAGAAATTCGTGGGCTTTATGTGTAGGATGGTGGCTATCACATTCAGAAATGGTGGGATCACGCTGTTGAGGAGGAACTAATTCTCCTACGGCTGCGGATTGAAGAGCAGGCATAGAAGGTTCAAAGCATTGGCAGAATCGCGACTTCGGCCCGTGTCTTGACTTGTGGTGATGATACAAATTTAGAGACAATGCGTGTGCAGATGCAGAACAATGTTTATGAGATTGCAAAGCTCAAGAAGTTACTGCAGTGTCTTGCGGGTCTAATTCTTCTTCTTCTGCCTTTTTACCAACTCGACCTTCTATTCGGAGAACAAGTTTTTTCCCTTCGCTCTTTCAGCTATTCACATCTTGCTTGTACATCTCCTCGAAGAATATATCTCTATTTTCTTCCACCAGAATCGTTTTCCAACCATCAACAACTGTATCAACTTCATCTTGCTCCCAATCCTCATCATCCATGATTCCAGCCAACAGTTCCTCCTCATCCTTGGATGGAGCCAACACACTATGAATCTCCAGTGAATACGAAGAAAAACAATTTATAAACAACCCCATGATAGATCATTAATGAATATAGTTAGTAATTACACAAGGGTTGATTTCTAACCTTAGTTGCATCAAGTTTCATAATTATTTCCGAAAGTGCAAAACCTTTCAAATCTCCTTTCTTGAACTTGCTCTTGCACATCCTTGGACAACTACTATTTGCTCCAACAACAGCTTCTCTAAACTGGCTTCCAAGAACTGGAATTGTCTCAAACGCCAGAAACTACACATGACACATCAAGTATTACTAAACAAATGCTAAAGGATAGTTATACCAGTAATACTTAGTTGTGCATATTTACCTCCATAGGAAGAATGAAACTAGGAATGACTTTGTTTGCACCTTCAAGCACTTTCCCATCAAATCTTTCCACTAGCTTAAGGATGTCTTTCATATTATGATCATATGCAAATCCTCCCCAAAGAAACGTTTTACACAAATGAAGATCACTCGCCACTCTGAGAAAGAATGGCTCTACACCTGGGGCTCCAACTTCTGTCTTCACCTTCCCAACAATCACGTTGGCTAAGAAGTAAAGCACAACAATATTCAACCTACTTTTACCATGTTTCCCTCTCATTGACTCTAGCTTTTCATCGACATCCTTCAGTGTTACTTTCTTCCTCCCTTCCCCAAAATGCTTTTCAACAAACTTAACACTATCCCCGCCTAAACTTTTGTAATCATCTGGGTATCTACGGCAGTTCAAACCAGAAATAAGCCATAACTCTCTCAGAGAATACCGGATGGGAACACCATTCACTACAAACCAGAATTCCTTCTTCTTGCTTGATGACACCATGCGTAGAAGGAGCATGGTGTCATCAACTGAGGGTGCGTTTTGAACCACCTCAACTCGCTTTCATTTAGCAGTTCTTTTAACGTATCCACTGCCTTCTCAACATAGCACCTTCCAGACAGCTTGATGGAGATGTTATACTTAGATGGCGAAAGAACATCTTCTCTGGTGGTATAGCTTGGATTTTAGAATCCTCCTCCTCCTCCTCAATGTTCTCCTCATCCTCATCAGAGCCCGACTGCATTAGAAGTTCCAATATTCAGTTGTCCCAATTTTACTCAATCGTCCCAATATTACTCAGTTGTCCCACTATTACTCAGTCGTCCCAATATTACTCAGTTGTCCATTACTCAGTTATCCCAATATTACTCAGTCGTCCCAATTTTACTCAGTTATCCCAATATTACTCTGTTGTCCCAATATTACTCAGTTGTCCCACTATTACATATATTTAAAACCAAAACAACATCAGGGTTTCGAGAGACATACCGATACATTAGGGAAACGACGCTTCATTGGGGAATCAGCTTTGTGTTGGGGGCGGTGTTGAGTCTCCTGAGTCTCCATATCAGACTTTGTATCCTCCGTATCACGTGAATGCAAAGACTCAAACTCCTCTCCTGTTTTTACTCTTTTCCCTTTTTTCACTGGCTCTTCGCGACTTGACACTACATCACGCAGTTTCGCTAAAGTCAAAGGAGAATTGCGTTTTCCAGTCTTTCCTGCTTTTTTCGTTGTCTTCGTACGGGGCGCCATTGCTGATGAGGAGAAGAAGAAGAAGAATAAAGATGAAAATTCAACAACAATCAATCAATCCAACAAACGGTTTCAATTTCTGTTTCAATTCTGGGTTTAATTTCAGCAATTCACCCGAGGCATATTTACCTAGGGTTTCGACGGAATCACGACCCGACTTCGATTCGACTGCTACTGCTACTTTCGACGGAATCGCGATTTCGGCCCGAGATTTCGACTATCACAAAGATGACCTTTGGCCGCTTTAGCTTTCCTAGTATTTCACAGAGAAAAGCCGTTGAGGAAGACGAAGGAGATCGGAAGGAAGTTCTCGCTCCAGTTTTCGAATATAAGTAAATGACAAAAATAAAATAATAGCTAGATCCGACCTGATTTCACCGGATACCGATCCAAATCGTGGTTGGGTCTGTAATTATAGAGACTTTGATTGGATTTTTAGGTTTTTTACCACTTTTTCAAATTAAAAAAAAAATAACAAAAACTTATTATTAAAAAATATTTTAGAATAGCTTTAGACCTAAAGGAGTATTTTAAGCGTTAAACCGTAAATAACTCATTATTTAATTTGCAAAAGACTCGTTCCCGCCGCCGCCAATACTCGCAGTCGCCGTCGGCGCGTCGCCCTCACTCTCTCTAACTCCGACTCAAATCGTCGACACGTTCAACCTCAGCTTCTCAAATCCCATCTACGGGAGACGACACGGTTTTCGTGGGTCAAGAGAATGTTCCTCTCGAAGGCGTTATTCAATTCGATAAACCCAAGTCATATTCTTCAATCAAGAAATGGGGGTGAGGGATTTGCGTTTCGTTTGATTGTTTTGTTAATTTTAAGTTTTGATTTTTTCAATTCTGTGTGTGATTTCTTCAGCCCTGTGGCGTTACTTGCTGGTGGGGATGTTTTGGCTTTGCTTCTCTTCTCTGCAATTGGTAGATTCATTCCCTGTGTTTAGCTTCCACACTCTGCACACAGCTGACCCTTTCATTGCTGGTATTATTCCTTTTCTCAGTTATGAATCTTGTGTGAGATTTGTGTCAGAAGTTTTGTTTGAAATAAAATGTGGAAAATTGTGTTGGCCAGGATGGTTTCTGAGTGCTTATTTCTTGGCGGGGTTATGCGGAGGAAGGGAGAGGAATGAAGGGTCAGTCGAAAGCCGTGGTAGCAGCCGCGAAGTCTAGGGTTCTCGGTGTTCCGGTAATACCAAAGTGAAAACTAGCAATTTAGTGATCTTTTTGGATATAATGTGTCTATGTTTGGCTGAAAAATGAAGCTTATGTTCTCTTTAATCAGCTTGTTTTACTACTTCTCCACAACTGCCACCTTTGTTCCTGGTCTATTGTTGTGTATAATTCTTCTGAAGTAATTTGTTCTAAGTAAATTGATGTAGCTTTAGGATGTTATCTGTTGACTATATGTTCATATGTCTACTAAACTGTTTAAGCTTCTCTTTTTGGCTATATTTTTTTATGTTTGGTTGAAAATGAAGCTTAAGTTCTCTTTAATCAGCTTGTTTTAGGATGTTATCTGTTTAAATATATATGTTCATGTCTCTACTAAACTGTTTAAGGTTATCTTTTTGGCTATTATGTGTCTATGTTTGGTTGAAAAAACTGAAATGACGCTCTGGGTTTTTGGTACATGATTTATCTATCTCTGGATCAAATGCATATAATGAAGTTTATGTTCTCCATAGTAAGCTTTGTTTTAGGATGTTGGCGTCTCTCTTAACTATCTCTTCATGTGATGTGTTCCACTCAACTGTTCAAGCTTCTTCTTCCTATCCTTGCAGCTTGGAATGATCATTAGATCATCCTCATCTGGTCACATCCGTCTTATAGCTTTAGCTTGGTGACAATGGGAAGTACTGCTGTTTTACTTATCGGGTGGAGAGCACTATTATTCAGTGTGCTTCCTTCGGAGTCCAAGAAGAAAGATGATATGTATCGAAAGGGCAGCGTATTCAAACTATTTGAGGTATAGAAAAATGCATCTCCTGATTCTGAAAAAATTCCTGTAATTTTGGTTTTTAGGTGTTTTGTATGTTGTGATTATACATAGTAAAGGCAAAATCAGATGTTGGAGTTTTGCGTTTTACTGTCCATCTTTTTGGCACAAATTGCATTTGTTAGTAAAAAGCTAGATACCTTTTCTTACATATATGTTCATGTATGTTTAAAGGTGATACTAATGTGTTAAGCTCGTATATGTTGTTGCAGTTGCTTACTTCATTAATAAGACGGTGGTGAAGGAACTTTGCATCCATCCATGAACGTGCGGGCGGATGGAGATCGAGATTCAATTTGCACATATCATCCACTTTTTGGTTTTCACAAGATTGTGTTGAAAATTGTAATATGGATATAGTTGCAGCACGTTAGAGGAGGAAACACCGAGAGATGATTACTTCGGATTACTGAGCCTCTAAACAAACTGACATGATCAAATGACTAACAGTGGTGAGTGCACAAGAAAGATAGCAAAAGATGTTAAGAAATTGAAAAGAAAAAACCATACTAAACACAGTTACAATAATGTCGTAACATACAGATTGAGAGCAGAGATACATGTACTACTTTGATCTACATACTAATTAAAAGTAAATACAGATGATAAACTCAGCAACGTTAATGAACATAAACTAAACTGGAACCAGAGGGTTTCATAGGCATAATCTTCAACCTCAATAATGTATTCAGAGTTCTCTTAAACTGTGGAGGCTTTGACGGAAAAAATTTCAGTTTCAGAGGCTTCTTCTTCTCTGAAACATCACTCGGTTTCTTAGAAGCTCATCTGATTCTCAACTTTAACTTCAGTAGAAACGATTTTTTTCTCTCTTCTTTTTCTCGACGATGCAAAAATCGATGAAACAACAACTCAGACGCGCTTCCTCTCTCCTCAGGATCCCTTGCGAAACACGTTTCAATAAACTCCTTTGCATCGCAAGGCACACTCTGGAATCTCTGGAGCTTTACCATCACGGAGACGAGTCTCGAGATGGCTGAGTTTTACCCCTTCCCATGGAATCACCCCTGTGTACATCTCCAACACTAAGCATCCTACCAACCGCGACGCCGTCACGGAGAGACTCCGGCGGCATGTAAATCGGCGTCCCAACGAACGGGAAACCGATTCCCCAGTAATGAGGAACTTCACCGACTTCTAACGAGTTTCCGAAATCAGAAATCTTCAGCTCGTACGAACCATCTCTCGACGGGAACACAAGGAGATTGTCGGATTTGAGATCGCAATGAACATAACCGTGACCGTGAAGCGAGACCAAACCTTGGAGAATCATGCTCGTGAAGTCTCTGATCATCGATTCGGGAAGCTTTCTGTCGGCGTAATTCTCCATGAAAGCATTTAAACTACCTTCGGATGCGTACTCGAGAAGCAATCTGTGGACTCTGTTCCCGTAAGAGCTGAGACCTTGTTCCAGATTGTCTCCAAAACATTCGACGATTCTCGGATATCCTCTAGTTCGCGTAGGATCTGTAACTCTCTTTCAAGATTGTCATAGTCGTCGGTGTAAGAGTTTTTCACGGCGGCGTGAAACGAGGAGCCGTCGGGGTTAGTGTATTTGACGAGATGAACATAACCGTAAGCACCTTCTCCTAGAAATCTCACGAATTGCATCTTTTTGGTTTGCTTCTTTTAGGGTTTCTTCAAATTCGAAATTGAATCACTCTGAACAAAAAAATTGCAGTGGAAAAACAAATTGTGGTAGAGAGCAAAAAAGGAAATTGTAGCGAGGGGAAGAGAGATATGAGACTTTTATAGAGTTAGGGTTCAATTAGATTTGGACCGTTGGATCTGTTTCGTTGCATTTTGATAAGATTGTAACTAAACTGAAAAAGAAAGGAAATTTGCAGCGAGAGATGGAAAAAATGAAACTTTTAGACTTGGGTTAAGTCGGCGACCTTTTTTTTTCCTTCTTAACGTTCATTTATTTAGTACATCTTTTGTCTGAAGCTGAAAAAGTTAAATTAAGATAATGCATCGTATTTCAAAATACCAACAACGCTATTAGTAACTAGGTCAGCATGGACTGAAAGATGGACTGAAAGAGTTGAGTAAACTCGTGTAACCTTTCATATTATTGTTAGAATTCGTTGTTCAGCCATATTATTTTCGCTTCTTAGGTCGTCTCTTTTTAAGTTTGGGTTCTCATGTATCGGATTTAGTTTTCGGGGAATTTTCGTTTTCCGCCGGTTTGGTGTACCAAAACCGCATTCCACTTTGTATTATGTCATTATGTGTATTACTCCTTTGTTTTATATAGTGGAAAAGATTCAGATGAAAAAAAAAGACTTTATTGTGTATTTTTTTTTTGGGGTCAAAACTGATGTTATGAAATAAAAAAACTGTCATTGAGTCAGTTGCACAGAAAATATAAAGTGTATAAGACATCAACTGATATGGAAGAAACTGAGGCTCACGAACTTAAGTGGAGATGGTGGGCTTAGAGTACACACGACATGCACGCTTGGTTTGACTCAATGGCAAGCCATTTACAACTTTAAATTTATAGAAAACTAAAGTCTCAGTACTCATATACAAAGAAAAGCTTAGTCTAAGCTATTCATATCCACTTTTAGATGAAAACGAAAAATGTTATTATCATAAGAAGCAGATCTTTTCATAATAGCATGGACAAATAACTGAAGATAAAAAGTTATTATCTAGATATAAATTTAACATTCATTCTCTTATATCTTGACTATTTAGGAAAGCCTTCCTTATTTTGTATGAATGTTTCCTAAATATTTAGAAATGCTTTAGGAATTTAGGAAACCTTCTTGAATTTTCAGTAATTTTCTTACAAATTTAGAAAAGCTTTCTTAAATCATATGTTAATTACAATTTGATCAAATAAAAATGAATTTTACTTGTCATATTGGGTTCACAAGTCTGAAGATTCAAAAAATAGTTTGATAAAGCACAACAGGGCATAAACATCTACTAACAGCACAAAAACAAGTTATAAATTTAAGACTTGAGAAATTAAAATGTAAACAACTCATTATTTTCTAGGAATTATCAGAAAACTCCAAAATTTTCGCCTTCTTCATACACCTGCAAGAATGAAAGTATAAAACAAAGTTAAGAGTTGCTATTTTGTAAAGAAGAACCAATTTCAAATAACACAAATAGTAAAATCATACAGAATTTGTGGAAACTTCCCTATATATTCAGGAAACTCTTCCTAAATATATAGTCAGATTATCTTGATACCATACCTCTTCGTTTTGCTTGTCTTGATTGGGTGGATGACAGTTTGACGATACATCTCTAAGATTGTCTATGTCCATCTGAACATAAAACTATAAAGATTTTTAGGAAGCTTTCCTATATATTCAGGAAGTACTTCCTAAATATATAGTCTTAGATTCTCTTGATATCATACCTCTTCGTTTTGCTTGTCTTGATTGTCTATATCCATCTGAAACATAAAAATATAATGTCAAAGCTTCAACTTTTGCTAAATATTTTTGGAAATCTGTTTTTTCCTAAAAAAATTTGGAAATCTTAAATATGTCACAATTATTACTTAAATTCAAACTTTATATTCTTATATGTCACAATCGTTAGACATGCTAAATCTGAAAGTGAGGGTATGAAGCAAAATAAGTTAGAAATTATTCACCTCCATCAAACCAAAGATCGTTTACCAATATTAGGAATCCTTCCTGAAATTTTCGTAATAATATCACACTAAGCCTAAAGTGAGGCATTCAAATCCGTTTCTACCTCATAGAGAGAACATATGCTCATAGTGGATAAGAATCCATGTAATCCAAAATAACAAATTCTTCTCACAAACACAAAGGCATATACAAAGATTTTGAATATGACTACATAGAACGAGAATCAGTAGCTGAAAGATACTTACGCGCTAAGAGCACCACCACCCTTGGCATGACCGTCCATCTTAGTGATAATTATAGCTCCCACAGCAACACTTTGCTTAAATGCTTGAGCTTGATCAAATGCAGCTTGACCAATACTGTTGTCCATAACAAATATAACGAGATCTGGTTTCTGGAAAATGAATAGACCATGATCAGAACCTGCAACATCAACCAGGAACAAACATAAGACTTCAAGACAACATATCATACCGTTGCTTCAGCAACTTGACGCATTTCTTCAAAGAAAGTAGCTTCTTTTTTATGGCGACCATTGGTGTCAACAATAATAAGATCACAGTTTTCTTTCTTGAACCTATCAACTCCCTCGACATCAATTTTCACAGGATCGGATTCCGTGTAGCAGCAAAGAATCACAACTCAGCATTAGCACATTCTGCAATCACAGTAAGCCCTAGGGAATAGTTTTAATCCAGAATATCTTCATCTTTTTTCTTCATCTCCTTTTGTGACTAATAAGTAAATCCAAAACTACAAATAGCATAGTCGCAATAATTGCAAATAGATATAACCCAAGACCTCAAAAAGTCCATTTATGCATACTGTTGAACTCTTTCACAAAGATGTGAGATCCTTTGAAGGATATTAAGTAACGGTAATCCTTTTCAGTGCAGATTTTTGCAGCTACTGACCTAAACCAAACCTCAGAGTCTAAACCAAAAAAGTTCATAAATTTTGTAGCTTGCCTCTACCGTCACAAAGAAAATTCACACACTCTGTATATGAGCTATTATTCTATTGAATATACAAGCACCAAAGCTATATTAAGAAACCAACAACAGAATTGAGAACGCAAACAAAGATTTTGAAAATGATTACATTTTTTTTTGTAATTAGATTCCGTTTTCTTTTCCTTCCAACTATACAATCCTATTATGCATCTGATGAGTTGGTAAATGGTCAAGTACTGAACCGACAATCAAACCGTACGAAGAAATCAAATCCAACGTACCAAGTTTAAGTTTAGGAAGCATCTCCACTTTCCCTCATTCCTGTTTTGTAGGAGTCAATGGCTCCACTTTGTTTCGTGCTTTTGCTTCATTGTAATCTCTCTATTTAAATCAATGAAAAACCATAAACAGGTAGTGATTACTACCCAAAAAAGAAATCTCTTGAGTTCTAAGTTACAATTTTCTTGCTTTGAAGAGGGACCAAAATTAGCATCTGTTGCTAACAGCATCCTAACACTATAAAGATATTGTATATCAATGTCTAGTAGCAATCTAAACACCGATTTGCAGATTGAGAATCTGCTTCTAACTTGATCTAAAGGAATGATTGTGAATCACTATAAAGTAGCCTAAACACTTGAATAATTCCTTGCAAATCGAAGTTAGTGATTTACTCGTAGGATCCTAAAACTAGAACTCCAAATCTCATCGCTAATTACGAAGTCCCATAAGCATCTTAAGACTTTATCAGCAAAACAGAATCAACACCGTCGGCCATATTTTTCAATGTAAATCCATGAAATCGGTTATTTAGATTGAAATGCGATTAGAGACAAAATCAAAGCTTATTTTGTTAGAGTAAGGAAATCAATACTCTTTTTATTGATCTAGAAATGAAATTACAAAGGATATGATCAAGATCTCATGGCGATCATCCCACAAGCTCATATCGCTTGGATCAACAACAATCATAAAAGGCATGAAAAACAATCGAATGAAGAACTCTTCTTTTTATACGTTCTTCCTTTCTCAAACTGCAATTCTTCTCTTCCTATCGGAGTCTTCACTTTCCCTTCTCACTTATCCACGTCACACTTGATGAAACTTATCATATTTCCATCAACAATCGAAGCTAGACAAAAATAGTTCATCTTCGAAATCCCTAAAAAGCTATCGAAGTAAAACAACTTCCAACGATGAGAATCCGACGAACCGGGAAACATAAGTGACAACTAGTACAAACCAGATAGTTTAGTCATTTTCCATTTAACGAATGCTATTGCTGGAACTTTCCAAATAGTGATGTTAAATTTGTCTACAAATCTTTATTTAGTGTCATTTAGGAGAATTACCCAAAAGACTATTCGAACTCTTGTTAAATTTTATTAATTTTTTTAAAAAAATATCTAAGCAGGTTTTTGTATCCAATCCATTTTCTACTGTTAGACTAAATTTAACATTTTCAAACGGAATTTGTTTTTAAAAGAAAACAGATTTAAGACGGAAATTTAGAACGGGTATCTCAAAATGGACAGGCCTACCAATACATATGGTACTAAGAAAAAGCAATAGTCATCACTGAAGAGAAGTCAAAGTTTGCTTCTACGTGACACATCACATTTTCAGATTCGATTCCCTTTTTATAGCCAACTAAAGATGACTCAGTCCTAAACGAACCAAAAAAGAGGCAACACAAAAGTAAAACATGACGCGTGCATAGACGTGAGATTCGCCGCCTGTAAAGGCCCATTAATTTATCTGATCTTCATTGTGTGCAGTCCTGATTGTGTGTATATATTATCTCGAATGTCCGAAACTCGAAGGACAAATCAAGACAAAGAAAGAAAAATTCCAATCCAGACAAGAAATCCTCTGTTTTTTGTTTGATAGGATCAGGCACTTCAGTTCTTAGATTTGCAAAATTTTACATTTCTTTTGATTTTCTTTGCTATATCCTGTAAAACCCAGATTTTGTTTCTGCAACCAAAACATGAATAGCGAAGTCTCTGAGCGGATTCATGTTTGTTTCTTCCCCTTCATGGCTCAAGGCCACATGATTCCAATTCTAGACATGGCCAAGCTTTTCTCGAGCAGAGGAGCCAAATCAACCATCATCACAACCCCAAGCAACTCTAAGATCTTGGAGAAACCCATTGAAGCATTCAAAAATCAGAACCCTGATCTCGAAATCGGAATCAAGATCTTCGATTTCCCTTGTGTAGAGCTTGGATTGCCTGAAGGGTGCGAGAACGTTGACTTCATCAACTCGTACCAAAAACCTGACGCAGGTGACTTGTTCTTAAAGCTTCTTTTCTCTACCAAGTATATGAAACAGCAATTAGAGAGTTTCATCGAAACGACCAAACCAAGCTGTCTTGTGGCCGATATGTTCTTCCCTTGGGCGACGGAATCCGCGGAGAAGTTTGATGTCCCAAGACTTGTGTTCCACGGCACATCTTTCTTTTCTTTGTGTTGTTCTTATAACATGAGGACTCATAAGCCACACAAGAAAGTCGCTACGATTTCTACTCCTTTTGTAATCACTGGTCTCCCAGGGGACATAGTTATCACAGAAGAGCAAGCCAATCTTGCAAACGAAGAAACTCCGATGGGAAAGTTCATTCAAGAAGTCAGGGAATCAGAGTCCATTAGCTTTGGTGTTTTGGTGAATAGCTTCTACGAGCTGGAACCGGCTTATGCTGATTTTTACCGTAGTTTTGTGGCGAAAAGAGCTTGGCATATCGGTCCGCTTTCGCTATGCAACAGAGGGTTTGCGGAGAAAGCCGGAAGAGGGAAAAAAGCGAACATTGATGAGCAAGAATGCCTCAAATGGCTCGAGTCTAAGACACCTGGTTCAGTATTTTATGTATCCTTTGGGAGCGGAACTAACTTCACCAACGAGCAGCTATTAGAGATCGCTTTCGGTCTTGAAGCCTCTGGACAAAATTTCATCTGGGTGGTTAGGAAAAATGATAACCAAGGTAATGAGTTCCTCCTCTTGTGTCCTCTTGTGCCCTTATTTTTCCCCATGCTCTTTATCAGGATGTTTCGTTTAATATTAACATTTTTGTATATTTCCTCGTTACAAAACATGATCTGAAAGCATAACAATGGGTAGATTGACTCATTTTCTTCAAGTCTAAGTGGGGGTTATTGGTTTAATGGATTTTAATGTATTTGAATTACGTAACCATTATAAAATAAACTTTGGTAATGGTGTGGTTGGGACAGGTGAAAATGGAGAGTGGTTGCCTGAAGGGTACGAGGAGAGGACGAAAGGGAAAGGGCTCATCATACGCGGGTGGGCCCCGCAGGTGCTGATACTTGACCACAAATCGGTTGGAGGATTTGTGACGCACTGCGGATGGAACTCGGCTATGGAGGGCATTGCCGCGGGGCTCCCTATGGTGACTTGGCCGATGGGGGCGGAACAGTTCTACAACGAGAAGCTATTGACAAAAGTGTTGAGAACAGGAGTGAACGTAGGAGCTACGGAATTGGTGAAAAAAGGAAAG
This sequence comes from Eutrema heterophyllum, assembly GCA_002933915.1. Taxonomy (NCBI): domain Eukaryota; kingdom Viridiplantae; phylum Streptophyta; class Magnoliopsida; order Brassicales; family Brassicaceae; genus Eutrema; species Eutrema heterophyllum. The sequence continues at coordinate 144,833 of PKMM01037218.1, forward strand.
TTGATTAGCAGAGAGGAAGTGGAAAAGGCAGTGAGGGAAGTGATAGCTGGAGAAGAGGCAGAGGAAAGGCGGAAACGGGCTAAGAAGCTAGGCGAGATGGCTAAAGCCGCTGTGGAGGAAGGAGGTTCTTCTTATAATGATTTGAACAGATTCATGGAAGAGCTGAATGGTAGAAAGTAGAAGAATACAGAGCATACTGTTTCTTGTTATTGTGAGGTGGATTCTTGGCTTTGTTAGCTTTAGCTACTACCGTTGAGTTTGTTAAGAGAAAGTCCATAGTGTATTCCTACATAATAAGCATGAACTCGTGTTTGATTTGTATTACCGCTTGCAAGGACTATGATTAAGGAAGTCACTTGGGCGTCTTGAGATATCAGATGAACATGAAGTCACCTGGCGTCTTGAGAGGAGAGAAAGACATTGATTTGGGGATAGCCAAGCCACCATGTTTTGCATCCGAGTTATAGATATTAGCACTATATATACTCATCTTAATTAGTATGAGAAAGAAAAGAATATGCAAAGTGCAAAATTTGTTGCAATGGGAAACTGCAACCGAAGACAAGGCATGCGCGTAAATTGGAGTGATGAGAGATTTGTAATGGGAAGAATATTATAAGTCTCTCATAAGATTTCATCTTAACCTTAAATATACTTCTATAGTAGAAGGATACTTCCTAAACTAGATAGATAGAAATCTTTATAACAAATATTTACTATGTTTTCGTGATATATTATATTTTTGAATCATTCTAAACCTTAATGAAGAGCAATGACGGTAAGGATGTTAATATGGGTAAACTCACCCATTTATACTCTTTAGATACATACCCGTTTAAACTTATAGTTTTTGAGATCTAATAGGATTATTTGTTTAGATCCATCAAAGTTGTTCTTACCCATTTAAACTCAGTTAGACTCCATTTAAACCTATTTATAACTATATGTGTGTTTTTCATTATACATTTTTAAATTTAAACCTATTTATAACTATATGTGTGTTTTTCATTATACATTTCTAAATATTTTTGTTGTAAATGATATATATGTTTTAATTCTCTTGTTTAACACATGAAAAAAAATATTTTTAACCTTAATTTTGAATTTAATTATTTTTGTTTTCGTTTTCCTGTAATTTAAGTGTAAACGGGTTTAAATGGGGTCCATTTATTTTGATTGAAAACCTTTTTATTATATGAGTCTAAATGGGTAAACTCATTTAAACCCATTTATTTCAAACTGTTAAATGGATTTAAACGGTTTTTTTATATAAAAAAACATGATCCATTTAGACCTGCAAAATTTGTACCCATGACAACATCGTCCCTAGCAATGAGTTTTGAAGCATGGTTTCATAATCATCTAAATCCTTTAGCCAGTACTCTCCTTGGCCTTCGCTCTCTACACTTGGTAATCAAGACGGGTCTCTCGTTGTTGAATCGTATTTGGTTTTATAGTTTTAACAGATCCTTTGCGCATTGGGCATACCTCTTCTGTGCGTCTTTCTCGTGGCAGGAGCAGAACAACATGGAAAGACCCGGCCGACCTACCTAGGGCTCGAGGGCGAGCTTTATTTAAGAGAGAATGGGGATCGAATCGAAAGGCTTCTGTTTTCGTTCTTGGTTTGGTTCCAGCTACTCTCGATATTTTTTGTAGTATGGAAGGGGAAGGAGTCTAAATTTATGGACATTAATGAACCATCATTGTCGCCACATTCGCCAGCTTTAGTCTCTCACCAGAGGAAAATTCTTGCTTCTTCTCTCCCTTTTTCTCGGTTAGATTTCCTTACTCTAATGAAGTTTTCTCCTCACTCGCCAGATTCGATCCAAACTCCATCCGACGAGATTCCTTTTGAAGCCTTGGACTTGATCACGCCATCTTCGAGTCGAAGGATGGAGACCATTTACTAGCCTCCAATTGACCCAGTAAAACCTTTATACGTAACATTGGAGTCATTCACCGCTAGAGAATCACTAGCAGCCTCTTCCTCACTGACGACTGTTGGAGGTAAGCTGCACACCACTCTAAGAACCCTTCTCAAAACAAGTTCAACCCAGTTTCAGTCCGACAATACCAGTCTAAAATAGTTCATTTTTGAATGACCACGTCGATATGAAGTAACCCGGTTCGCTCCAGCCCACATCAGCCCAAATTAACATGGCTTTATCCATCTCAATTCGGCCCATGACGACTAATATTTACCCAATTCTATTGGTTTCACATCGGCCCACAACATCCCGACAAGGCCCATTAAGCCTAGTTAAACTAATTCGACACCATGTTCCGAGAAATAAGGATGATCTTCGAAGAAGTAGGAAATCTTCCTTATATGGAGAGAGAAAAAAAGGAAGTAATCCTTATCCGAGTCCGAGGGAAAAGAGGAAACCCTCAATGATCAAACCGGCAAGATACCTTATAAATAGAGAGGTTCCCCCACATTCACGAGGCATTCAGAATTTCCTCAAGAGACCTAAGAGACTTTGCTCCACAATTCTTGGCTTAGTTTCTTAACTCGTTTTGCGATGACCTAATTCTTATATTTTGCCAAGTTCGCTTAATAAAACGAGAATCTCTGATCCCCTTTTGTTATTTTTATACTTTGTTGCAAATCATATTCAACAATTAGCGCCGTCTGTGGGGACCAGAGATTTTCAACTCTCAAAAGCAGCTCGGTGATGACAGGAACACCACCTCATGACGATCTCACCGATGATGATGTTGAGAAAGATACACCATCCAACCTGACCGGAGACGAGACATTACCACCAGCACCTTTGAACACCGAAGACCAAGTACTGACCGGCTAGAACAACGCTCTCGTCCTCTTCCAAATGTTGCTCACAAAAATAAAGGAGCTATCACGTGGGACCAAAAAGCGGTTTGACGTGTTAACAGCTACCCAAACCACCTTTAGCGACCGCTTAGACGAGCTACAAAGAAACCAAACACCAAGGCAAATGGTTGAAAACACACCTCGCCTACAAAGAAATCTGTTCGACGACCCGCCTCCTCTACCAGCAACGATCGGTTATGTGGGAAACCGAACGAATCTACAAACTCAAGACACCCCTAACGCCAAACCGAAGATCTCGAACGAGATCGAGAACTAGAAAGGATGAGAGTCGAGCTTTGGGACATAAACTCCAAAGTCCATTAAGCTACCAGTTCGGCCATAGAGATCAACCGCGTTCTGAAACAAACACAGACACCATTCACAGCTCGGATAACTAGCGTCCCAATGCGACATCCAAGAAAAATCAAATTTCCAACCTATGACTAGACCTCGGACCCCACCCAATACATGACCGCTTTCAATCTAGCTATGACGCGAGCTCGCTTCACGGCTGAGGAGCGGGACGCCAGCTACTGCCAAATCTTAGTGGAAAATCTAAGCGGAACCGCACTTACTTGGTTCTCATGCCTAGAACCAAACTCCATAGATAGCTATGACGAGCTGTCAATCGCGTTCATTAAGCACTATTTGATGTACATCAACCAAGGAACATCAAGCGCCGACCTTTCACCCTATCTCAACGAAGCACGAATATATGCGATCCTTCATCTGATAGGTTCAAGGTTGTGGTCTCTTAAATCAAGATTAGTGACGACGCGACAATACTCGCACTGCTAAATGCACTTTGGCACGAATTTAGCTTCCACGATGAGATAAAACTCAACATGCCAAAAACGATAGAAAAAGCAATGCACGGAACAAACCTGTTTATCGAGAACAAAGAAGAGAAGGCTGCACTAGCAAAGAAACATGCGCCTCAAAAGGCTCCGAGATCAAGAAACAGCCGCGGGACGAGTACCACGAACCTCGTTAGCACTATGACACAGATTATCTCAAGGACGACAAAAATAAGAAGTCGGCAACCTACTTGGTTAGCGACACACAACCGCACCAGCAATGGAATAAGTACATCCGAGGTGAGGAGCCCAAAACCTCGCAACCATTTTGTTATTATCATCAACGATCCGACCATTCCACATCTCAATGTCGCCACGTACACGAATACGTCCTCTCTCAATATAACAAGGGTGAAATCAAGAACGTAGATCGGCACAAAGCAGGCAAACCGCAAAGAAGTATGCAACGCCGACCTACCAACGAGGAAGAGAGACACCCACATATTGGGGAGAACGATGGGCGTCGCCCCGACGAGAATCGACATGTTGACAATGTACGCCGAATCAGCGCAGACATGATTTACCTCATGAAGGCTCGCCACCCCCACCACCTAAAAGGGTCAACATGATCATGGGCGGACTCCAATCTTGCAATGATTTCGTACGATCAATCAAACAGTATGAGAGGAGGACCACTGCACCGCAAAAATGTGAACGCGTCACAAGCGACGAGCTCGCGGATAACGACAGAGTAACTTTCACAGAGGCCGACGCTGATGGGCTGGACAAACCTCATAACGATCCCCTAGTGATCGAGTTGCGTATCGGTGATTGTGAGACATCACGCGTTATGGTAGATACTGGCAGCTCGGTAAACCTGATATATACAAAAAGCGGAGTTCATAGACTACAAAATGAAGCCGTTAGAAAAATTTCTCACCGGATTCGGTAGCGACACCACAAAGACGATTGGAACCATCAAGTTACCAGTATACGCCGAGAGAGTAACCAAGATCGTCAAGTTCTCTGTAACCGACATACCGACCCTACAACGCAATAGTTGGGACACCTTGGTTACACATGATGAAGGTAGTCCCGTCAACCTATCACTAATGCCTCAAATTCCCGACCAAGACAAGAGTCTATACGATCAAAGGCGACCAAAAGGAATCCATGACCTATTTCATAACCGAACATTAGTTGCGGAATCCATCTCAGACCTGCCTTATCAGCAAACCCAAGACGCAAAACAAACTCCCCCCTCAAGGCAGTCTAAAATCCAATCTCGTCACATAAGTAACCATAGACGACAACAACCTGGAGCGCTGTGTCGGCATTGGAGCCAAGCTCGGCGAAGAGATAAAGCATGAACTCATCAAATTTCTCCGCCAGAACGTCTCTACCTTCGCTTGGTCGGTTGAAGACATGACGGGAATCGATCCCAAGATCACATCCCATGGGTTGAACGTAGATCCGACCAACAAACCGATTAAGTATAAGCGACGAAAACTTGGTTCAGAACGTGCTTAGGCAGTGAACGACGAAGTGGAATGGCTGCTGGGAGCATGATCTATCACCAAGGTGAAATATCCATATTGGTTAGCTTATCTCGTAGTGGTGAAAAAGAAGAACGACAAATGAAGAGTATATGTCGACTTCACCGACCTCAATAAAGCTTGCCCAAACGATAGCTTCCCACTGCCCCCACATAGACCGATTGGTCGAAGCAACCGTCAGGAACGAACTCCTGTCATTCATGGACGCATCTTTAGGTTACAACCATATCATGATGCATTCAGACGATCGTGAAAAGACAACCTTCATTCAAGACCGGGGCACCTATTGCTATAAGGCCATGCCTTTCGGCCTGAAGAACGCTGGGGCGACTTACCAACGGTTGGTCAACCAAATGTTTGCCAAGCAATTGGGACACACGATGGAGGTCTACATCAACGACAAATCTCTAGTGGTGAAGGATCACGTCGGTAACCTAGAGACATGTTTCGAACTCCTGAACCAGTACGACATGAAACTGAATCTGTCAAAATGCACGTTCGCCTTGACTTCAAGAGAGTTATGAGGGTACATCGTCACCCAGCGTGGAATCGAAGCCAACCCCAAACAAATCACGGCGATCGTCAAACTCCCACCTCCCAAAAATACCCGGGAGGTCCAACGCCTCACAGGCCAAATTGTTGCGTTCAATCGTTTCATTTCCAGGCCAACTGACTAGTGCTTGCCATTCTACCAATTGCTTCGAGGAAACAAGTGTTTCGAATGGGATGACAAATGCGAAGAGGCTTTTAAACAGCTTAAGGAGTGCTTGTCTACACCACCGATCTTAGCAAAACTAGAAGAAGGCGATACCCTATACTTATACATTTCCATATCTAGTGCGACAGTCAGTGGAATCTTAGTCAGAGAAGACCGCGGAGAACAAAAACCAATCTTCTACGCCAACAAGACTCTTGATGGGGCAGAAACAAGGTACCCTACCTTGGAGAAGTTAGCACTCGCGGTCGTTTTTTCGGCAAGGAAGCTACGACCTTAATTATTTCCAATCACATTCGATCACCGTTCTGACAAATCAACCGTTGAGAATGATCTTGCATAGTCCAAAAAAATCAGGCTGGCCAAATGAGCGATCGAGCTGAGCGAGTATGACATCGAGTACCAAAGTCGAACTAGCGCGAAATCTCAAGCTATTATAACTCATTCGGAAGCAAGCATATAAGACGACCTCCAGTTTATTTGGGGTTGCCAAAATGTATTCATCTATGAGGAATCTCTAAAGGGCAACTTCACCGGCCTACTTAGAAGATGAGTTTCCAAAGATAATGATTCCAAGTCATGTTCTGTTGCATGGCCTTGAGAACCCAAAAGAGTTTGTTTTAGATAAGATTTATAGTTGCTCCCTTCCACCATGTGGTCTAATTCATGCAGTTGTCAATAGGATTTGTGGAAGGAAGTGCATTATTTTTATTCGAAAGCTAGGTGAATTTAATCACCTTTTGCGTATTCCAGATGCATCAACTCGGGCTTGGGTCCTTCATAAAGGTCTATGGCATGTTGACGATTGTTTGATGTTTATTTCTTCTTGGACTCTTGCAACTACCTTAGCTATTTCTGAGATCTCAAAACTAACCCAAATTTTATGAAACCGAACTAATTGAAATTCATTAAAAAATAAATATTTTAATTAAAAATATATAAAAATAAATTTAAATATATCAGAATCTGTAGTATTAGTTAAAATTATTTACTCTTTTTTGTTGTTATAATATTTGTCCAAAACCGAACCAAACCCGGACCTGACAAACTGATTTTTTAAAAACTGACCCAAATCGAAATTATAAAATAACCTGAATGAGACCTATTTTCTAGAACCCGAAATCTAAAAAGTATGAACTGAACCAAATAACTGAGTGCCCACCCCCTATCTCTGACTTTGTCCCAATCATAAAGGGTCAAGCGGTCACAGATAAACCCCCAAGTAGTGTCACTAACACTAAAGAAGTCACACTTACTACTCTTGCAGAGTTAGCAATTGCTTTCTTTGTTGAGATTGCCCAAATTCATGACACAAAATATGTTACCAATGAGGTACTTACTCCCACTACCAAAATGAAGTAGTCAAGATTGCTTCTATAACTTATGTAGCTAAAGATGCTGTCACAGCTAATGTAAACTTCATATATGAGGTTATCTCTATTTCCTCAGAAATCAACCCTTTTGCATGAAGCTCATTTCATAAATCTCTTGGCCTTGAAGTCACTGAACCTAATGCATGCAAGCCACTAGTATTTGAAGCTGCAAATGTAGGTTTGGTTATGAGAGGAACCAATCGTTTTGGTTTCTGGGAATCATTGGAAGCTTATGTTGGAACTCGTTTTTGACGAAGTCTTGTTAACCACTTTTCCGGTGGGTTTTCTGGCGGAGACGTCTGTCGGAATGACCGGATTTTGGGCACGATGAAATCGTCGCCGTGAGCACTATGATGTAGTGTATTCACTTGTCAAAACCGAAGTTGATTTGAATGAGAAATGGAGGTCCAAAGTGGGTGACTTTGAAAGCTTGTGAAGCTTCAAAATTTGGTTAAGTGTAAGACTAGCAAATGTCCACATTAGAAACTTGAGGTGAATCCTCTTGTATATATAGTGGAGAACTCATAACAAGGTTTAAAAGCCTTGGATACATTATAGTGTATTGGAGAGAGGAGATACCGGATCGAACTCGAATCTTGGGTTTTGGTAGATGGACCTATGGTCCAAAGATGATTCTTTTTGCAGCCCGCATTGATTTTGTGTATGATCAATACATAATTAAATTCGGTCAAGCTGAAAAGTTTCCTCATGAATACATAAATTAATTCAGATTACTTGGAAATTTTGTAACCACTCCTCTCCATAATGGCTCATATTAATGGTAGATTAATTGAACAATATTCTCCTTATTTTAGACCAACAAAAATGGTCTCTCTCATTCTTCCATGAAATGGAAAAACAATCTCTTCATTTTCTTCATCTTTTCTCTAATTGTTTCTATGAGAGTACAACACAGAAAAGTTGCAGTTGTATCCTGAGATTCGGAACGCCATGCAACCGTTACATTACGGGGCGTTTATAGAATTAAGGAAAGAGATTCGTCTCAACTCTGCAAATCCCATTCATAATTCATATATCGGTATCATCATTGTATTATGTTTACCGATTTGTTTATGTAATTTCTTTACAAATTATCAGCTTGGCTATGTTATAAAATATGCGATCCTACGGCTTCTGTTTCAGAAGCAATTGTTCTGAATGATATAGATTCATCCATGTCGACTCAAAGAATACTTCGAGCCCGGTTCCATGGGCGGATCTATTCACAGTGAATGGATGGCATGTGCCAAACAAATATTAGTACTAAAAAAATTTGCAATTATGGCTAAAAAATAAGACAACCACCACTCAAGATCGAGTGCCCCTAGTCACCATTTTTTCATCTTTGTTTCTTCTTCCAAAAATTTAGTTTAACTCACCAGATTCTTCATTCGTTAATTTTAAAATTTTCCTTCTTAAAAAAAAGTCATTTCAACATGAAACGTTTATTTCACATTCTCTATAAGTTTTGTAATTGCTTTTCCCTTCCAATTTCAAATTGATTTAAAACATAAAATCCAGTATAATATAATTGAATCATAATTTTAAAATACTTTTTCATAACAAAGATTATGCCTCCCGTAAACAATATTTCTAGATCCGTCACTGGCTAGATCTTTAAACCAACGCAAAAGGTTCAAAAGATACAATGGATTATTGTCCAAAAAATTCGTGAAAACAAAGGTCGAGGAGGAGAGGTGGACGACTTTTGAGCAAAAGTATGAAATATTTGCATTAATCTCGGTCCAATGATATATATTAAAGAGTTATATTAAAGCATATTTGAACTTACGCGCCAAGGATTGACCGAACAATGACAAATTATCTTCAACTATGTGATAGGTAAAAGTGGTTCCTCAAACACGCATATGGAAGATAAAGGTATGGGAAGGTTCTGCCAACTCTCCAACGTCGAATCCGCTACAATTTGTATGGACTCATGCATCTATCTGAACCACAAGAAAGATTTGTCGAGCAGCTGGTGAACATGACAAAAAAAGTATGTGAAAGGCATTCAAAGCATAGAAACATGGTCAGAATTAACTGCATTTCTACACGGGAACTTCATATGTAGGCTGATAATGGCAGCTATTGTCATTATTTCCTCCACACAACCGTATTTTTCTAAGGACACAACCATCTTTGCTAGCATAGGCTCCAACGGGAACTTCATCTTTCCACTGGCTTTCGTCGACTCTCCATTCTTGTTTATTGCCCCCCAACACATAAGTTTTCAAGAGCCTTCATTAGCTCGTGAGGAGTATGCATTGCCTTACAAAAACGTTAAAAATCCATTGATAAAAGTATGATAATAAATTTGACAGAATTTTCACCAAAGGCAAAGTAAGAATACTTGCATATCTCCAATCACATGGACCAAAGTTTTACATTCCTCATGGTTTACAAACTGATCGATTTTGCTCATTTTTTGTTCTTCATGATATACAAACTGATCGGTTTTGCTGGAAACCTTATCAAAGATTCCATGTACGAACGCACGGTACGAGCATGCGATTTTGATTTTGCTCTCGTAATAGGAACCATTCTTGAATTGTTGTTTGCTGGCATTTTCTTTTGGGACGAGTCTTTGATATAGATTTCTCAAACTATGAATATGTAGGTGCGGAAAGAGCTTGATGACCTAAGGGACAAGCTTCAGCCTTTAGCTATGAAATACATAAAGGAGAAAGAGAGAATTGATGAGATTCGAAGGCTTAAGTAGAAAAGAGAAAAGCTCATGTTTTCTTTGCCGAAGGTAGAACAGAGATATGACCTTGCAAAAGCTGTTGATCTAAGATATGGAGCAATACAAGAAGTGGAATCTGCAATTGCCCAACTTGAGGGAACTTCTGAAGAGAAGTGACGTTTAGAAATATATGAGCTGGAGAAATATCAAATTGATTAATCCCCTAATTTCATTCCCCCCCCCCTCCATAAAGTGTTATTGTCGTTTTGGTCTTATCAATTGAAAATAAAATTGACAAAATTCTAAACCATACCAAACCGACATTCCACCTGTCAACCACGTCACTAACCGTTGACGGGAAACTCACACCGTTTACGGTTTTAGTGAAATTGACCAAAATTTAAAAGATTATGTAGTAAATTCAAATTTTAAGATAGTTTATGATGTTTTAGCATTGGTCGATACCTCACAGATGAATAATCAGGAGCTGAATACTTCATATTATTCCCTGTTAACGTTAGAAAAAGTAAAAAAGATTTAGCTAAGCTTCTTTTTAACCCTAGTCTCTCTTAGAGATTAATGTTAATTCTTGAAAGTTGTTTTTGCATTAATCAATAAAAAAACTTTATATAGGCTTTGATACAACTTAATCATAGACCTAATGTAAAAAGAAAAAACCTCAAACTACTTAAATCCAACGTGAAAAGGAAAAAACTAAACATCAAAACCTAATTCATAAAAGAAAAGCGCCAAAACTCTTTAATTGGAAGACCTTAGCCATAATCCGTATCAGAATATCATATAATTTTTTGATGCTCAAATTAATAAAGTCTTAAAAGAATTAGTGATTTCGAAGAAGAATTTTAGTGGGATGGTGTGTAAATCTTGCTCGGACGTTATGGTATGAAATTTAATCTACTTTTAGTCGGTTGAATAAGGATTGTAAGATACATTTGAATTTTATGAAAAAAAATAATCCAGGGGGACTGAAACTGATGAAAATCAACAAACTCATAGCCCTAAGTCAAATCATGTGGTTGATTCTTACACAACGGCAATCTCGGTTTTCTCTATATGGATTATTTGAGCAAACAAAAGTCAAAGCAAGACATTTGAGCAAAAGAGGTACACACTAGTGAGTTTCAGCATGCATTAATCTAGCCTTCTCAAATATTTGCTCAAATGTATGAAATATTGAAATTACTCTGCACTGCTATCCTCTACTTGTATAAACAACCTCTCCACACCTCTCTACCTTTTTTTTTTGGTTATCTAGTAGTTTTTATTGAAAGCATAAGCGTGGTGTTACACAAAATCAGCAAGAGACTAAGTTCTTCCAAAAACAAAGTTGGCGAGTTCAAAGACAACTCCCGGAACCAAAAACCAACGGAACAAAAATACATCCCAGAAACTAAAACAAACTAAACTGACAAGATAAAAACCAACTGAAACAGATTAAGACTTTAACAACTACACACCACTAGAAAGAGAAAACAACAATAAAAAGGATGATTACATGAACATGAGCAACCAAATGCCAAAATTTATTAGGGTTAAACCACACCTCTCTACTTGTATAAACGTTTATTTAAATTTGAATAACTCTAAAATATTTATCCAACAAAAAAAAAAAAAAATCACTCATCACCAACGGTAAGATCCTAACGTTTACTTCAGAACCGAGCCAACGGTTGAGATCTTTTTTTGAGATTTCTAGGATTCGGTTTTGTTTCCAGAAACAAAAATAAAATAAAATAAAAAGAAAAAATATTAAATTTTTCTAATTATATAAAAACACAAAAATCGGAATCGTGGTGTCTCTCTTTCCTCTTCGCAGTTGTCTTCAATTTCCCCCAAATCTCTCACCAAACTATCTTCGATATCGCACGCGCCGCCGCAGGCTTCGCCGCCGGCAACTGCTTTTACCCTTTTCTTCTCCCCTCTCCTCCTTTTATCCCCCATTACAAAAAAACATAAAAAAACCCAAGAATCTCTCTACTTCGTTTTATCTTCTCCGCTTCAATTTTTTCCTCTATTGTTTTCTTCTTTTGTTTCTAGGGTTTCTATCTGATTTCTGCGAAATAAACGAGAGGGGAGAGAAGAGTAAAGAAAAACCCTAAAAAAAGAAGAAAAAAACTTCCAAAAATCAAAAAAAAGAAGAAGAAAATGGCTCAGGTTCAGCCTCAAGGTCAAACTCCGAACGGCTCTGTTCCACCGGTTACGGCGGCTGGTTCGGGAGCAGCGGGTGCTCAATTCGGTACGACGTCGCTTTATGTTGGAGATCTGGATGCGAATGTTACGGACTCGCAGCTTTTCGATGCGTTTAGCCAGATGGGTCAAGTCGTCTCCGTTCGAGTCTGTAGAGACTTGGCTACTCGGAGATCTCTTGGCTATGGATACGTCAACTTCAGCAGTCCCCAAGATGGTTAGAGTTCTTGATTAGGGTTTTTGATTTGATTTTTAATCGATTCCATTTCTTTGTAATCAAGACTTTGTCTTGTTTCAAGAAGTAAAAGCTATTCTTGATTTGCTCAATTGTGTGTTATACTTAGTTCTATACAAGTTTGAATCGAAAAGAATGAAAAGGTTTTGTCTTTTTTTCTAGGATTAAAGAGTAGGACAAAAAGTTTGGGAATTAGTGCACTATGTTTGTTACCAAGATTGCGTTCAAGAAAACCAGATATGAATTTGTTGTCTTTTTCAGAAATTTTTTTTTTTTTTCCCATTCTAAAGTTGGGGATTTTGGGAATAGTGCACTTATACTCCTTCTGCTAGAAGACTTGTAATATGTGAATGTGACCATGAATGGGACTTTATGTTGTGTTTCTGTGGCAGCTGCAAGAGCGATCCAGGAACTAAACTACATACCTCTTAATGGAAAACCTGTCAGGGTTATGTACTCTCATCGCGATCCTAGTGTTCGCCGAAGTGGTGCAGGAAACATTTTTATCAAGGTATTCTTTTGCATCTGTTCTTACAATGATCGACTATTTGCTGTTCTTACAATTATCAAGATATTGTAGATGTGAGACCTGTCTTTATATCTTGTTGTCCCTTGGAACAATGATAATGTAGCTGCTTTCTTTTTGATTTTGCTTCTTTCATTATTCACTCTTTTTTTTTGCCTCCCATGCTAAACCTGGGTTATATATGGCAGAATCTGGACAAGTCCATAGACCACAAAGCGTTACATGATACGTTTTCTGTGTTCGGGAACATTGTCTCGTGCAAGGTAGCTGTGGATTCTTCAGGTCAATCAAAAGGCTATGGGTTTGTTCAATATGAAACTGAAGAATCTGCCCAGAGAGCTATGGCTCAATTGAACGGCATGTTGCTTAATGACAAGCAAGTGTATGTTGGACCCTTCCTCAGGAGGCAAGAAAGAGATTCTACTGCTAACATAACAAAATTCACCAACGTTTATGTGAAGAATCTTGCTGAATCAACTACTGATGATGATTTGAGGAACACTTTTGGTGAGTTTGGAAAGATTACAAGCGCTGTGGTGATGAAAGATGGAGATGGGAAGTCAAAGGGCTTTGGGTTTGTTAACTTTGACAATGCCGATGATGCTGCCAAGGCTGTCGAAGCTCTTAATGGAAAAACATTTGATGATAAGGAATGGTATGTTGGTAGAGCCCAGAAGAAGTCTGAAAGGGAAATGGAACTAAAGGTTCGGTATGAGCAGAGTTTGAGGGAAGCTGCAGACAAGTTTCAAAGCTCTAACTTGTATGTTAAGAACTTAGATGACAGCGTTTCTGACGAGAAACTCAAGGAGCTCTTTACACCTTATGGCACCGTTACATCTTGCAAGGTCCAATATTCCCTTCTCTGCTTATCTGAATTGTACTAAATCTTGTTGATTGCATATATAAAATTCCTTTCTTAAAACTTAACAGGTGATGCGGGATCCTAACGGCATAAGCAGGGGCTCAGGTTTTGTAGCATTCTCAACTCCTGAAGAAGCAACCAAAGCTGTAAGCCAATTGTAATATCTTGCTGTGTTCTTGCATGATGAACAAAGATAAACCTTCAGCTTTTACTAACAGTGGGAATTTGTACAGATGTCAGAGATGAGTGGTAAAATGATTGAAAACAAACCTCTCTATGTTTCTGTTGCTCAGAGAAAGGAGGACAGAAGGGCCAGACTGCAGGTTTGTTTTTTTTAATTTGCCTCGTATAGTAAAATACCGAGCTTTCTGGCTCTTTTTGTTTGTTCATTTGATTTTAAGCAATTACATCCGTCAATATTGAGTGTGAAAATAACACGTCTGTTTACAATTTCGATCACTAATAAAGAGATGCATCTTGATAATCTATGTCTGAGTCATCTGACTCATTATTCTAGGTTTTAAAAGAGATTGATATATATATATATATATATACGTATGTATCATGTAGGGCATCATGCACTCGTATGGTCATATATTGCAAACATGCTTCAAATAACATTGTCCTTGACTTGTATTGTAAGGGTAGCAAAAGATGTCAACTTTACAATACATTTTTTCCAGTTATACTTTTATAATAGTGTATGAAGTAACAAAGAAAAGTCCATGCATGTGCTCTTAACTGCTCTGCATTCTATTATCTAAGATTTAGATCATGCCTTTTGGAACTTCATATATTCCTGTGAACTCTATTTGTCGTGAAATTCTCATGTAATGACGGATATCTACACCATGATGTCAACAGGCTCAGTTTTCTCAATTGAGACCAGTTGCAATGCCACCATCTGTTGGTCCTCGTATGCAGATGTATCCCCCTGGTGGTCCTGGTATCGGACAACAAGTGTTTTATGGTCAGGCACCTCCTACTATGATTCCTCCACAGGTATTTCTTTTTCCTAGCGCCATTCCTTTTATTACTGAAAAAAATTGTTCGTGTACATGTAATTCACTAGTGCATTGTGCATCTTCTTCTACCTCACATATAATTACTAGCTTCCAGCTGATATAAACACTCTTTATCATGATGATGTAAGGCATATCAATGTATAGTCGATTGTTCTGTCTCATTCCCAAGAATATTGGTTTTATAAATCTTTTTCCCTGTTCTTCTCATAACTGTTGGATGATTTATAACCTGTGATTGTACATGGCAGCCCGGGTTTGGCTTCCAGCAGCAGATGGTTCCTGGAATGAGACCTGGTGGGGCACCGATGCACAACTTCTTCATGCCAATGGTTCAGCAGGGTCAGCAACGTCCTGGAGGGAGACGCCCTGGAGGGATCCAGCAATCCCAGCAGCAGCAGCAGCAAGTTCCCATGATGCAGCAGCAGCACCAGGTTCTTTTCCTTCTCAATCGCAGTAAAAAGCTGTTTATATCTCGGTTATACCTTGGTAGGAGGTTTCATGATAATCTTTCTTGGTGGGGAATTAGATGCACCCGAGGGGTCGAATGTTCCGCTATCCGCAAGGGCGTGGGAGTGGTGGTCCACCTGATGTGCCTGGAATGCTTCCATATGAGATGCCTAGTAACATGCCATTGCGTGACTCTGTACTTTCTCAGCATGTTCCTATTGGAGCTTTGGCTACATCCCTTGCTAATGCTTCTCCAGAACACCAGAGGACGGTGAGACAGCTTTTCTTCACTTTTATTATCTTTTGGGGTTTGGTTCTTAAATCTTGATTGTGACGTTGTGATGTGTAGATGTTGGGTGAGAATCTGTATCCGTTGGTCGAGCAGCTTGAGGCAGAGTCTGCAGCCAAAGTGACTGGGATGCTTTTGGAAATGGATCAGACCGAAGTGCTCCATCTCCTGGAGTCACCTGAAGCTCTCAAGGCGAAAGTAGCCGAGGCTATGGACGTTCTCAGGAGTGTCGCTGCGGGCGGTGCAGCCGAGCAGCTTGCCTCCTTGAATCTCAACAACAACCTTGTCTCTTAAGTATTTTCCTTGTCTTTCTGTTCGTTTGAGAAATACAGTTTTCGAAGTGTGGCTTGTCTCTTCCATACACACTTGGAGACCTTTTTTTTTTATTATTCTTTAGGATTCTCTGACATTGTTTGTGTTTCTCCCACCACCACCACCCCTAAACTTAATATGTTTTGTTTGAAAACTTGATTTGATATTTTGTTTTGGTTTGTTATTTACCGAATTTCAAGGAAATTGTGTTCGAAAGAAACATTTTAGAATTCGTTTTCAAACATTCTTATTTTTTAAAATAAATTACATTTGTTGCTAAATAAATATTAAATATGTTCGAATATTTATTAAATTTATTATAATTTTAAAAATTAAAAATTAAATATATTTAAATTAGTTTTTATTTTTTATTTTATATTTTATATATTACAAAAAAAAATTATTTCACGCAAGAATCTAGAATCTAGTAAGACATTAACTTACATGATCGATCACAAATCAATTTCTAAAGGTTTACCAGAAAGGCCACCATATGCCACTGAGACAAGTGACGTCCTGCAAAATCTTACACTTAAATATTGGCAGAATCATTCATCAATATTTTAGCAACAAACTTTTTCTTTATGATTATTTTTTTCCAAAAAAAAAAATCATATCTTTGGAAATTTAATTGCAGTAACTATTAAAGATATAAAAAAACTTTAGAAAAATTATTGGTAAACAAATGTCACATGAAATCTGTACGTCTCTTAATCCTCCCCTTCCTCATCCATTGCTTATGTGTTCAATGTTCCCAAATAAACAAATTTTCTTTTCTATGTTCTTTCCCTTTTTTCATTTTCTCCGTCTCCGAGAAAATTTTGCATTTTCCGGGAAAACAAAATCGAGAGACTGAAACCTTAAGAATCGTACAGAGGAGAAGACACCCACCACCACTATACCCACAAATTCGAAAAACAACCCAAAGTTTCAATTTCAACAAGAAACTTTTTTTTCTTTTTTAATTTAATCTCAATTTGCAAACTTTCGAAAACCCATCTGATTCTCTAGGGATTTTGCGGGTACCATTTCTCTCAATTTTTTAATGAAATCTCCAGTCTTTAATTGTTCAGATCGTCGTGATTTTGATGTATTGGGCGGATCGGGATTGACCTACTTTAGGTTGGAGGGATTCTAATTTGGCATCGGATTATTTGAATTCGATTCCCATTTGTAAGTAATCGATTTGGTCGGTATTGAAATTCAAAAAAGTGCTTCTTGAATTGGAGTTTTATGAGTCTGGAGATGTAATTTATTTTCGCTTTTGTGTCAAATGAACAATCTGTAATCTAATTTCAATGTTGAAGAATCCATTAATGAAGTTTACAAGTGAAGTAGAAGTAAGTTGTTCTTACTTCTCTTTGTGGAAATGCTTATATGTTTAGTTACTAACCTCACACTGGAGTCAGCATGAAGTTCTTAATAATGCTTTTGATATATGATAGATGTTTGGCATTATGAATTATTTGTGAAAGTTTCTGATCTTTGCCTTTTTTGTGGTACCAACCGGAAACATAATGCAGAAGCTATATTCGGAGCCTAAGCAAAGCCCTGAAGCTAGATATCTGGCTGGCCTGTAATGATCGTAATGGTAAAATGTTTTCAGTTGTGTTACTTTTTTCTTTTTCAAGTTCACATCGAATGAATTTCTTGTCTGTTTCTGTTTGTGTGACTCTAGGTCTCCTCAAAGTCCGTCTAACTTTCTATCTCTTCCCTGGAAAGTCCTTGTGTTCTATAGTCAAAGTTATGAATCCAATGCAAGGGCCACGGAATACCGGTGGTTCATCTACTGAAGTGAATCAGGGAGATGGTGAATCGTTTTATAGCGGAGAGACCTCTTTGAATAACATGCTGAATCCAGTAGACAATGAATTTCCGAACAATAGTACGCCTTCAAGACGACCAACTTACGCAAGCTCGAGTTCTCATGCTGCTCAAAATCATAACTGGTGGAGGTTTGGTGAATCCAGCTCCGTATCAGGGCCATCTGATCAGGTCAATTCCGTTGGAATGAAGACAAATCACCAGGTGCCTCAAGATGGTGGTCGTCAATTTGTTGGCTATGGATCTGAGGGAAGGCATTTAGGTTTGAATGGTATGATGGTACATGGAGGGGTTCATGCTGGCGGTCACAACAGAAATGGACCTTCTTTCTTGCGCGGTTCAAGCTCTAATGCTATGCCACAGCATGTAAACATGAGCATGGACATGGACAGCGATGGTTATGGTGCACAGACTTCCGGGGTCGTTATCCGTCATAATAACTGTGGGAGTTCATTAGGAAGCTCAGTTCAGGCCGCTGGGGAGAGCAGCAGTGGTCCAGCGTCTTCGTTGGGTGGTTGGGGTTCGTCCTGCAAAAGAAAGGCTCTCGAAGGAGCTCCTAGTCATTTTTTTTCTGGTGAAACTCCTGACTGGTTTCTTCAGACTGAGAATGGTGCTTCGCATGCAGGTCTTTCTCCATATGGTGCTTCAAGTAGCTTAAGTTTGGCTACACCCTCACAAAGTTCTCCAAATGTTTCAAATCATTTTGGCCGGACAGAACAAATGTTTGGATCTGGTAGTGGAAGAGCGGTTGCAAATAATGCTTTTCATTCTGCAAGAAACTCTGACTCCTTATCAAGACCTGGCAGACGATTAAATCCCAGGCAGCCTGAGGAGTCTGTACCATTCAGCTTATCACAAGGTGGAAGTTCTGTGCGTCCCACTGGCTCTTTGCAACAGAATCTACCACTAAACTCTCCTTTTGCAAATCCTCCAGATGTGAGACCAACATCAATTACTAGTGGCTCAAGCACTGGCGAGAATCAGACAAATATAGTCCACATCCCTGCTTTGACCAGGAATATACACCATTTTGCTTGGGATGCTACTTTCAGTTCGAGAGCCAGCAATTCTTCGGGTATTGGGGTGCCTGCAGAGCGATTTGGACCACAGTGGGAAACACCGAGAAGCCATCCAGAGCAGCCCATGTTTGCACCTGCAACTGACATGAGAAATCCAGTGCATGATCAATCTATTTGGAGTTTCACGCGTGGAAATCCTGGCCCATCTATAGATTCTCCCTTTGTTTCTCGAGCAGGGTCGAGTTCAGCTATTCATGCGCAGCAGCCCAATCCCGCATGGATTCCTCCTCAGAGTGCCCCGTTACATAATCCATCGAGAACATCGGAAATTTCTCCTTGGTCTTTATTTCCTAGTATTGAATCTCAATCTGGTAGTCATGGTGCATCTCTTCCCTTATTGCCCACAGGTCCTTCTGTTTCCTCAAATGAGGTGGCAATGCCATCTAGTTCTAATAGCCGAAGCCATCGCTCACGGCAAAGAAGATCAGGGCTGTTATCAGAGAGACAGAATGATCTTCTCCACTTGCGTCACTTAGGGAGAAGCTTAGCTGCTGACAGTGATGGAAGAAATCACCTCATCTCTGAGGTCTGTGTTCTATAAAAATACTGGCTCTTTTATGATTTATTGGTTAATGCTATAAATGACTCTTTGTAGCATCTTTCACTATCTTCTTAGCAACCAATTGTTCAATAGTAGAATCCTTCCCACAAAAGCATCTCACGTTGTGAGTTTGCATCTATGGGTTGGTGTGATAGTTTTTAGTTTGTTACGTGCGTCTCATTGAAACTCGGGGTTTTTAGTTTAGTATGTCTTTTTTTGTTTTTAGGTTTCATGTATGGTCTGTTTGAGGTAACTATTTTCTTTTGAAGTAAGGCCAAGTAGGACAGATTATTGATCATAATTTGGTTGAAACCTGATCGCCTTGGATTCAACTCACAAAGCTGTGAGATATATCACTTTTTGGTTACTAAAAATCTAAAGGCATAGCTTCAACTATATGAGAGCTAGAGCGGTTTCATGCACTCGATATGAGTTCCATATGCAAACCATATTGATGTGTTATGTTTTGGGAGTATTTGTTTTCTACATCTGGTCTATAAACCTCCTTAGCAACTGCTACTTGTAATTAGTTTTCATGCACTTTCGAGAGGAATGTTAATAGTTTGTTACACTTGTTCCTCTTTTCGTTCGCAGATACGTCAGGTGTTGAGCGCCATGAGAAGAGGGGAAAATTTACGGATTGAGGTATGATTTTAACACAAGTGATTCAACGATTTTTGCCTGTTATATCAGTTAATGGATCCAACAGTTTCCGTTTCTTGGTAAATCTGTTGTCCTGAAGTGTGAATTTTCAATCATGTGTGTCCTGATATACATTTGCAAAGAAGCCATGCCTTTTCATGCCATGAATAAAAGTGTTCGCTTTATAACCTTTAAGCCATAGTGTTCTGCGTTTTAAGTGTCTGACATCTTTGTAGCTGCATTGCTCATAGTTTTAAGTATTATAGGTCTCACATTATGAACAAAATTTTGGGCATTTGTGAGTTCCTAAGCACTTTTATTCTTCATGAATCATGATATATGTAGCTGATCTTCCGTTTTTCAATTCGATAGGATTACATGGTGTTCGATCCACTTATCTACCAGGTGACTGAAATGCACGATAGGCATCAGGAAATGCGCCTTGATGTTGACAACATGTCATACGAGGTGAGTATTAATTTCCTTTTGCTGTTTATTGCGATCTTCCGATTTGCCAATATCGTGTGGGAATGAATGTAGGAGCTATTGGCACTTGGGGAACGCATAGGAGATGTGAGCACTGGGCTAAGGGAAGATGTCATTTTGAAAACAATGAAGCAGCACAGATATACATCTTCTTCTGCTGAGTTGCATCAGGACATAGAGCCTTGCTGTATATGTCAGGTATTATTATGACCTTAAAATGTTCGACTCCTGTAACCTTCTTAACTATATTGATCATGCATCTGTATACTCACTTGGCCAGAAGACAATTTCTTACGCCATAGTTACCCATCTTAGCGACTAATATAAAACATAAAAGATGAAGAAAAGTGGTGTTGCTAAGTTTGCTTTCACTGTTTCTCTATACATATGGAGTGAAATAGGATACTATAGATAAGATAGGTTGGAACAAGAGTTTACTTATGAGCCTTCTGGGATCTGGGAGAGTTTGTGGACTCTAGAACAAAACCCTAGCCATCAGTTGGTTCTCTATATCTCATAGCTCTTGGTTCATTGGCAATTTACAATGAGGAATGAAAGAAATCGTTATTGGACACAGAGTTCTCTACTTTGTTCTTATCACTAGTCCATGTACCTGTTTGTTTCATCTAGCAATAGTCCTCCAGTTTGTGTTTTGTGAATTGAGGCTGCCCTGTTTCCGTTTCATTTCACTTCCTATTTTATCACAGATGATGTGCCATAAGGCGAACTAGTAGAACCGATATCATAAGTTGTTGCTGCTGTTTTGACAGGAAGAGTATGCAGAAGGTGATGATCTTGGGACCTTGGAATGTGGCCATGAATTCCATAAAGACTGTATCAAGCAATGGGTCATGCTCAAGAATCTCTGCCCCATTTGCAAGACTATGGCATTAACAACCTGACAGTACATACGCCTTCTCCTTCATCTCCATCTCCACCGCGCCTCCTGGTTCCATTCATCATCATTGTGACACCAAAAGAAAATAAAAATAGAGATGTTAAAGTTCTGTTCTATCCCTCTCATATGAAAAAATTTAATTGTTATGCTTACTCGTTGTGTCACACTGTTCAAAGAACATTATGACAAATTCATAAAAAAATCCATGGTGAAGAGAATAATTCCCTTTTTTAGCAGAATCCATTGTAATTGTTGACAACTGATGGTTGATATCTTAGGGATAACATGCCTTTCACTTCTTACAAAGACTTTGTTTCCAATTTCTCAAAAGTAAAAGAGTAGTGATATGCTTAAACTGCAGAATCAAAGCTTATGTATAAACTGTGTCCTAAGGAAAGAGAGTAGAGAGCATGTACAATAAAACTGGGACCTATTGCTTGCTCCCAATGAGAAAGAACACTTAGAAGAAGAAAACGGCTAACAAAACGCACCGTTTGATCATATATGACTATGAGTTTGGCTCCTCTTAAACCGTGATGATGACTTTGGTCCCTGTAGCAGAATCTTCATATACGGCAACAATATCCCTGAACTTTGCAACGAGCTGCTCCAACTGATCCACGCCCATCTTTTTGTAATCCAAAGGCTTCTTGTACCTTTGCTTGTATACCGCCTCGAAACAATCTATCCGTACCTGACAACCATAGCTCACAAGAATGTCTTGCAGCTCGAGCTTGAACTCTTCCAGGTTCCTCTCGCTCTGAACCGAGCCTGTGTCCGAAAATTCATCAGAAGAGACTCCTCCGTTGGTAGTACCTTTTCCTTTATTCTCTCTTCTCAGTAGAACCACAGGGGGAGAGGGAGAGGGAGAGGGAGAGGGAGAGACGAGGTTCGGTTTGGAGCTCCGCAGATAAACCAATCTCTTGTTGCCTTTGCCATCCACTGCAATCACGTCACCCATCTTCTTGAAAAGATCCACAAGCTTGGCTGCGCCGTAGTCCGCTACAAAAAGCGGTTTACTGAAATTCCTTTGGTAGTACCAAGGAACACGGATGAGAGGCATACATCCACCCGACAGTTCCAAAAGCTTCACTAGCTGCCCCTTCAACCCATTTAAATCTCCCGGCGCCACCCACATGGTGGACTCAAGGTGACCAGGAGGAGGATAACCCGAAGTCTCGCCTGAATTAGGTGGCCAGCACGACATTGTGCTGGTATTACACTCGTTGTGAAACTGCGAAACCATCAATGAGGATGATTCCCTCGAGTTGCTATAACAGCTCTGTGATACACCTCTATAGAGAATTGTTTCATCTTCATTCATCCCATCAAGATTACCATTATCATTACCAATACCGCATCCCATTAGATACGTCCCTACACGAGGAGGAGGAGGCGGTAGCGGCACAAAGCCTTCACCGTGAACAATACTTTGCCAGTCCCAAACAAACTTACCGGCACTAGTCAAAGCTGGATTCACATACACACCAGATGGTATAATAACAACCACCGTGTGCCCACGTTGGCCTAGAACGTGGAGCGCGGGCGCAAAATCGACATCGCCAGTGATGATAACTATAGTCGAAGGCGGCGGGTTATCAAGTACAAACAAGAACATGTCAAGCAAGATAGCCTTATCAGCTGCATCTTTTCTACCGTTTGGTACATCGACAAGCTTCACACCTGTTCTTTGGCAACCTTCTCTAACACGGCGAGGGAACGCATTGAAATCGCCGAAAGCCGAGAAGACAACCACCACCGCACCGTTTATCACAGGATGCAACTGTATAGCCATTCTTATGTTACCAGCTACTTCTTCAGGACGAACATCGCTAGGGACTTGACAGTTCTCAATGTCCCAGAGAATCGCCAGGGGACCATGTGTGGAAGAGCGTCTCTGTGTTGTTGTTGCAGTCATGTTAAAATCAGTTGCAACGTTTATCCTTTGCTCGGAACCAATAGAGACTATGGCTGTTTCTGATGGATTACAACTTGACATAGCTTTTTTGTATCATCAATGGCTTCTATAAACAAAACAAACTCACTCGATTAGGTTTCTTCTTCGCTTTCTGAGTAATGATTTGCGCGATGAAGCTTAAACAGATCCAAAACCACAATACCTGATTCACGAGAGAGAGAGACGGATCTTGAAGATCAAATACGAAACAGCAACACGCGCGCAAACGATACGAAGATGAGAGATTTCACGATTCTGCTGCAGATTTAAAGGGAAAGATGATTCTCCTCAATCTTCATCGGCGGAAAAAAAAACAAAATTTGTGTTAGGGAGCTTTCACCGACTCTCGTAAAGTTTGTCTCTGGTGGGCTTAGGTAAGACTTGATTAGAACCACAAAAGCCCAAAATCCGCTATTTTGTGTTTTTTTTTTTTTAACATTAATTTTTGGAAACCTATGGTGGAAACCATTTTGGTTTAGTAGTTGATCAAATGTTTATGAATACTTCTAGACCAAAAGATATACAGTTTGAGTTCTAGAAAATATGATTTAGGTAGATTAATGGATGCAAAACTTATAAGAGATTAATTTCTTGTGTGGTGAAAGTAAAATCGTTCGTTGTGGTCTCGTGGCAACGGTAAAGTTGTTCATCGTGAGTGTGGTGCATATAGAACCCATATGTCGTGAATAATTGTAGGCGGATAGAATCATCCATTGTAAAATCGTCAATTCTCATCTCTAATTTGTAATAGATAATAATTCAGACGACAAAGAAACTAAAAATCAAACAAAGCTATTAAGTTACGGAAAAAAAAGGTTTGTTCTTATATTTTCAGAAATTATAGAGTGTTTTTTATTTGTTTAATGTTGTAAAAACGTTTGTGTAATTAAGTGTTAAAACTATTATTATTATTTTAATGTAAATAAACCCCTAAATTTTATTCTTCTTCGAAGAAACACTCTACCAGAAAACAGCTTTCAGGAGGTAAAACTCAAAACCTCGCAAGACTAATCACATTTTTTAGTGGTTTCTTGTGGTCTGATGTGTAGTAGAATTTGTGAAGATTTGTGTATATCTATCTATCATAGTTAAGTTAATTCAATCTCTATATAAAATTCAAATTCTAATATCACATCATTCTATCATCGACGTTCCTGATTTCTGCAAACCATTTGTTGATGCACTACAAGAAAACACTAGAAATTCCGACCAAGGTATTCGTCGGAATGTCGTCGGAATCACGTGTTTCCAATAACATTATGACAAACAATCTTTGGTCGGAAAACGAGTCTCGGAATCTAGTATTGGTCGGAATTTTGTCGGAACAACTCTGAGAAATGTTTTTATCGGAATCTCGTCGAAAATTGTGATCAGAAAGTCCTCAAAAAAATTCCGATGAATTTCTGAGAATTTTTTATTTTATTAATATTTTCTCATATATTCGTCGGAAACTTTCCAAGAACTTTTCGACAAATTCAACCGGAAAGTCGTCGGAATATTTCCGAAAAATTATCGATTAAAAAATTAATTGATAAGATTATTTATTATTTTGAGGAATTTCTTGAGGAAGATAAAAAAAATCCAAAAAACATAAATCGAAAATGCAAAATGCAAATTATGAAATTAAAAAACATACCCAAGTGCTAATTCAAATATCATCATACAAATAAAAAACATAACAAAGTGCTAATTTAAATGTCATCATAAAAAATACAAAGCACACATAACAATAAACTAATTTAAAGTTCAAAGTTTGAAAGATCGATATCATTTTCTTCTAGAGGAGTTCCCAGACCTGGATTAGGAGTTTGCGGAATGGGGTTGTTTCTACAGTTAGGAGGGACAGACTCGGGAAACATTTGGGTCATCAAGTTACTCCAATAGGACATCTCACTCCTCAACTCCTTCACTTTTTGTTGCGTCTCGTTACGTTGTACAACTGTTCATAGGGGCATGAATCAGTTTCGTTACTTGGACCGGATTCATCCGGCATTGGAATAGAACCATATCCATAACATGTCTTTTTTTTGTTCGAACTTGCTACAATATGTCAAAATTTCACATTAGAGACATAAAATGACATTTAAATAGATAATTAAAAAATATATATTTATCGAGTCAAATATTGCGTCTTTTTCTCGGCTTGTGTGAGGCGGATGTCACCGGGGTTTCTTGACGCTGCATCATTTGGGTGAGCTTCTCTTGCTCCAATTCTCTACACCTACGTGCAATAGCCTGAGCCTTTTTATCGACAAAAACACCGTCCGATTAGCGAAAATCATACATAATACCTACGTGTAAAGTCTTTCCAAAACAAATGACTCCATACTGTATCTACTTCAATGAATTTCTCATTCCCACATGCATTTTCGAAAAGACAACTCATCTTACTATTTTCACGTGTGATCTGTTGACTGGTAGCAAACTTCATAAATTCGGTAAGACCCGCCCTATATTATGTAGTTATTTCTCCTGTCTCTTCATCCAAACACTTATACATCCACCCTCGCGCTTTAAAAATATTGTTTGCAGACATTTTTCAGATTTTTTTTACAATAGAAATTTGGAAGTACGAATGTGAATGGTGGGATTTCCGGCAATTTTCCGACAAAGCTAATCCCTCGAAAAAATCCTACCATTTTATGACGATATGAGTGACAAATTTCCGAGAAAATTGTTCGTCAGAAATTTTCGACCATTTTCCAATGATATTCCGGCCAATTTCTGAGAAAATTGTTCGTTGGAAATTTCCGACAATATTTCAAAGAAATATATCAAGGAACTACCTTTGGTCGGAAATTTCTGACAAAATACCTACGAATTTTGCCCGTTGTCCGAAACTTCTCGGTATATTGTCGGAATATTTCCAACCAAAGTTTTTGTCATAAATTCTCGTCGGAATTTCTAATATTTTCTTGTAGTGATGTAATGAATGAAGCTGGAGTACTTCCAGGTATCAAAGTGGATAAAGGAATCGCCGAGCTTGTTGGTACAAACGGCGAAATCTCAACTATTAGACTCGGTTAATTACCGTTGCAAGAAATACTACGAAGCAGGTGAACAGATAAATTCAGAGCAAGGGCGGTTTTAAGCATAAGGGCCAATAATTTTGAGAAATACTATGTGCGAGGTGTGCAACCGCTCAGGGCCAATAATTTTTTCACAACTTTTTCATAAGATTAAAGGACCAAATTTAGCAGGAATAAGTAAAAATTAGGATTTTAAGTTAAAACAAAAAAAAGACAATCACGTGAAAATAGTCATGTGTTTTGTTAGATTTTTTTAATGTTTACATGGACCTTAGTCCCATATTATTATGATATTGATCTATTTTAAGTTTGGTACAGGGCCCATAATTATTATGAGCCGCCCCTGATTCAGAGTCTAAAAGAAGAAAGAAAGAAAGTATAGACGTTCAGACTTTAGACAAAAGACTCTTTCTTGGATCTCATTGAGATATTAGCCATATCGAAATGGAGCGATTTTTTAATCTCCCAACAATATCTTGATCAAAATGCTTGTGAGAGAACTCTCATCAATGATGATGTTACCGTCCTATGAGTTCAAGACTCTTTCAATGGCGGCAATGTAGGTTTAAAAACATAAATAAATCTAACCGTCAAGAATTTCAATAACATTATCTAACGTACCAACTTATATATCATGAATTATTAAAATTCAAAACTGATGAAAAAAAACATTAGGAAATTATAAATAGATATAAATTTCTCATGCCTGCGGCACGGACGAGTCATCTAGTCTAAGTAATTTGAGGAGCAAAGACTTCACAAGCGCTAGAGCATCTTGGCATTGCAAGGAGTTCTTTAAGGATAGCATGCTTTGCTTTTCCCGTATAATAAGTATTAAGCTTTATTTTCTCCAGGATTGTTGAGTTCTTCAGGAAATATTTTTCTAGCTCCATTTCTCCTTCGTATTCTGAGATCGAACGTTTCAATTCCACAAACTTGAGCGATGATACCAAACACCGAGGCACTGTTGAAAACATCACCTTTGGTTCTCTCTTCTTCTCACGACCCCATAAATGCTTCCTACACAATTTGAACTCATGTTTTAATAGAGCAAACCCATGTTTTCCTCTTAGTTGCATAAATTAGTGAAGATGGGATCGATCGATCCATGCACTTCCTGGATCGATCGATCCACAAAGACGGCCATTTGCTGGATCGAGCACTAACCGATGCAGACCGACCGATCTCTGAAAAAGATGGGATCGATCGATCCACCTCCCTGGATCGATCGATCCACCCTCTGTAAATAGTATAAAAAACGTGTTTCTTACTATTTCACCAAACTTTTTTCCCTTTGACGCCCAAAACTCAAAAATAAGGGAAAAAGACCAAATATATCATATCTCTCTGTCTTTCTACTACTCTCTTTGATCTTGGTGATTTGTAAGCTTGGAAAACAAACATTTGTTCTACATATTGGAGAAGTTTTCTTAATCTCTTTTCAATTTCTGTTTTGTTGATCATGTGTTCTTCATATTTTCTCAGTATTTGTTCTGCAATTATGAGTGAGTAGTTTCTTAGTTAGGCCAAGGGTGTTAAGAGATTTCATGATTTAACGGTTTATGATAGATTAAACGGGAATTTATTCAATGGATTCTTCGTCTAGGGTAATGTTCTTATTACTTGAATTAAACTGATCACTTAGTTCATGATCTCAGGTTATCTAACGCACGGGGGTGTTTGTTTAGATGCCGGAAATATCTTAGATGAGAAAAGCGTCCTTATCCAACGAGAGTTGATGTTAAGGCGTTTTTGTAAACTTATCAAATCGAACTAGAAAAGCATGCCTAGAGCCTTTGAATTCAACGGGAGTTAGTCTTCACGGTTTTAAGCATAGGGATTAATACTCCGGGAGGAGCTTAATCTATTATTAGGTTTGAGTTCTAGACGATTTTTAATGCAATCCCCTGTTTAAGATGCATTAACCGTTGTTCGTGATTTTCCGCAACGTCACCTAAAGCTTAACGCTTTCTTTATCTGAATTTACATTGTTTTAGTTGCCGTTCTTAGTTTTGAAGTTACAAAACCAACAAAATCTGTCATTCGTCTTAGCTTTAATTTCATCATGCATTCTCATAGTCGTGACATTGATCTCTGTGGATTCGATCCTAAAGTGCTACAATCGACAACCGTTATGATTGTGGTATAGTGTGCACTCTAGTTATTAATTGACGTGTGGAAACCACTTAAATCAGCTAACTTCTTTAGTAATATGGTTAATTTGCCACATTGTTTTGTTCATGTTAATTGCAGATCGAATGGATTTTGTTCGAAAGCTTGAATTAGCATTTTCGTCTTCTCTCTTGTATAATGCCATCGTAACTGAACTTAACGTAGCCAATTCTCTAGAAATTTGAAGTTCCTAAAACGATAAAGCTTACTATGAATCTCACAATTTGTTTTTATAATTTCCGAGACTCAACTCCCCAATATTCAAATCGAACCGAGAGAAAACTGAGCACTGAAGAAGGAAGAGATATGTATTCACAATAGTCCCTGAGCCATCTTTCCACAAAGACGTCTTTATACTTTTTTGATAGCAATCATATATATCTATGTTAAAAAAAATGTAAATTATCATATCTTTTCCTAAAGCACAAGTTGAAACAAAACATATCGTTCCAAAAGGTACATGTATATATATATATATAGAGGAGAATGATTCAAAATTAGTAACTCGCAAGATCGCAACACGTGTTGAGTTAATCCATTAGATTTTGACACGCATAAAAAAAATTACCAAATATATTTTTACATATAATATTTCATTTCATTTCAAAGATAAAACAATATAATGAAATGATATGTTGTATTCGCATTAATAATCAAAACAATAATCTTTGGTATTAGCGTTCTCTTTCTAATTTAACTAAGGCACATTTTGAAAACTGACATTCGACTCTGAGTTGGAAGCGATTGTTTTAAAATCGGAAGCGTAATCATTTTCTTTCTCTCGAAAAAATTCATATATTTCTACTGTTCATCGGAAGCGTAATTTGTTGGAAACGAGAAAATTCAAGTCTTTCTACTTTCCCTCTAATGAAAAAAAACAAAACAAAATCTATTTGACTATTAGTTTTCCAGCTCAATCCGGGTTTTCTATGGTTCAATTTAGATTATGGTATTATATCATCAAAAATATTTTGGGCCATCATGGAATTATTATAAAATTAATTTTAATCAATCATCCCTCATGGCGTTTAATTTAAAGCAATCCTTTTGTCTTAAAATTTAGTACGAAAAAATGTACAATATGTGATAAAAGAGATGAATAGTATTTGAAAAAATGTAATAAAGCCAATTAAATTAATATCTGAAAATTTTGTTTTTTCTTTCTCTTGCTTTATATAAGATCTTATTGGTCTTTATTTTTATTTTAAAATAGTTACTACAAACAATCACAATTATGTATTTTGCCATATTTAAATTCAAACATTAAAAATATAATATAAAATCAAAATTTAGTACAAAAAATTACGATTTGTGATTAATAAGGCTGAATAATATTTTAAAAAAAAACGAACAAAGATTAATAATGAAATCAAAATTAGTAAGTAATTAAAAATCCATATCTATTCTTATTATATAAATCAGAATGTTTCAAAATTAGTAATTCGCATGATCACGACACATGTCAAGTGAATAGATCAAATTTTGACATGTGTTTAATAAATTTTCAATTATATTTTAGCAGGTTTCTAATAAATTTTCAATTATATTTAACACATAATATTAACAATAAAAAAAATTTATAATCGATTCTTAATCCTAAAAGATAAAAGAAAAAAATAGTAGTTATGTTTAGATTAAGGTAAAAGAAAAAAAAAGAGTAGTTTTGTTTAGATTAAAGATATTAAAAAAATATATAAATAAAAGCCAAACAACCATATTTCAAATTAGAATAAGGAAATTAAACAATAGATAACAATCAGAAAAATAAAATGAATAAAAGCAAAAAAAAAATTAAAAAGAAAAACCATATTTCAGTTTAGAATAAAGAAATCTGATTATATAAAGCTGAATGTTTTAAAGTTGTTAACTCACCTGATCGCGACACATGTCGAGTCAAAGTTGGAAAAAAATTAAAATTGATTACTAAAAAAAACTTAAAAACTCTGAAAATTTAATAACCGATTCATAATCTTAAAAGGTAAAGTTTAAAAAAAAAAAAAAAATTCAATTCAATTTATCCTAAGAGGCAAAATTAATATAAATGGAAAAACATTTCTTAGTTTTCTATTTAGATTAAGGAAATTAATCATAAAATAAAAGAACTCTAATTCTCACCTCTATATAAATCACAATTTATTTCATCGGAAACTTTGTTTCAAAATTTATATATTATATATTTTCACGGGTGATCTAATTTTGTTGGCTATTTTTTTCGTTTTTAATTTTTTTTCACGGGTTATAAAATATTAAATTACAAACCCGCATATATGCGGAT
Source organism: Eutrema heterophyllum (assembly GCA_002933915.1). Lineage (NCBI taxonomy): Eukaryota > Viridiplantae > Streptophyta > Magnoliopsida > Brassicales > Brassicaceae > Eutrema > Eutrema heterophyllum. The sequence continues at coordinate 175,600 of PKMM01037218.1, forward strand.
ACTTATCTAGTATATATATACTCCCTCTNCCGATTCATAATCTTAAAAGGTAAAATTATTAAAAAAAAAATTAAATTAAATTTATCCTAAGAGGCAAAATTAATATAAATGGAAAAAAAATTCTTAGTTTTCCATTTAGATTAAGGAAATTAATCATAAAAGAAAAATAATTCTAATTTTCACCTCTATATAAATCACAATTTATTTCATCGGAAATTTCGTTTCAAAATTTATGTATTATATATTTTCACGGGTGATCTAATTTTGTTTTAGTTTTTTTTCACGGGTTATAAAATATTAAATTACAAATCCGCATATATACGGGTACTTATCTAGTATTATTATAATATAGTTTATAACAAAAAAGTTTATTTGTGTAAAAAATTCTCACCTAAAGAAGATGAAGACAAGATCCTCAATTATTGTAAGACAAAGTCATCAAATCAATTAAGTCAAAAGAAGTACAAGATCATCGGCAAGACTATTCAACGAATGATGAATCCTTACAAGCTCCAAAGAAGACATGACATCTTTCAAGTCAAGACACTCCTCTAAATGCTATTCAAGACACGTAGAATGTTCTCAACAAATTCTGATCATCTCTTTTATGTAAATAGATTAGTCAATAAATAACTTTCATCATACAAAACTATTTATTTGCTAATCATTACACGTACTTTTGATTTTCAAATATATAATTGTTTTAGTCTTTGCTGATGCGATTCTTCACCAACTCCACTCTATTCAAGAGTCGAATAGAGAAGAGAGAGAGAGAGTTATGAGAGAAATCTATGGCGGAAGCTTGCGGAGTGAAGAGGATGAAGCTGGGAAGCCAAGGCCTTGAGGTATCGGCGCAGGGTCTTGGTTGCATGGGCATCTCCGCTCGCTACGGTCCTTCCATGCCGGAAAAAGACGACATCGCTCTCATCCACCACGCTATTCACTCCGGCGTTACTTTCCTTGACACCTCCGACATGTACGGTCCTCACACCAACGAGTTGCTCCTCGGCAAGGTTCGGTTTACTTGGCAAGATAAGTCATAAAGAAGGCTAATTTCCTAATTAAACTAAGATATTGGTAAATATTCATAGTCTTCTAGATCTTTCTTGATGTTCATGATTTCCATAATCTCGTCGATCTCTGTTAGAAGAGACGAACGAAGAAGACGATGAAATGTGAAAATGATTCTGTTATCCAATATGAGTCAAAATCGTTAGATAGATCTTCTTATATGATGAAGATGGTTATGGTTTATCATAAGATAAACGAACTAAATTACAATTGGTTAACACTAACCGATACTCTCAATCTCAATATCTAATATTCCCCCTCAAGATGGCGAGAATATCGAAGTTAAAGCCATCTTGCCAATTAGATTCTTGAACTAAGTAGGATATAATGGTTTGGTGAAGACGTCGACAAGTTGATATTCTCGCCATGCAAAGTCTTAATCAAACCACTCTGAACTCTGTCACGCACCATGTGACAATCAAGTTCAACATGCTTGGTTCTCTCATGGAAGACTGCATTATTCGCAATATGAATAGCTGTAGTGGAGTCACAGTAAAAGGCAACCGATTTAGTTTGAGGAGCTAAGAACTCTTTGAGAAGATTCACTAACCACTCAATCTCACGAACTGCAAATTCCATAGCACGATATTCAGATTCTGCAGAGCTGTGTGAAACAGTTGCTTGTTTTTTAGAGTTCCACGAAATGAGAGAGGGACCAAGAAACATGCAGAAACTTGATGTTGATCTTCTCGTATCAGCACAAGAGGCCCAATCTGCATCAATAAATCCTTTGAAGATCAAATCAGATTCAGCAAAATAGAACAAACCCATTCCAACTGTTCCTTTGAGATAATGCAACACTTTGTAAGCAGCTTGAAGATGGGAGTGTTTTTTTAAGAAGAGGAAAACTGACAAAGTCGATTAACTGCATAAGTGATATTCGGCCTGGTGATAGTCAGGTACATCAATTTTCCTACTAGTCGTCTATATGACTCTGGATTATCAAGCAGAGGCTCATGACTATCTTGACACAGTTTAAAACTTGGATCCATCGGAATTGTAGATGGTTTGCAAGCCAATTGTCCAGTTTCTTCTAATAGCTCCGAAATGTACTTTCTTTGACAAACTGAGATGCCTGAGTTAGATCTAGCTATCTCCAAGCCCAAAAAATATTTCAAAGAGCCCAAATCTCTGAGTTTGAAAGCTTGTTGCAGATCTGATTTGAGTTGCTCAACAGTTTCATCATTGTTGCTTGCAATTATGATGTCGTCAACATACACTAAAACAGCCATGTATCTCCCATATGTATTCTTCACAAACAGAGTATGATCAGCATGAGATTTCTGGAAACCAAGATTCAACAAAGTGGAACTGAACTTTAGAAACCACTGTCTAGATGCCTGTTTCAGGCCATACAACGACTTGTTCAGCTTACACACTGGATTAGGAGGTAACGTTTCCCCCTTCTTTGGTGTATATCCTGGGGGCAGAGACATGTAAATCTCTTTATCAAGGTCGCCATTAAGAAAAGCATTAGAAATGTCCAGCTGAGTCAAACTCCATTTCTTTGCTGCAGCAACTGACAATAACGTTTTCACAGTTGTCATTTTTGCAACAAGAGAGAAAGTGTCAACAAAGTCTATACCTTCTTGCTGAGTATATCCCTTTGCCACTAACCTTGCCTTGTATCTTTCCAAACTCCCATCAGCATTGAATTTGAGCTTGTAAGCCCATTTGCATCCAATCGCATGTTTGTCAAGTGGAAGAGAACATATTAGCCAAGTATCATTGTTTTCCAATGCAATGAGTTCTTCATTCATGGCCTTGATCCACTCATCAAACTTCTTGGCTTGAGTGAAAGACGTAGGTTCTACATGCTGTGTCACAGCACATATGTAAGCTTTGTATTCATTTGAGAGATGTGCATATGACATGTAATTAGCTAGAGGATATGGAATATCAGTAGCTGTCATATTGCAATAATAATCTTGCAAGTAGGCTGGTGCTTTTGAAGTTCTCTTTACTCCTTCTGTCTCATCATTCTGAGTAGTGTCATTCACAACTGTAGGAGAATCATCACTCACAATTACAGGAATATCACTATGATGAGGAGAAACTTCTGCATCATCAGCAACAACAAAACAATCAGGGAACGAGAAGGATTCATGAGTACCTTTTCGAAAAGGAAATATCTCCTCATGGAAAACCACGTTCCTAGAGATATGAATCTCATTAGTTTCCAGATCCAGAACCTTGTATCTCTTGTATCCTCGTGGATATCCAAGAAAAATGCAGGGCCGAGCTCTTGGTTGAAACTTATTTATGTGCTTCGAAGAGGTAGAATTGTAACAGAGACAACCAAAGACACGAATCCCACTGTAATCAGGTTTCTTTGATGTTAACATCTAAAATGGAGATTTGTTGTTGAGCAGAGGAGTTGACAGGCGATTAATCAGGAAAACTGCTGTCAAAACACAGTCACTCCAGTATTCAAGTGGAATTCGAGCTTGAAACATCAGTGATCTTGCGACATTCAGGATATGTTGATGTTTACTTTCCACAATTGAATTCTGTTCAGGAGTTTCATGGCATGAATGATACGCAGTGATGCCTTTTGATCTGAATAGATCCCCAAACTTCAGTTCTGGAGCATTATCCGATCTCACTCCTTTGACTACAGCTTTGTATTGATTCTCAATCATCTTTAAAAAATCAGGGAAAACTTGTAAGACCTCACTCTTTGTTCTGAGCAACTAAACCCAAGTCACACGGGTATGATCATCAACTATGATGAGAAAGTACCTATAACCTTCAACGGTGGACACTGAAAAAGAACCCCAAATGTCTATGTGAAGGAGATCAAAGGCAGCTGCACACATATGATTTTCAGAGTTAAAGGAAAGATGTTTCCGCTTTGGGAGGGGACAAATAGCACAATGAAATGTTCCTTTATTTCTCTGTTTTATTCCAAGTACATCTGCAAGAGAATCAATCTTGTTTACAGATGGATGTCCTAATCTATTGTGCCACATAGTGGTGTCAACAACAAGATTAGTAAGTAGAGATGATTGTACTAGAGGCTTGATGATAGATGTTGCATCCAGAATATAGAGGTTGGAGACTTGTTCACCATGACCAATCATCAACCCCTTGGTATGATCTTGTATCATACATGAATCTTCATCAAAAACAACTCTATAACCCAAATCTTTTGTCAGCTGACTTACACTCATGAGGTTCAGTCTGAAATCCGGAATGTATAAAACATTGTTTAACATCAGAGAATCATTCAATTGAATTTGACCAATGCATGTAATCCGTATTCCTAAACCAGTTGGTAAGGTGACTGATTTATCCAATATCTCAGATAGACTAACAAACAATTTCTTATCATGACAAACATGGTGAGTTGCTCCACTATCAACTATCCAAGAGGCGGCATTCAATACATTTCCAGTTGCTCTTAAGATTCCAACAAAGCATAATGTGGAAGAAGAGAATGCCATACCAGGAAGAGTAGTGATCGAACCACCATAAGTTGAACTAATAGAACCAGTAGACATAGGCTGAAGCTGAGTGTTGAAATAAGCAATCACACCTTGAATCTAATCTTTTGAGAGTGTTTATCATACTCGAAGCTTTGTTCTCATCACTGATATTGTCAGCCAAAGAAAGATTAGCAACAATTGGTTTAACAAATTGTTTCTCAGAAGTAGTTTGGACTTTTTGCTTGTGCTTGAAACCAGGAGGATATCCGTGAATCTTATAGCATTTATCAGCAGTATGTCCTGAGTAACCACAGTGAGAGCACATTGGTCCGTTATGACGCTGATTACTGAATTTAGCTGCATTAGCAAAGGCTTGCACTGAATCAGATGCAGAAGTGTTGAAGGCATATGCATTCGAAACTGGATGAATGCTCCTTTGACTATAGTCTTGATCCAAAAGATTGTAGACTTCTGAAAGATCAGGGATATTCTTCTTCATGATGATTTGACTGCGTGCATTATTGTAGGAGTCATTCAATCCTGCCAAGAACTTAATAACCCTTGTGTGTTTAGCCTTAACTGCAGTAGCTTTGCAACAACTGCAATTTTTACAAGTCTTCATACAGTCAGCACCATCAAGATCATCCCAGAGAGTCTTCAACTTTGTGTAGTATGTCGAGAGATTTGTAGATCCTTGCTGAAGAGACCATATATGTTGTGTAACTTGATACGATCTTGGTAGGTTTGTGATGTGGAATCGCATCAGCAAATCTTTCCAGATTTCAGAAGCATCATTGAAACGCAGAATACTACCATAGATTTGTTTTGTCACAGAGTTTAGGATCCAAGATTTCACCATACTATTACATCTAGACCATATACGATAATGAGGATGCATTTCATATGGTCTCGGAAGAGATCCATCGACAAAAGCAAGCTTGTTCTTAGCGTCTAGGGCAATCGTAATAGCAATGTTCCATGTGTTGTAATTAGTTCCATCAAGTACCTCAGAGATGATCGAAGATCCCGGATTGTCACCGCTTGTCAAGAAATATGGAGGATATTGGATTCCAGCAAAATCAAATCCTTCGTGATGGAGAACTGGTGGAATCGAGTCAGGAATCGAGGCAAAAGTGGACATCGGGATAGTCGACGAGGGTGGATTGGTGGCAACAGTAGTCGGATTAGGTGCGCATCTTGCCGGATTAGCAGATTTCGCCGCTGAAGTAGAACCGCGTGTTGTACGACGCGAGGATTTACGAATAGTAACCATTGAATCACAGATTTTGGTGGAATGACCAAAAATCAGCTCAAAGTCGGCGGAATAGCCGAACAAGATGATCGAAAATCAAAGAAGAAGAGATCAATCGGAAGAATTGCCGATTAATCTAGGTCAATGATGCAGAAGAAAAGAAAAATCGAATCGGTTGAGCTTGAGCTCAACGCTCTGATACCATGTTAGAAGAGACGAACGAAGAAGACGATGAAATGTGAAAATGATTCTGTTATTCAATCTGAGTCAAAATTGTTACATACATCTTCTTATATGATGAAGATGGTTCTGGTTTATCATAAGATAACCGAACTAAATTACAATTGGTTAACATTAACTGATACTCTCAATCTCAATATCTAATAATCTCGTCAATTTTCCAATAGCTAATGATCTTGTTTTATTTGATTTCCGCTATTAGATGGTTGATTTGTTTCATATATGTAGAAAAAAAGATTGGTTGTTGAAGTTTTGAAATCTGGCAGGCTCTCAAGGATGGGGTGAGGGAGAAGGTGGAACTTGGGACCAAATTCGGAATCATCTCTGATGCAGAGGAAAAAAAGGAGATAAAGGGAGATCCTGCGTATGTGAGGGCTGCTTGTGAGGCTAGTTTAAAGCGTCTTAGATGTTGTCTGCGTTGATCTTTATTACCAACATCGGGTTGATACTCGTGTCCCTATCGAAATCACTGTAAGAGCATTCTTACTATCAAATGAAATGGAAGTTATTTAGTGTTCATCTCATGAGCTTCACATATTTGGCTTGGGACACTCTTTCTGGTGAAGTGTTATGTGACTTAGTGAATTTGAGTCTTTCCTTACCTATCAATTAGGGTTGGTTCTGAGCTCTAATAGGTTTGCCACACTTGCTGACTTTTATAGCAATTTGAGTCTTTCCTTACCTTTTGCTGGACTTTTGTCCTTTAATTCCAAGATGGAAGAACTCAAGAAGCTAGTTGAAGAGGGTAAAATAAAGTACATCGGTTTGTCTGAAGCCTTGATATATCATGGTTTTTACCCTTTTTAGGCCATGATATAAGTCCGTTCTATAGAGTCTTTCTACTCTTTTGTAGTGTTTTAGAGTCTTTTACAGGTTTTAGCACGTTTGTAGCATAATTGGAGATATTGGAGCTTTTTGGAGCATTTTGGAGCAAAGCAGAAGTTCGTGTAGCTGAGTACCCGATATGAAGCCTCAGTATCGATCGACACTACCCTAGTATCGGTCGATACTCACTGCAGCAAGACACAAATCGCGACTTTTATGAAGAGTTGAAGAATTGCAAAATTGCCCAGAAGACTTTATTATTTACAATTTATCCAAAAACGTGTTTTAGGAGTTTAAGTTAGGTTTGTAAGCCACTTTGGCTATTACGTTCTAATTACGCTTTATTTTACTCTGGTTTTCTCTGAGAGAGCTTTGGAGGGAGACAAGTCTGAAACTCTGTTCGTCTGAGAGAAGATTTCGAACCCTTGTTTTACTCTCTTCTATTTATTTGATTTGATGATCTATTCAATCATGTTGCTTGTTTCAATCTCCATGTCTGAGTAAATCCACTTTTAGGTTCAGGGTTCTCATAAGGATTTTCTCTGAATGTTAGGTTAATTAGTTAATTAGGATTCACCATCTGAATTAGTTCTTCACCATAGGTTGTTCTCATAGCTAATTCTAGGTTGACGAATCTGGAACTTAGATCTTAGGATAATTGATTAGGCACGAGAGTGCGATTAATTACCTGATAGAACTTAAGGTGAGCAAAATAACTATTCGCAAAGAGATTTGGTTTAGTTGTTTTGTGAACAAATCAAACTTGAACTAAAAGCTGGTTTAGACTTTAGGATTCGCAAAGAGATTTGGAATTCTAGGATTTAGACTTAGATAGTTTTTGCAACGAGAGTTGGTTAGCTATACTTTAGTGATTTGAGTTCAAGAACCGCGTTAAATCTGAATCATGTTAGTTAGTCTATCTACATTCATTGAATTCCTGAGAAATACCATGAGCCTATCTTCTTTCCAATTGACTTACAACATGTTTAATTTACGCACTCGCATTTAATTACATTGTTTGGTTTAGCTTAATTCGAGTCTATATAATATATTGTGTGACTTTCTTGAGTTCTTGTGTTCGACCCCTACATATACTACAACAACTGCTTTAGTACTTATAGGGTATTAATTTGAGCATATCAAATTTGGCGCTGTTGCCGGGGACTCAATTTCGCCATTAGATTTTAGCTAAGAATTTCGTCTAAATCGTAGAGTATCGATCGACACCCTAGTGGTATCGGTCGATACCCATCGAGTTTTTCGGTTACTTACGTTCTTGACTTTCGTGTTTGAGGTGTATGCCTACTCGAGAAACCAGAAGAAACAAGAGCACTCAGCTAGTTAATCTTTCCAACGAGGAACTAGCACTTTTGGAACGCACAAAAAGGAAAGCAAAGAAGCCAGCATAGATGAACAATCCAATGGTTTTGATTCGTGATGAGGATGATACTTTCAGAGACCGAGAGGGTCAATTGTGCAATGAGAGAGGGCAAAGACTTGATGGAGATGGAAACATCATTGTCTCTCCAGCTGAGGGGAATGTGGGGAATGTTGTGGTTGATCGTGGTAGGACAATTGGAGAGTACAACAGGCCTGATCAGTTCTATGCCAATCGATCAACGATTCATCCACCTGCTTTTCAGAGGAATGACTTTGAGCTGAAACCTGCATACTTCACTCTTGTGGGTCAGCACCCTTTTCATGGTCTTCCTCATGAACACCCCATGGATCATATTGAGAAGTTTGAGGATTTGGTCACTAGCATCAAGTACAATAGAGTGTCCAACGATTACCTCCTCTGTAAGGTCTTTTCATACTCTCTTAGTGGAGAAGCCGCTTATTGGCTAAAGCACTTACCTCCTAGATCACTGACTACTTGGGAGGAGACTAAGAATGCCTTCATGAATAATTTCTATGATGATGAGAGATCCGAAGAGCTCAGGAACAAGATCTCCCAGTTTTCTCAAGGACCAACTGAGGCATTTAAGGCTGCTTGGATACAATTCAGGTCATATCAGAGAGATTGTCCACACCATGGGTTCACTCAGGTTCAGCTGCTGGGTATTTTCTTCAGAGGGATTGATTGGAGGTATCAGATGGCCTTAGATGCTGCGAGCAATGGAAATTTCAACACCAGGTATCCTAACGATGCTTATGTGCTTATTGAGAACTTGGCGTCTAGCAATAGCACCAAGAATGCAGACTTTGAGCGGAAGAAGCAGGCTGGGAATTTGGATGGATCGCAGATTGCTGAGGTTCAAGCCAAACTGGATTCAGTGCACAATCTCCTGATGAGAAAGACGAAGAAGGCTGTTTATTTTGCTGATGAGGATGAAGTGAAAGGTGTTAACTACATTGGTGGTGCTGGATTTCAAAGTCAAAGATATCAATACCCACCTAACCCACCCAAAACTCCTGAAAGCAAGGTTGAATCTATGCTTGAACAGCTTCTTGAGGGACAGCAGAAGATGACAGTGGACTTCAATGGGAAGTTGGATGCTATGTACATAGATCTGAATGGGAAAATCGAAGCTCTTAGCATTCATCAGAGGAGGCTGGAAACTCAGGTCGCTCAGACTACAGCAGCTGTCAAGGGAAAGATGGTTCATGCACAGAATTAACACGTCAATGTAATCACCTTAAGAAGTGATGAAGAGGTCAATCTAGGAGTGAAAATTGGCCTAGCTGCAGGAAATTTCGTCGATCTTGACGATGAGGATTCAGAAATTCCCAGGGTATCGACCGACACCAGCCAGTGTCGATCGACACCAGTCCAGACACATGCCCGAGTCGTATCAAATCCACGAGTATCGATCGACACCCCCCCTGTGTCGACCGATACGGAGACTGAGATCCATAAGCCTTGTATCGATCGACACCAATCTGGTATCGATCGACACCCCTCGCAGACTGAACCAGAAATTGCGAAGAAGCCGCAGATGACTGAGGAAAGGGTTTACAAGCCTAAGGTACCATACCCTCGATCACCTAGACATCTCATGAACCCTATTACTGCGGAGAAGTTGCTCGCTTTTGAGAAGATGGTCAGGAGGATTCCCCACACTATATCTTTTGAAGAAGCTTTTGAAAACCGTCATTTGGAGTGTTACTTCCGAAATTGCAGAGAAACTGAGGAAGAGATCAAGACACTCTTTATCAAAGCCAGAAGTACACCACCTCCGATGAAACAGCTGATTAAGAGGGAAGACCCAGGAATATTCTCAGTTTCATGCTCTATCTCTGGAGTTGAATTCAAAGAATCTCTCGTTGATTCAGGGTCTAGCGTCAATGTCATGTCAAGGGCAATTGCAGAGAGATTGGAAGCTGATATTCAATCTCCCTAGACATCTCTCACATTCGCGAACTGTTCCACCTCACTTTCATACGGTACAATCCATAATTTGATGGTTGAAGTATGAGATTGTCTGGTTCCTACTGATTTTCAGGTTGTGGAGATGAGTGCAAAATCTAGTACGCAGTTGATTCTTGGAAGACCATTTATGGCTACGGTTGGTGCCATTATGGACACACCCAGCAAGAGAATCTCGTTCTCATACATTGACAAAGGGGTGTACTACAAAGCCATTCCTACTAGAGGAGCGACCACGTATGTCTCTTGAATCGTTGTTGTCACAGGAGAAACGTTGGTAGCTGATCCTTTGGAAGAACCTTCTGACATGCCAACTATCATGGACATTCTAGATAGTCCTTCTGTCATCACCAAGAAAGACGTCATAACGGCTAAGGCAAAGAAGAAGGTGAAGAGCAAAAGAGTCAAAGGTGCTCCCTCTATGACTTTAATCCCTCAGAAGTGTGATGGGGACTCGATTGAGTACAATGTGAAGTGCAAAGGAACCTCAAAACCATTCTCAAAGGCTAGAGTCATTTTTACCCCGGAGCTGAAAGAGAAAGGAAAAGAGGTTATAGAGAGCATGTTGAGTAGAACTCTGAGTCTGCAAGTGTCTAGTTGTAGAACTTGCATGGGAGTGAGTTCTCAACCTCGCTCTGACTAATCACCTGAGCAAAGTCAAGCTCGTGATGTTAAACAAGCGCTTGGTGGGAGGCAACCCACTGGTAAGTCTGTACATACGTTTTTCTATTATTTTTGTTTTTGGTTTTGTGTCTTGTGTTTCACGTGCAGCAGATTCAGATGAGCAGTATCGATCGACACCATCCACACGACAAAGGAGCTGGGTATTTCTTAAGGGATCATGAGATACAGATCGATCGATGTCAAAATTGGCATCGACCAATATCCCTTGTATCGATCGATACCAACATGGTATCGGTCGATACCCGCCACCCAGGTATGCCTCCTTCGATTTTCACTAATCCACTCAGCTCTTCTGTTTTTCTTTTACCGACTCTAGGCTAAATAACACTGGGGACAGTGTTGTTTAAGTATGGGGGAGGTAGTTGCTGACATCGTATTTGTTTTTCTTAGAGTTAGTCAATTTTGTGTCAAATTTGTTTTATTGAGTCAAAGTTTTGTTGGAGATTATGATCTTGTTCTTGAATCTACTGTTTTGACTTTGCTTCTGAGTGTCCACTGTTACAGAATCAGTTACAGATCGACTAATGAAAAATTCAAAGGCTGACCAGTTAACTAGAAGACACACATGTTTCCAGCAGAGTTCTTTTAAAGCCTGAGCCAAATTTCTCCACTTCATCGACGTGGTTAGTATTCATAGAGCTTGATTCCTCATTCATATCTGACAAAGGAACCCATGTGTTTAAAAGTAATAGTATCTCTCTCCCCTTCTGTTAATTAATAAATAAGTGCATGAAAGATGAGATGATTTTCTCCTAAGTAGAGGGTTAGGAATGTTTCCAGCGATCCCATTATTCTACTTAGTGAGGAATGATCACACAAAGGTTGGAAGCGAGGCTAGGATTTTCCTATGATGCCATTATTCGCCTACACCCTTTGATACATTGAGAGGGAAGAACCGGGGATTCGGTGGCAAACACCATCAATACTTGCGTCTCATACCTTGATGTGTATGTGCGAATCTAAAAAAAAGGAAGAGAATATGATAAGAAATAAGTCTGGGAGAGAGGAAAAGTGATACAAAAAGTGTGAAATTGGGTGGTTCCTTGTCATGATATTGTATGGGAAAGAATCTAGAAGGTTCTTGGTATTAATCACAGCGATGAAACTAGCGATGATGGGTTTAATTGAATGAAGCTGCGAAATAATGTGTGTAGTCTAAGGAAGCTGCGAATGCCTAAGGAGAAGTACATGGTGGTTAGTCTTGGAACTGGTTAGGTGACATTTGGGTGCTTGGGAAAAGGGTCATTGCGATGTTTCAAGAACATGTGAGTCTCCGTGTTTTCAAACCTTTTTCTCTGGTTTAATCTTTTATTTGCTTGAGGGCAAGCAAAGGCTAAGTCTGGGGGAGTTGATATATCATGGTTTTTACCTCTTTTAAGCCATGATATAAGTCTGTTTTATAGAGTCTTTCTACTATTTTGTAGTGTTTTAGAGTTTTTTACAGGTTTTAGCACGTTTGGAGCATAATTGGAGATATTGGAGCTTTTTGGAGCATTTTGGAGCAAAGCAGAAGTTCGTGTAGCTGAGTACCCGATATGAAGCCTCAATATCGATCGACACTACCCTAGTATCGGTCGATACTCACTGCAGCAAGACACGAATCGCGACTTTTATGAAGAGTTGAAGAATTGCAAAATTGCCCATAAGACTTTATTATTTACAATTTATCTCAAAACGTGTTTTAGGAGTTTAAGTTAGGTTTTTAAGCCACTTTGGCTATTACGTTCTAATTACGCTTTATTTTACTCTGGTTTTCTCTGAGAGAGCTTTGGAGGGAGACAAGTCTGAAACTATGTTCGCCTGAGAGAAGATTTCGAACCCTTGTTTTACTCTCTTCTATTTATTTGATTTGATGATTTATTCAATCATGTTGTTTGTTTCAATCTCCATGTCTGAGTAGATCCACTTTTAGGTTCAGGGTTCTCATAAGGATTTTCTCTGAATGTTAGGTTAATTAGTTAATTAGGATTCACCATCTAAATTAGTTCTTCACCATAGGTTGTTCTCATAGCTAATTCTAGGTTGACGAATCTGGAACTTAGATCTTAGGATAATTGATTAGGCACGAGAGTGCGATTAATTACCTGATAGAACTTAAGGTGAGCAAAATAACTATTCGCAAAGAGATTTGGTTTAGTTGTTTTGTGAACAAATCAAACTTGAACTAAAAGCTGGTTTAGACTTTATGATTCGCAAAGAGATTTGGAATTCTAGGATTTAGACTTAGATAGTTTTTGCAACGAGAGTTGGTTAGCTATACTTTAGTGATTTGAGTTCAAGAACCGCGTTAAATCTGAATCATGTTAGTTAGTCTATCTACATTCATTGAATTCCTGAGAAATACCATGAGCATATCTTCTTTCCAATTGACTTACAACACGTTTAATTTACGCACTCGCATTTAATTACATTGTTTGGTTTAGCTTAATTCGAGTCTATATAATCTATTGTGTGACTTTCTTGAGTTCTTGTGTTCGACCCCTACATATACTACAACAATTGTTTTAGTACTTATATGGTATTAATTTGAGCATATCAAATTTGGCGCCGTTAGGGTTGGTTCCGAGCTCTAATAGGTTTGCCACACTTGCTGACTTTTATAGCAATTTGAGTCTTTCCTTACCTTTTGCTGAACTTTTGTCTTTTAATTCCAAGATGGGAGAACTCAAGAAGCTAGTTGAAGAGGGTAAAATAAAGTACATCGGTTTGTCTGAAGCCTCTGCCTCAACTATCAGAAGAGCGCATGCTGTTCACCCAATAACCGGGGTGCAGTTAGAGTGGTCCTTGTGGTCGAGAGACGTGGAAGAAGAAATCGTCCCAACCTGCAGGTATCTAGAGATTTCATCTTTCTTTCTTTGTGCAGTATCCATCAATCATGTAACTTCATGTTCACTCTTTCCTCTCTTCAGGGAACTTGGGATCGGGATTGTTGCTTACAGTCCTCTAGAACGAGGTTTCTTGGCATCTGGACCCAAACTTGTTGAGAATCTAGACAATGCTGACTTCAGAAAGGCAAGTACAAAGGTTTTGTAGGACTTGTTTGATTGATGAACCTTATAGGTACGGTGGCGGATGTGACTGTATATATTTGCTCAATTCTGTTTCTTATTGCAGACTCTACCAAGATTCCAACTAGAAACTTAGACCACAACAAGATTCTCTACGAGAAGGTTTGTGCAATGTCGGAGAAGAAAGGATGCACTCCCGCACAACTAGCCCTCGCGTGGGTTTACCACCAGGGAGATGATGTTTGCCCCATCCCAGGAACCACAAAGATCGAAAACCTCAATAAAAACATTGCAGCTTTATCAGTGAAATTCACTCCAGAAGAGATGGCTGAGCTCGAGGCCATTGCACAACCAGAGTCTGTGAAAGGAGAAAGATACAGTGACGCCGTGCCCACCTTCAACGACTCTGAGACTCCACCATTGTCTTCTTGGAAAGCCGCTTAAAACCGGCTTAGTTTCTCTGGTTGGTGGTGGTGCCTGATATTGAAAGGTAATAGATGTGATGCTTGCATCTTCAAGAATAAATTATGTATACTAGTGTAAAATGCTTTCAAGAATAAATTATGTATATCAGTGTAAAATGCTTTCAAGAATAAATTATGTATATCAGTGTAAAATGCGAGATGTAAAATTATGTAAAATGTCTTAATTGACAATCGTCTTTAATATGATGTTCTCAGATCTTATATTTTTTTTACCAACCTCTATGAATTAAAAACAGTACATCACCTTTAAAACCATTAAGGAAAAGAATGGTTCGTGAATGACAAATTTGTTGGAATTGGGACATGGTCACAACTCACAACACACGCAAAAAGAGAAGCAGCTAATCTGAGCATAAGTATGAAATGCCTATGAAGACCAAACGTTACAAAGATGTGTTCTTGATACAAACTTAAATAACTCTTATCTAAGGCCTTACAGAAACAGCTAATCTATACAACCAAGTCTACCACGGATCTGTGCAACAAATTCATATCTTGGATTGACCACCAAAAGCATTTTCACACCGGAAAAATAATCAGTTTTCGAGACATGAAAGGGTTTGAAAAGGGTTTTTGGCTAGCCTGCGGTTAAGTGTTAACCCCTCCACGCCATATTTGCCGATAGCACAAAGGGTTCCACAAGATCCCCATCTTGTTCAATCCTGTGTGTTTGCAGTTGATAAACCAATCGTCTTTCAGTCCGGGTCACATTGAACAACTGCCATTTACAGGTTTCTTGTGCTATTTCCTTTAGCATTGGTCAAAATCCAGTTTCGTCCCCATCAGTTTCTTGGCTCCTGCTTCAGATGCATGCTCGAAGAAATGATATAAGATCTCGGCTGAGAGACAGATAAAAACATTCTATTTTAACATCAAATGGGAAGTGAACCAAACGACACAGTAAGGTTCTCCATAATTTAGCCAATGTTCTGGTACAGATCACAGTCCCATAATATATTAGAAGTCTGATTATTTAACGCGATGAGACATTTTTTCATGAAAAAAAGGCAGATTTGGTAGAGGAAGCATCTGAGGTTTTTAAATCCCTTTAATAAGCGTCATACCTATTTAAGGTTCTTATCCAAACCACGTTCAGAGAAAATACAAGATTGCTTACCTGTGGTGTACTTGTCATTAACCTGCTTGCAAGATCATTGTTAATTGAAACGGGCAGAGGTGGCATCCGGCTGATGATACCAGGCATCTCCTTCATGCTGCAGCAATGATAAGTAAGAGTTTAGCAAATCAATCTTTTATAAAAGAGAAGGAGAAAGACGACAGAGGAAATGTATCATTAGTGATTTAACGTGCTAATGGATCCACATACTCATTCAAGATGGAACTGATGTTATTTCTTGCCAGATAAAACAGACTGATGTTATCCTGTGGCTGTATGCAGAAAATAGTATGTCAGGATGGGAATTCCACTGTGAAGGACAACGAGATGTAACCCAACCAAACAGTAAGTTGCATTGACTAAACACTGTGCATGTGAAAAATATGAACTATTATATTTTTTGTCAATTTTCAGCTCATGCCATCTTTTTCTACCCACTAGCACTTGGCTCAGATTTACGATTGCAAAAAACAAAAATACAAATCAAATACCTTGCACGCAGAAAGGTTTGAAGAAATTTGACTGAATGCTTGAGCATTCTGCCGTAGAAGCTCCATAACCACATCACTTAAACCTAAGAAAACAAGAGTTTGGAAAATATATGAAACCTGAAAAATGTAACAGCTGAGGAAAAGGTATCTAGCTAACAAGATTGATTTTTCTAACAGCTGAGGAAAAGGTATCTAGCTAACAAGATTGATTTTTCTTTCTAAAATAGCACAACTAAGGAGATGAGACAGTTATTAAGATAGTCCAGGAACTCTCCAACATCGATAATGCCTAGATCCAGGCATCAACAAGATGAACCACAAATTTCCTAGTACATCTAATTGAGATTCCAGACAAGACCTTATCTTCTGAAATAATCCTTCTTTACAGTTATGTTCTTCGCAGGAGAGAGAAGAAGAAGATGATGCTAACAAATAGTGCGACCAAAATAGTACTAACCTTCAAAAGGCATGCGTGCACTCTGGCACATATGGTTCATGACATATGTAGCATTTTGTTGTGGCACGGTGGAGAACATGTTCAGTTTTGGGGGTAAATCCACCACCTTAATTAATCAAGAAGAAATCAGTTAGTTGTATGTTGGGTTTCTCAAGGAGAACAAGTTTGTAGCCGGTTGAACAAAAATCCATTTGCAGCCAATAACATCTTTCAAAGAAAATATAACCTAGGCCATCTACCCTCATATGTTTATTCAGTTACACAAGAAGATATACCCTAGGATTCAGTTAAGCAAACATACCTTTCTATAGCTAACCTTTGTGCCGGCACTATGTTCCTCCCCTTTTCTTCGTTTTTGCTGTAAAAATAGATGCCATTCTTAGCCAAGACAAATTTAAAGATCATGGATTTAAGTAGTTAAAAGACAAAATAATAGCAAAGTAGGTGATGTTGAAACTTTTATGTTTGAACGAGTCATATGTCAGGTTGTAGAACTCAAGTCATAAAATATCTATCCATTTCTACAGCCCAACTCCATAGAAGAAATATAAAAGGGTAGAGACAGTAAGGATAAGGTATTTTTCAGCACTATAATTTGTTAACATATTTTTCCTACGTGAATCTAACAATTCACTGTAAGCCATACTGCAGACAATACAAACAATGTTTAATCATTTCTTCAAAACTCCAGAGTCGGCCATATGAAATACTATCCTCCATTAAGGGTTACATGTCAAAATCAATTTCAGAAAGTTCAAAAAGACCAGGGATTATCTGACACCACCCATAAAGCGAAATTAGTTTTAGGGTAACTACAGAAATCAAATCAAGCTTATCGGCTTAGGGTCAAATCAAGTTCCAACATGACTCCGGAGCTAACAGAAAGCCAGATCTATCGTCAGCAATACTTGTTATTCTCTCCTTACACACCCTTAACCATACTTTAGACAACCTTTATATGGTAGGGTGTCTTTTGATCAATAGAGCAATAGAACTTTAAGGTTACCTTATAGCCAAAAAAAACTATAAGAGAACTTTTCCTATAGGACTTTATCTTTAACAAAGCATACACACAAAGTAGCATCACCATGTTGGTTCCCTAATACTTTACATATGCTTTAATAGTTATAGAAATATCTCTTGCGCCACTATTTTATGACAGCCACATACCATATTACTGCTGAATTGTATATCTTTTTTTCGTTCGACACAAGCAAAAGGACATTACGAAGAACTCATGAATAACAAGAAGTATGCAAGCCGCTCGCTGAAACTCAATGACAAGGCGTTAGAAGCTTACCGTCATCCATTTACACCTCATTGCTACATCCCGTACACTTTTATCTGGTAGAGTTGATGCGATCTTTACATACTTGGTGACCTGTGGTTCATCTTCAAATCTACAAAAAGGCAAGAAAAAGGTTTCATGCAAGCAAAAACAAAAAAAAACAACGAACTAGGAACAACATAAGTCAATTGAAGTGTGAAAGAAAGAAAATCTCAGCCAGCCTTCCTAGAAAACTAAAGGTACAAACCTGATATATCTATAAGAACATGACTCGGCTTATGATTCGAGATAACAATACATTTCATGTGAGACGCAAAGGCACATCCTTTTCCTTTACATCTACATCCTTAAACCGTCCAACATAAAGTAAGATATCTAACGTGTTCACTACTTCTCAAAAGATATAATACTTCTCTGCTTTAACATTGTATAATAGCTAACGAAGTAACAAAACTCGCAGAGAACAAATAAAAACACTTACTTTGCAAGTCCTTTCTCCAATATATACTGTTCTTCAACAGACCAGTCAACAGCCAAAGCAGCTTCATGTTTGAGTCCAGCCGGAGAATTTACAGTAAGGTGGAATCCCGAAGAAGCAGTCATGGACGAATTCGCCGGGAATACTAAACCGGTCGTGCTAGTGCTCGGTACAGAGTAATTATCCATCGGAATCATCTCCGGTGAGCTGTATACGGCGAGTAATTTTGTGCTTCCAGAAAAAAATGTTCGATTTAGGGTTTTAGCAATTCAGAATTACACGGGAAGCAAGCCAAAAAGAAGAAGAATTGATTAGACCCAAAAGAAACCCACCTCGGATTAAGCCAAAGAAAAGATGATTATGCCTAAGGAGCTAGAAATGGACTCGATACAAAACCCTAAACCCCAACGATTGGTGCTGCAAATACAGATGAAATCGTGAAGAAACACGCCGCAAACTCCGAGAGATCGCAAATAGAAATAGAGCTGAAGATTAAGAGGCGTGATTCGCGGAGAGTGTCAGCGAGATGCGAACTTGGAATTGCAGAAGCCGGCGAGGAGAGAGAGAGAGTAAATAAATGGTGATTTTTTGTTTTTGGTTATTGGTTTTTTTTTTTTTTTTTTTTGGAGCAGAACCACTTTTTATTCCATTGTGGTTTTGCTTTTGTTGTTGTCCACTCTATGAAGAAAGAAAGTTTGTTCGTGAATAATTTTTTAATCTTACGCAATTTGTGAATAACACAGTCACATACACTTTGGAATTTTTTTATCTTATATATATTACAACAAGGTATTAGAAATCATATAACAGAAATTGTACTAGATGACTATGAAACAAATCGAAATTAGCAATATAACCAAACCCTATTCAATATACTATTTCAAAAATTTTAATACCAAAAACTCCCTACAGCATCTACACGCAACTAAGTAGATATTATGAGATATTGTGTCAGTATAGGTAGATACATACATTCATAATTGTATACATAGAGAGAGATATCTATACTGTCATTAATATTACTAGAACCTACTGCCCAACTAGAGGCACATTTTTTCCATTCATCGTTTCGGTTATCCAAACATAAAGCGATTGTTCTTTTTTTTTAGAAGATTAGATCAACACCATCCTCATGCTCGACTTGCTTTTACAAATCGACATTGATTTCGACCCCAAACAAGTGTTGCAACGAAACGGTGAGAATCCGACCCAAATAATTATCTATTTCATTCAAATCTCGATTATCAGACTAACCCTAAGCATTACCGCCATTCTGGTTTGTGTCAACCCATATAATTCTCGATTTCAAACCAATCGATGTTCTAAGACTAACCCTTTTTTGGTATGAAGGTTATGGCGACGACGAAGTTACCGGAAGCGACGGCAGAGTTACCGGAAGCGACGGCGGAGTTACCGGGGAGAATTTTTGCCGCTGGAAAAGAACCAGCTGGCGACCGAGTTAATTCCTACCACAAAACCAAAACCATTAACAACATTCTCGCGACGCTAGATGAAGACGAGAAAGAGTTCCTTCGAAAAACACCTTTCGGGAAACTGATTGCCACCGCTCAGATCTGAACTTCCGATCGGAAATCGATGACGGCTTGGTTTTACGCCGGTCCACTCACTTCGACCTCTCCGCCGCCGACCGAAGTTCCCTTCTCGGCTTTCTTCGCGAGGAAAACCGTCTTCGTGCTCAAACCGCCGAAGCAACCAACGACATGCTGCTAACATATTTGATAACATGTATCTTTGAAATATGAATTAGTCTTATAAATCCAATGGTTAGACCGGTAACAAATTTAATAAAGTGTTATATTTATATGTAGCGTTCTAACCAAATCAATAACACCTTTAACAATCTATATAACTCATTATTGTTATCAATTTAACATGTTTGTTACCGTGTAAAACATAATGTTATATGTAAATTTATGTGTAGCGTGCTAAGTAATTCAATAACACCTTTAACAATCAATATAACTCATTATAGTTATCAATCTAACATGCTCTTTTCCGTGTAAAAGTTAATGTTATATGTTAATTTATGTGTTCTTATATGATACAATCATTGTTAACCCGTAACAAAACATGTAACTCATTAATATAATGTATATACATAAGATCTATTGGTCTTCATAATATCTTAAGGGCTGCCGCCGGAGCTCATCGAGAGATTTGATCGGAGATAAAGATGATCCAATATCAGAGCTATGAACAATCTTTACAATCATCAAAACCGAATTTTGGATTTTCACCGAATCAAAACCGAAACCTCGGTTGTTGCTGTAACTATGTGATCCGCCCTTCACTTTAGCCTCCACATGTTGGAATCCGTTTTTAAACATTCTCGAATCTTCTCTTATTATTTTAAGGGGAAAAATCGAAATATCTTCTTTAAGAAATCTTTATTTTCGCTTCTAGGGTTAGTGTATATTGTAGGAATATAAATCCCCGATCTTGTAAACGAACCTGAATGTGGGGTTGATTATTTTTTGTTGTTCTCGATGTCGTCTTCGATTGAAGATTAAAGGAGATAAATTTGTTGTATCTTTGAAATCTGAATTAGTCTTTCAATTCATTGTTAGACCGCTAACATATTTTAATAATGTGTTATATTTATTTGTAGCGCACTAAGCAAATCAATAACATATTCTAACAATCTATATAGATCAATATTGTTATCAATCTAACATGTTCTTTATCGTGTAATAAATAATGTTAGGTGTAAATTTATGTGTAGCGCACAAAACAAATCAATAACACCTTTAACAATCTATATAATCCATTATTGTTATCAATCTAACATGTTTTTTACCGTAAGAAAATAATGTTAGATGTAAATTTATGTGTTCATATATGATACAATAATTGTTAACCAGTAACAAAACATGTAAATCATAACTGTAACCTATATACATAAGATCTAATTGTCTTCATAATCTCTTATGAGTCAATGAGTAAATTGTAAAATATTGTTAAATTTACTTGAAACAAGGTAAACCAAAAATTTCACGTTAAATGTTCGAAAATGATTAATTGATGATAAGGGTGGGCAAAAAAACCGAATCGAACCAAACCAAATCATATTCTATACATAACCCAATCGGTTGAAGTTTATTCAACCCGAATCAATCGAACCGAAACCCGGAATTAAACCAAAAAGCCCACCCCTAATTGATAAACACAACAAAACGCCGGCCAAATTTTCATAGTGTCAAATGATGAATATCCACTAAATTATGAGAATTTGAATTAGTCTGTTAAATTCAATATTACACGGTAAACAAGTAAAATAGCTGATAACTAATTACCTTGATAATATCTAATGTTACATGTGTAACGACTGTATGTAAAATGAATTTCAACAAATATATATTAGATATGTGGGAATGAGAGAGAAGAATACATTTGCAACTTACAAATGTGTGGTCTACATTTGCCGCCTCTTCATTTGCCAAGATATTATCTCCCCCTATGAAAACCTAAACCACCCTACATCATCATTCTTTTCCCTATTAGGCAAAACTTTAGCCGGCGTGGCGATAATTATGGAGGTTATTTCGGTCATTTCCGATGACCACAAAAACGGTACCTCAGCTTTTTCGCTACGTTTTGGTTAGTTTGCCAATTTCTAAGTCAATTATGGTTTTTTCTTTTCTTTTTTTGACCCGAAATATGAGTATACATTTCAATAAAAACAAGGCATGTGTTATTTTTCATTTTTACATGTGTTATGACTTATTATGAGTATCCATTTATTGTTGTTTTTCATTTTTTTATATTTGTTATTATTTATTATCAGCGGATAATAAATCTCTAGTTTTTTCATAAATAGCTAAATAATTCTATTAACTAAAAAACTAAAATTTAGAACAAACCTTTGAAAAACTAAAATTTAGAACAAACCTTTGAAAAACTAAAATATATAAGATGTGATTACTAGAGATAAACTAAGTATTTTTGTTAAATAAAGTTTTAAGTTTGTGTTCAGTAATCGTAAAACACGAAAAATTGGTTTTGTTTGATAAAGTTTTATTATTACTAGTTATTTTTTTGACACTTGTATAATATATATTTTTCGACAAAACAATTCCATTAATATCAAATTGAGATTACAAAGTCAATATACAGAACTTTCAAAAAACAAATTATTACATAAACAGATATATGCGTCATATGAGGACGATACAACAAAGGAAGTGAATTTAACGATGTTTTACATAATAAAGCCTTACTCACTAATGGAGTATAAAACTCGTTATTTTCTTTCTTCGTATTCGATCTTTCTCTAATGCAAAGTGTGTGTGTGTCTAGCATCTCTTGGCTAAAACTTTTAGTTGCACACCGCATGAGAAAACCCATTGCTTTTGACATAAGTTCTAAAACTTCGACAAACCGATACCAACACTTCTGTATCGGGGTCATTCAATAAGAAAATGACTTTGATTTTCTCCCTTTTGAAACCAACATGTGAAATCGTTTCCGACTAATGACTTTGGTTTCTTCTTGCATTCGATTAATTCTGCAAATCCATATACTGAAGGTTCCAAAAAGTCTTCTGCTCTATGGTTGTTGCCATAATGAACGTTTCTATAGCAAACCAAAATTGGTGGAATGTGATTCCAACGGAAAAGGATCTCAGAAAACCACAATATTTTAAAGGGAAATGATATATCATGGTTTTTACCCCTTTTAAACCATGATATAAGTCCGTTTTATAGAGTCTTTCTACTATTTTGTTGTGTTTTAGAGTCTTTTACAGGTTTTAGCACGTTTGGAGCATAATTGGAGATATTGGAGTATTTTGGAGCAAAACAGAAGTTCGTGTAGCTGAGTACCCGATATGAAGCCTCAGTATCGATCGACACTACCCTAGTATCGGTCGATACTCACTGCAGCAAGACACGAATCGCGACTTTTATGAAGAGTTGAAGAATTGCAAAATTGCCCAGAAGACTTTATTATTTACAATTAAGCCCATAACGTGTTTTAGGAGTTTAAGTTAGGTTTTTAAGCCACTTTGGCTATTACGTTCTGATTAAGCTTTATCTTGCTCTGGTTTTTGGAGAGACAACTCTGAACTCCTGTTTCTATTTGATTTCTTTGATGATATATTCAATCATGTTGCTTGTTTCAATCTCCATGTATGAGTAGATCCCTTGTTAGGTTCAGGGTTCTCATAAGGGTTTTCTCTAAATGTTAGGTTAATTAGTTAATTATGATTCACCATCTGAATTAGTTCTTCACCATAGGTTGTTCTCATAGCTAATTCTAGGTTGACGAATCTGGAACTTAGATCTTAGGATAATTGAATAGGCACGAGAGTGCGATTAATTACCTGATAGAACTTAGGGTGAGCAAAATAACTATTCGCAAAGAGATTTGGTTTAGTTGTTTTGTGAACAAATCAAACTTGAACTAAAAGCTGGTTTAGACTTTAGGATTCGCAAAGAGATTTGGAATTCTAGGATTTAGACTTAGATAGTTTTCGCAACGAGAGTTGGTTAGCTATACTTTAGTGATTTGAGTTCAAGAACCGCGCTAAATCTGAATCATGTTAGTTAGTTTATCTACATTCATTGAATTCCTGAGAAATACCCTAAGCCTATCTTCTTTCCAATTGACTTACAACACTTTTAATTTACGTATTGCTTTCAATTACATATTTTGGTGTAGCTTAATTCGAATCTATATAATCTATTGCGTGATATCTGGAGTTCTTGTATTCGACCCCTACATATACTACAACAACTGCTTTAGTACTTATAGGGTATTAATTTGAGCATATCAAATTTGGCGCCGTTGCCGGAGACTCAATTTCGCCATTAGATTTTAGCCGAGAATTTCGACTAAGCTCGTCGGTATCGATCGATACTACCCAGTGTCGGTCGATACTCGTCGTATTTTTTTAAAAAATTTTGGTTACTTACGTGCTTTAACTTTTGTGTTTCAGGTGTATGCCTAATCGCGAAACCAGAAGAAACAAGAGCACTCAGCTAGTTAATCTTTCCAACGAGCAACTAGCACTTTTGGAACGCATAAACAGGAAAGCAAAGACCCCAGCAGAGATGAACAATCCAGTGGTTTTGATTCGTGACGATGTTGGAGCTTTGAGAGACCACGAGGGTCATTTGTGCAATGAGAGGGGGCAACGACTTGATGGAGATGGAAACATCATTGTCCCTCCAGCTGTTGTGAATGTTGGGAATAATGTGGTTGATCGTGGTATGACAATTGGAGAGTATAACATGCCTGATCAGTTCTATGCCAATCGATCAGCGATTCGTCCACCTGCTTTCTAGATGAATGACTTTGAGCTGAAACTTGCATACTTCACTCTTGTGGGTCAGCACCCTTTTCATGGTTTTCCTTATGAGCACCCCATGGATCATATTGAGAGGTTCGAGGACTTGGTCACTAGCATCAAGTACAATGGAGTATCCAACGATTACCTCCTCTATAAGCTTTTCCCATACTCTCTTGGTGGGGATGCAGCTTATTGGCTGAAGCAGTTACCCCCTAGATCACTGACTACCTGGGAGGACACCAAGAATGCATTCTTGAACAATTTCTATGATGATGCGAGATCCGAGGAGCTGAGGAACAAGATCTCTCAATTTTCTCAGGGAGCGACTGAGGCGTTTAAGGCTGCTTGGATCAGATTCAAATCATATCAGAGAGATTGTCCACATCACGGGTTCACTATGGTTCAGTTGCTGGGTATCTTCTTCAGAGGG
Organism: Eutrema heterophyllum; assembly: GCA_002933915.1. Classification (NCBI taxonomy): domain Eukaryota; kingdom Viridiplantae; phylum Streptophyta; class Magnoliopsida; order Brassicales; family Brassicaceae; genus Eutrema; species Eutrema heterophyllum. The sequence continues at coordinate 200,534 of PKMM01037218.1, forward strand.
ATTGACTGGAGGTATCAGATGGCTTTGGATGCTGCGAGTAATGGTAATTTCAACACCAGGTATCCAGACGATGCTTATGTGCTGATTGAGAACTTGGCGTCTAGCAATAGCACCAAGAATGCAGACTTTAAGCGGAAGAAGCAGACTGGGAATTTGGATGGATCGCAGATTGTTGAGGTTCAAGCCAAGCTGGATTCAGTGCACAATCTCCTGATGGGAAAGACGAAGAAGGTTGTTTATTTTGATGATGAGGATGAAGTGAAAGGTGTTAACTACATTGGTGGTGCTGGATTTCAAAGTTAAAGGTATCAATACCCACCTCACCCACCCAAAACTCCTGAAAGCAAGGTTGAATCTATGTTTCAACAGATTCTTGAAGGACAACAGAAGATGACAGCAGACTTTAATGGGAAGATGGATGCTATGTACACAGATCTGAATGGGAAAATCGAAGCACTTAGCATTCATCAGAATAGGCTGGAAACTCAGGTCGCTCAGACTGCAGCAGCTGTCAAGGGAAAGATGGTTCATGCACAGAATGAATACGTCAATGCGATCACCTTAAGAAGTGATGAAGAGGTCGATCCAGGAGTGAAAATTGGCCTAACTGCAAAGAATCTCGTCGACCTTGCTGAAGATGACGACGATGAGGCTCCCGAAATCGCCCCAGTATCGATCGATACTACTCAGCATCGGTCGATACCCGTCCAAGGATCTGCCAAAGACGTTTCGAAATAATAAGCATCGACCGACACCATCTAGTGTCGATCGACACCAGTGCAGATACTTTCACGGGACATCTCAAGCCCTCGTGTGTCTATCGATACCCACCCTGTATCGATCGACACTAACCCTGCAGTCGAGAAGACACCCGATGTGACGCCAGAAAGGGTCTACAAACCTAAGGTGCCATATCCTCGACCACCTAGACATCTCATAAACCCTATTACTGTGGAGAAGTTGCTCGCTTTTGAGAAGATGGTCAGGAGGATTCCCCACACTATATCTTTTGAAGAAGCTTTTGAAAACCGCCCTTTGGAGTGTTACTTCCAAAACTTCAGAGAAACTGAGGAAGAGATTAAGGCACTCTTCATCAAGGCCAGAAGTACACCACCTCCACTGAAGCAGCTGACTAAGAGGGAAAACCCAGAAATATTCTCAGTTCCATGCTCTATATCTGGAGTTAAATTCAAAGAGTCTATCGTTGACTCGGGGGCTGGAGTAAATGTCATGTCAAGGGAAATTGCAGAGAGATTGGGAGCTGATATTCATCCGCCCAAGACATCCCTCACATACGCAAACTGTTCCACCTCACTTCCGCACGGTAATCCCTGATTTGATGGTCACAGTAGGAGATTGTCTGGTTCCTACTGATTTTCAAGTTGTGGAGATGAGTGCAAGATCTACTACGCAGTTGATTCCTGGAAGACCGTTCATGGCTACGGTTGGTGCCATTATGGACACACCTAGCAAGAAAATCTCGTTCTCATACATTGACAAGGAGGTGTACTACGAAGCCATTCCTACTAGAGGAACTCCCACACGTGTCTCTTGCATCGATGTTGTCACAGGAGAGACGTTGGTAGTTGATAATCGGGAAGAGCCTTCTGACGAGCCTAATACCATAGACGTTTTAGATAGTCCTTCTGTCATCACCAAGAAAGACGTCAAAACAGCTAAGGCAAAGAAGAAGGTGAAGAGCAAAGAAGTAAAAGGTGCTCCCTCTATGACTTTAATCCCTCAGAAGTGTGATGGGGACTCGATTGAATATAAGGTGAAGTGCAAAGGAACCTCAAAACCATTCTCCAAGGCTAGAATCATTCTTACTCCAGAGCTGAAAGAGAAAGGAAAAGAGGTTATAGAGAGCATGTTGAGTAGAACTCTGAGTCTGCAAGTGTCTAGTTGTAGAACTTGCATGGGAGTGAGTTCTCAACCTCGCTCTGACTAATCACCTGAGCAAAGTCAAGCTCGTGACGTAAAACAAGCGCTTGGTGGGAGGCAACCCACTGGTAAGTATGTACATACGTTTTTCTATTATTTTTGTTTTTGGTTTTGTGTCTTGTGTTTCACGTGCAACAGATTCAGAATAGCAGTATCGATTGACACCCACCCGGTATCGATCGACACCATCCACACGACAAAGGAGCTGGGTATTTCTTAAGGGATCATGAGATACAGATCGATCGATGTCAAAATTGGCATCGACCAATATCCCTTGTATCGATCGATACCAACATGGTATCGGTCGATACCCGCCACCCAGGTATGCCTCCTTCGATTTTCACCAATCCACTCAGCTCTTCTGTTTTTCTTTTACCGACTCTAGGCTAAATAACACTGGGGACAGTGTTGTTTAAGTATGGGGGAGGTAGTTGCTGACATCGTGTTTGTTTTTCTTAGAGTTAGTCAATTTTGTGTCAAATTTGTTTTATTGAGTCAAAGTTTTATTGGAGATTATGATCTTGTTCTTGAATCTACTGTTTTGACTTTGCTTCTGAGTGTCCACTGTTACAGAATCAGTTACAGATCGACTAATGAAAAATCCAAAGGCTGACCAGTTAACTAGAAGACACACATGTTTCCAGTAGAGTTCTTTTAAAGCCTGAGCCAAATTTCTGCACTTCATCGACGTGGTTAGTATCCATAAAGCTTGATTCTTCATTCATATCTGACAAAGGAACCCATGTGTTTAAAGTAATGGTATCTCTCTCCTCTGTTATAAGTTAATAAATAAGAGCATAAAAGATGAGATGATTTTTTCCTAAGTGGAGGGTTATGAATGTTTCCACCGATCCCATTATTCTACTTGGTGGGGAATGATCACACAAAGGTTGGAAGCGAGGCTAGGATTTTCCTATGATGTCATTATTCGCCTACAGCCTTTGATACATTGAGAGGGAAGAACCGGGGATTCGGTGGCAAACACCATCAATACTCGCGTCTCATACCATGATGTGTATATGCAAATCTAAAAAAAAAAAAAAGAGAACAAAATAAGAAATAAGTCTGGGGGAGAGAAAGTGATACAAAAAGTGTGAAATTGGGTGGTTCCTTGTCATGATATTGTATGGGAAAGAATCTAGAAGGTTCTTGGTATTAATCACAGCGATGAAACTGGCGATGATGGGTTTAATTGAATGAAGCTGCGAAATAATGTGTGTAGTCTGGGGAAGCTGCGAATGTCTACGGAGAAGTACATGGTGGTTAGATTTGGATCTGGTTAGGTGACATTTGGGTGCTTGGGAAAAGGGTCATTGCAGCGGTTCAAGAACAGGTGAGTCTCCGTGTTTTCAAACATTTTTCTCTGGTTTAGTCTTCTATTTGCTTGAGGGCAAGCAAAGGCTAAGTCTGAGGGAGTTGATATATCATGGTTTTTACCGCTTTTAAGCCATGATATAAGTCCGTTTTATAGATTTTTTCTACTATTTTGTAGTGTTTTAGAGTCTTTTACAGGTTTTAGCACGTTTGGAGCATAATTGGAGATATTTGAGCTTTTTGGAGTATTTTGGAGCAAAATAGAAGTTCGTGTAGCTGAGTACCCGATATGAAGCCTGAGTATCGATCGACACTACCCTAGTATCGGTCGATACTCACTGCAGCAAGACACGAATCGCGACTTTTATGAAGAGTTGAAGAATTGCAAAATTGCCCAGAAGACTTTATTATTTACAATTAAGCCCATAACGTGTTTTAGGAGTTTAAGTTAGGTTTTTAAGCCACTTTGGCTATTACGTTCTGATTAAGCTTTATCTTGCTCTGGTTTTTGGAGAGACAACTCTGAACTCATGTTTCTATTTGATTTCTTTGATGATATATTCAATCGTGTTGCTTGTTTCAATCTCCATGTCTGAGTAGATCCCTTGTTAGGTTCAGGGTTCTCATAAGGGTTTTCTCTGAATGTTAGGTTAATTAGTTAATTAGGATTCACCATCTGAATTAGTTCTTCACCATAGGTTGTTCTCATAACTGATTCTAGGTTGACGAATCTGGAACTTAGATCTTAGGATAATTGATTAGGCACGAGAGTGCGATTAATTACCTGATAGAACTTAGGGTGAGCAAAATAACTATTCGCAAAGAGATTTGGTTTAGTTGTTTTGTGAACAAATCAAACTTGAACTAAAAGCTGGTTTAGACTTTAGGATTCGCAAAAAGATTTGGAATTCTAGGATTTAGACTTAGATAGTTTTCGCAACGAGAGTTGGTTAGCTATACTTTAGTGATTTGAGTTCAAGAACCGCGCTAAATCTGAATTATGTTAGTTAGTTTATCTACATTCATTGAATTCCTGAGAAATATCATGAGCCTATCTTCTTTCCAATTGACTTACAACACTTTTAATTTACGTATTGCTTTCAATTACATCTTTTGGTTTAGCTTAATTCGAATCTATATAATCTATTGCGTGATATCTGGAGTTCTTGTGTTCGACCCCTACATATACTACAACAACTGCTTTAGTACTTATAGGGTATTAATTTGAGCATATCAGGAAACACCACAATTCATGGGAATTCATTGTCTTCTCTGCACAGATTCTTAACCGCTCCCCAACATTGAAGCCATCCCAACAAAGAATATGCAATTTCTTCAGATACAAAAGACCCCAATAACAACAAGAAGGCTCGGATATGTCGCATAAACACATACTTCTGTTTGTGAAATTATTGATGTGTCGTCAACACCGATGATGATGCCTTGCAGTCGGCATCGGAAATTGTCAGTCACAATTAACGATAATTGGAAAAACAAACGAGGAAAATCAAAAGAGCGTTGAAAGAGATGAAATTCCAAGGCAGTTTAGGAATTTTGAATTTATTTGAGATGAATAGTTTTCGCTAACCGTCAGAGATTTCACTCAACGGACTAAAACCAACAGATTGGACCCAAAGAAATTGGAAATCCATCGCCGGACCAACGCTCTTCCAGCAGAAAAGAAAACATAATCGTGAAATACACATAAAACCATCGCTCTAAAGAAAAATAGAAGCCATGAGTCTTATTCCAAAACCTAAATAACCAAAATCAGAAAACGAAAGAGTACGACCGACGCCGGAGTCGACGTCGGCCGGAAAAATCACAAAGAAACAAGAGTTGAAAAGATGGCTTTGACAATCGCCTGGGAGAGAACGGTTACAGTGATATTTTAACATTATCCCAACTTTTTATTTTTATTTTTTATATATATATATTATTATATAGTGTAACAACTTATTAAAATATTGAAAGTGTGAAAGTTTGGTAAGTTGTGATTTGTAAACACATGGACGACTCTTGCATTGAAATGAATATTCACTTTTGAGTTTTGATCACCAAAACTCCTAGTGATTTTACTTGCTCCTCTTTGTCCCACTCATTTTCGAGATACGTCTTTACAGTTTTTGTAATATCCAATCCCGCGTTCTTAGTCAAAACTGAATATCACGAGTTTGTAACCGTTTTTCAAGTCATGACTGCTTTAGAGTATCTTCGAGAGATACTTTATAATTTCAAATTTGAGGTTTTATGTATTCCAAGAAAAACTTCAAAATTTTCAATTTTTTAAAGTTTTGAATAGTAAAATTTCAAATTTGAGGTATTAAAATCTAAACTACTTTATTAAAAAGTAAAAACCAACGGTAAATAAATAGCCCTAAAAACACTTTTAAAAAGCAAATTACGAAGTTGATAGTTTTATAATTTAAAAGAGAATTAAATAAAAGGCGATCCACGGTCCTTGGAAACTAGTGTACTCAGAAACCGGTTCGTGAATTCTTGGAGCGATGTAAGGCCTTATGTTACTATGTCGTTGGCTTGTTGAAGTTCTTACAACAATGCATCCCTGAACACAACAAAACCACATCAAAATAGTAGAAAGCTTATCCCAAATTCAGAAAAAAATTCTTTAGCGACTTTTTTTGGATTTAGCTTTTGAACAAATTGGTTCAAATTCAATCCCAACATTAGTGACAAGAGTTTAACCCCAAAAAAAAAAAAAACCTTAGTGACATGATCACTATGGTGATGAATGGAATACCATTTATTCATGTTTTGAAAATGTGATTCCATTATTTATTATTATTCATAATATTCATTAATTTTTTTTATGTTTTCACGTTTTGGAAAAGTAATTTTGCTACATACAAAACATGATTAATCTGCTAAAACTAACTTTTCACGATTTTATAACTTTTATACGGAAATTTGATATGTTTCAATTATTTTCGGTAACAATTATTATGCTATCCATCTCATACACCAATAAAGCCCTAAGATGTTTCTCTTTACACTGAAAATGCAATCTCCATCACTAGATTTGGGTGTATAGCATGAGCCTTTTAAAAATGGTATTGAAGCAAACAAAAACAATACCCTGGCTTCCTAATCGAACGAAATCCAAAATCGGTAAAAAAAAGAGTAATTGTAATACAGGGACATGAATAACTTCAATATTAGTTCTCTCTCTTCGATACTATTCATCACGTACTACTCATTCTCAAAGAACCAATTTTACCTTTTTGTTACAATCTAATTACTTTCTCTTTCTCTCCAAAACAGACTCCGATGAAAAAGAAGACGAAGAAGAAGAAAAAAGAAGAAGAAGAAGAAAAGAGAAGAAGAAGGACGGTGGAGATGGAGGTTGGTGTTCAACAGAGATTGCTGTTTGGTCTCGGCGAAGCCTTTCGCTTGTGGTTGCCAGAATCTCGGCGAAGCCTTGCGGCGGATCCGCGAGGGAGCCGCCATGATAAGAACCAAAGGAGAGGCCAAAACGGGAAACGTCGCCGAGGCCGTGAGGCATGTGAGGAGTGTGATGGGAGCGATACGCTTGCTGCGAAATATGGACGACGACGAGGTCTTTGCTTTCGCAAAGAAGGTCGATGCGCCGTACGAATTGGTTATGCAGACGAAGCAGCTCGAGAGATTACCGGTGGTTCAATTCGCCATCGGGGGAATCGCGACGCCGGCGGACGCGATTCCGATGATGATGCAGCTGGATGCGATGGAGTGTTTGTTGGGTCGGGAATTTTCAAGAACGGAGATCCGGCGAAACGAGCTAAGGCGATTGTGCAGGCGGTTACGAATTACAAGAGCGTGACGGTGCTGGCGGAGGTGAGCTGTGGATTAGGAGAAGCCATGGTTTGTCTCAATTTGAACGATAAGGTCGTGACGATGGTGACATTAAAGAACGATTGTGTTCAATTTTTCTAGGTTTTGATAACTAGATGTATGATAACAAAGTTAGTTAATCAATAACACATGTTTTCTATGATATGATAATTAGGTTATCACGATAAATTTTATATTTTCATATTTCATATATTTCTGTGATAAGATAACTAGATGAACAAGATAATTTATGATATGATAACTGGATTAACATGACAATTTCATATTCTATATTGGTTATCGAGATATTACAAGTATCGAATATTATTGTTATCAGGTTATATGTATCGGATATTATTGTTAGCATGGTAACATTTTCTAGTTATCGGATAACCATAAATTTATCGAGAAATCATACTAGTTATCATGTTAATCAAATAGTTATCCACTATGGTTATCGGATAACCATAAACTTATCGAGATATCATACTAGTTAGCGGTTGCTAAATAGTATCGTCGGTGTCGAATGAACAGTATCACCGGCCACCTAACATCAGAAAAAAATTGTTGTGATGAATGACATTTTTGTAATTCTCCTGAATGTTAAAGATATATTTAGTTTTTTTTTTCTCTTTCCTAAAATCTAATTTTAAATTATCTATAGCTACTTACCTAATTTTTCTTTTATCTATAGCTATATATTTAACTTACCCTAAAAAACAATAAAGACAAACACTTTGTGAACCCATCAGAGGAGGAATCTGATTAGGAACCTCAGGAATTGGATTCAGAGTACATGAATGAAGAAGACGTTGGCTAAACGTTGTTTTTTGACTTTTATGCCCCTGATATAAAAAGCGTCGTTTATAGAAGAAACCCTAAATTCAATCATTTGGGTCAGCAAAGCTGGATCTAATCCACCATTATTCTCTCCAGTTGTAAAAAAAAAAAAAAAAAAAACTCAATTGCAATCCTCTGTGGAAACCCAATTTGCTTATTCGAGTAGAGAAGAAGATGATAGCTGTGATTGGATTGCTTCTGGGTTTTCTAGTTTCAGCATTGTTCTTAATCCAAGGTAAGCGAAGAAGATCAAACGGTGATCAGGAGAAGAAGCGATCTAGTAATGAGCCTGTAGATGAACAAAAGCCTAAAAGTTACAGCAAGAGTGAAGTCGCATCACATAACAAAAGAAACGATTGTTGGATCATAATCAAAGATAAGGTCTATGATGTTACTTCTTATGTTGAAGAGCATCCTGGTGGTGACGCCATTCTATATCATGCTGGTGATGATTCTACTGATGGGTTTTTCGGACCACAACACGCCACTCGTGTTTTCGACATGATCGAGGATTTCTACATCGGAGAACTTCGTCTGTAAGAAAAAATAATGGGTTTTTTCGATTTGAGATTGTGGAATCTTTTGTGTTGTGTTTCTGTCTTTACTAGTTTAACTCTTTTTCTCCCATTGTAATGCTAAAAGGTTCCTCCTTTTCTGTTAATTTAAGTTTCAACTTCAGGGTTTTTGCTTCTTTTATTCTGAATCTGCAAAGATGATATTGAGCTTAATATTATAAACTCTGTTTCAAGAATAGTACACTAAGAGTAAGAGACTCTGTTCTGTATGAGTTTAATCTATTGAATTTCTTGTGATAAAAAAAACATAACTATTTAGTGTGATGGAGAATCACAATATTCGACAAAAGTATAATGGAGATATAGAATTCGAGTTCCATCTGATAGAAAACAATTCTGATATAGCCCTAAATCCAAAAACAGAAGCCATTAACCAAACAAACTACCAACGTTCATATGAAGAAGGTCGGCCTCCAGCTCGGCTAGGACGGTCATAGGGACCTGGTCTGCTTCTATAGGCTCTTCCCTCGTCACGTAACGGTCCCATAGCTCCTCCATACCTATCACTTGCACCCCTTGCGTATCTGTCCCTGTCATAGCCTCTCTCTCTCCTGCCATAATCATCCTCAAGATGATGGTGTTCAGAGATTCCATACCTATCACTCACCAAACGGTCTCCAGGTGGACCATATCTACATTGTTGTTAATGGCATCAAAAGATCAGGACTTTCCTAAACCAATACATGTTGGAACCAATTAGACCAAAGTTAAGAGCTACAAACCTCTCCATTGGATAGAGATCACGAGTTTCATACTTGTCTCCACCCTCAAAGCGGTCCCTATAGCTATACCGTCCCCCATCACGGCGTCCATCCATGTAGCGATCACGCTCACGCTCCAGCTCACGATCTCCATAGCGATCTCGGTGTCCATCAAATTCTCCAATTCTAGAGCGCATTGCAGGCGGATCTCTGAACTGTCCTCGATCACCACCAGCTGATGGGCATTCTCGAGCCCAATGACCAGGGCGTCCGCACTTAAAGCATTCATCTTCAGAAGCTCCTTGGCTTCCCTTCCCTCGGGATGAATAGCCTCCACTCTTATGAAAATGGTCTACATCGTCTCCCCCAACCTTGGGCTCAGCCTTGTTCACCGAGATGACCCTATCACCCAACTCCCTCCCGTGCATGTGCTTAATTGCATCATCAGCTCCCCGGCGATCGGTGAATGTAATAAAACCAAAACCACGTGGACGGCCAGTATCTTTCCCCACCATGATCTGCAATCACACAACAAAGGCTACTAATGATATGAGATAGCAAAAGTACAGCCAAAAAATAAACCTGAGATTTGGGACTACCACACCAGAGCAATCATATGGAAAAAAAGGAAAGCATTGATCCTTCACTATAATGCACAATAGTGATCCTTCACTATAATGCAAAAAAAGTTACAGCACTAAGAAATGATATCATGTCAGTGCCGATATCTAATAGCACATTCATTTAATTACACATTTCCAATGGAAGAGTAAGGGGAAAGAACCTTGAAGCATCTTACATCATATTAGCAAAAAATTGTCAGCAATCCTTGCCAAAATCATTTGAAAATAAAAATGAATATAGAGGCAGGAATCAGCATTAGAGTTAGGAAATAAACAGATATATTACATTCCTATCTCTTATATAGCATGTCCCAGAAGTGGCAATAGAAAAATTTCAAGCAAACAGAAGACAGTATGGCTCAGAACATTCCGTCCACAATAAGACGCAGAAGACATTACTTGGATATGTTTTTTAAGGCTCCGAACCCATATGCCAAAAAATTTCCTTCATTGGAAGTCCTTAGAATCACACAACGCAATGTCAAATTACATCTGCGTACTTGTAGAAATACAAATCCACAAAGAGTATCTCCCACATCAATCATCCTAGCAAAAAGATGTTGGAGATTTGCCTCAACCAACCATACTCTTAACTTGCAACTGAATGTTACCCATTATCGTAATGTGACCACACAAAACCACAGCAAAATGTTTTTCCAATCTAATCCCACCAAAAAAAGAAGCCTAATATTCTGATCAAGACCATTATGACCAGCAACTTTGGTGTTAAGATATATTCATACTGATTGTTTACTTAGATATGCTTCCATGTGCCAACAAATTGTACTTTTACAATTACTCCGATATAACTGCTCATGGTGAATGAGCACAGAGAATCCATCTCAGTGACTACTGAACCAGATACCACAAGCAAGAGAATCAAAGAGGTCTCAGCTGCAATTTTATACAAGCTACTGAAATCTACATTTCTACTTCTAATTCAAAATGGAGAGTCCATTGGCGTCCGGACTACTTGTTACAGAACAAAGCAGCTGACAAAACAAAATTCTTCACAGGCAGAGATCTGCTTCTGGGAAAGGTGTCCACTAAGACAAGTAAATAAGGGCCAAACAGAAACCTCACTAGATGCGTGTGTTCTTCCTCAAGGCAAATATCAATTCTTCTACAGAATGGACTTCTAGGTTCATCTAAAGGAAACCAACATAAAAGCTTCAGAGATATCATTCACTAAACACAAGTTCCAACACGAGCCTCTGGAATTTTTGATCGTCTGTTTGTATCAACCACTCAATGTATGCAGCACAAGCAAAGAAGGAGGTTCGATAGTAGACCTGACACTCGATGATTTTTCCGTAGCGGTCAAAAGTATCCTGAAGCTGCCTCTCTGTGACATCCCAAGACAATCCTCCCACGAAGATTCTGTTGTCAAGATTCCCATCGTTTTCTCTGTCTTTCATCTTTGCAACTCTCACTGAACCCAAATAAACAAAAAATGCATAAACATTGTTAGCTCACAATATCGAACTCGAAAAACCTCAAAAAACTCATCTTTTTCCAAAAAATGCATAAACATTGTTAGCTCACAATATCGAACTCGAAAAACCTCAAAAACTCATCTTTTTCCAAAAAAATGCATAAACATTGTTAGCTCACAATATCGAACTCGAAAAACCTCAAAAAAACTCATCTTTTTCCAAAGAATCACTCCCGAACTCTAACTCTTACTTAAACAAGTGAAGAAATTTCTATCAGAACCACGAATCGGGTCGAGAAACTTGCTGAAATCGGAAGTAAAAGAACGAAACCCTAGAGATTTTGCATTGATAAACCCTAATTACTCACCGCTAATCCAAAGGTAACCACTTTTCTGCGTTTCGTAGTGTGATGCACTGGGGCTTTGTTTTGACACCTCGAGAAAATGTTTGCTCTAAATTACTAAAACACCCTTAAGAAAAGTTATTCAATTACAAAATAACCTATAAACCCTAAAACCCCCTCTCCTTCTTTTATCAAAATCTCTCCCCCTTTCAGTCTCCAAGCTCTCTGCGAAACTCACGGTAACAAAGTCTCCTTCTTTTCTATTCAAGCTAATCCAAAGTTTGGTCCTTTGCGATTAATTTTCTAGGAGAAATTTCGATTTCTAATAATAGGTTTTTGCAGGTTTAATCTTTGCAGAATTGAAAAAAATGATAAAGAGAAGATTTTACAAGCTTGAGCATGGTGATAAAGACAGTGGATCCGACTCATCTTGCTTCTCTTCTGATTCTGATCCTGAGTCAGAAGAATCGGAAGAATCAGAATCCGAAGGAGCTGTTGAAGAAGTTTCCGAGGACGATGATGATTCCGTCTCTGAGCGTGAAGGAGAAGATGAATCCCCAGGTTTGCTTCTTCAATCGAGCCATTATGTCTTTTCTCTCTTTGTTACTGTACTCGATGAGAATGTTTAGAGAAGTTAGAAAAGTCAGTGACAATCTTGGCTTAATTTCTGTTTTATAGCTGCTGATGTTGATGAGGATGATGACGATGACTCTGATGGTTATGGCTATGGAGGGAGATTGGAGGAGACATCGATTAATCGTAAATTTGAGTTAGAAGAACCACCGGAAGAGGAAGAAGAGAACTATATTCTAGGTTGTATGATTAAACGCAAATCGGTTTACAAATGCAGATATTGTCCAAAGACCATTTGTTTGAATGAGAAATCAATGCAAGAACATGTTTTATCAAAGGTAAAGTAGCTAGCTTTATCATTAAAAGCATTGGATTTAGGACTGGGTAATTTAGTCTGTTGGGATTTGAAAAGGGTTTAGATAATAAGCATGAGGTTTGCTTGAGCTTTTTTCTCTTCAATCTTGTAGTTATCAAAAAGTTTCTTTTTTGATTTGACTCATTTCAGAAGCACGCTCGTTCTGAGAAATTACTGAAAGGAGAAAAGCTCATAACCGATGATGAAGAAGTCGACGATCCAGAGACGCCATCTCAGGTATTCTTTTTGACATTTGGAATAATGCCAACAGGTTCTTTGAGTTATTCTGATGAGTCCTAATCAAGTTCTTGCCAAAAAAGAAAAAACTTAAAAGAGAAACTTAAATGTAGGAGAAGCAGAACAAAGGAAACAGAGGATCACGGAGACAGGGTAAGAGAGCACTGAAAGAAGGAAAGCTCAGAACCGATGACAAAGTTGATGATCCAGAAGCGCCATCTCAGGTTTTCTTTTTGACATTTGAGCAAATGCCAACAAGTGATTTGACTGACTTCTTCTGATGAGTCCTAACCAAATTCTTGCAAAAATCTTAAATGTAGGAGAAGCAGATAAAAGGGAACAGGAGATCACAAAGACAGGGTAAGAGATCACTGAAAGAAGGAAAGCTCAGAACCGATGACGAAGAAATGGATAACTCAGAGACGCCATCTCAGGTTTTGCTTTTTAACAATTGAGAAAATGCCAACAAGTGCTTTGAATTCTTCCGATGAGTCCTAACCAAATTCTTGCAAAATTCTTAAATGTAGGAGAAGCAGGTTAAGGGAAACCGAAGATCACGAAGACAGGGTAAACAAAAACAGGAAAAGGTAAAAGTAGTCTGCTCATTTCTGTAACCTTGTGACCATGCTTGGTCTATCAAAAACCTTACCGGTTCATTTTTTTATATGAACATCCAGGGTTCATCGACCACAGACGGAGAAAAGGCAGATGCGACACAAAAATATAGAAAGAAAAGGCGTCAAACTAAGGATTGAAACCAGTGTATTTCCAGCTATATGAGAGACCCGAAAGATTCATCCTTTTCACTTGGAAATCGATGGACAGATGAAGAAAACATAGGAGGAGAGTGGAGCGGTTTTGAGTCAGATTATGTGTTTTTTTTAACTTCAAGTTTTGTCTACAAAATATGGTGCTTGTAACTGATATATGATTTTGATTAATTGAGATTTGAGTTATATACAATTCTTGTGTTTCTGTTTTGTGCAATTTGATATGTCACGACTTGTTATTTTTTTATCTTTCGAACCTCTTCCTCTTACAAGGTTAGGTCGTCTACCGCTATTTCGAGCAATCATGCAGTATTACATTCTGCTTCATCTCGCGTGTCCATGAACTTCTGATTGAAAGTTTGAAACCTTCTATTCCAGAACCAGTAATTGATGCTTTTTTACTGATTTTGCAGACAATGCTTTATTTTGGGCATTCTACCATGAATATGGTTCAGGGTACGAACTCAAAAGACCTATCTCAAGTGAAATCGACCATTAAGACGTCCTATATCCATTCAAACGATCTGTGGTTCTAGAACCGTTACATCGAGTCTAATCCCATCCCTAACTCAAGTCGAAAATCAGATTAGATATGTCCATAACAAACTAGTGACATCTACAATTTATAACCATAAGAAAATGTAAAATACAGACATTTAATAGACCGGAGTTTGTAGCCTAGTAGTTTGTACTAATGTTGCCGCCATAGCATACATTTAATAACAAAAGAGGTTAGAAACATAACTCAATAATTGCTTGAAGTAAGAAGCAAGAAGCCAAAAATCAGATTACTTAAATTGAACATACAACAAGTCTATGTTTACTTCAAATTATTGAGAAATTATTTTGCTCAATATCACCATTGGTCTAATGCATTTCCTCTTCCCTAGTCAGCACTCAGCATTTGTCCCCAACCTGCCTGAATCTTGAGAAAATTTAAACATTGGAGACTGATAAAAGACAAAAAAAAACTTCACTGTTTTCTTCCATTTTTTTATTTCTTGGTCTCCACTATAATCCATTATTGAATGATGTACATATGTGTGTGTGTAGGTATCATATATAGAAATATAATAATGAATGCATTGAAAAAAGACACAGTGAGACAAGTGAGATTTGATTTAACTTCTCTACTGCTATAAAAAGTTTGAAGAAGCATTGTCTTCACGTGACAATCTTAGCTGTTATGTCCGTGATCAAGAACTTCGATAATAGATGCCACTAAAAATCATGAGTTGCTAAATTTCTTCTTCTTCGATTAGATTCTATCATGGACTCTCCTTCTTCTTCTTCTTTCTCCTATATGTTCTTCTTGGTGATGGTAGCTTTCTACTTGATTTCTCCGGTGAGATCAAGCGACGTTGAAGCTCTAATGAGTTTGAAATCATCCATTGATCCGTCCAACTCGATTCCATGGCGAGGAACAGATCTCTGCAACTGGGAAGGAGTTAAGGGATGCTTTAATGGAACAAGAGTCTCCAAGCTTGTTCTTGAGAATTTGAACCTTACTGGCTCACTCGACGAGAAGAGCTTAAACCAATTAGACCAACTTCGTGTTCTTAGTTTCAAAGGCAACTCTCTCTCAGCCTCAGTCCCTAATCTCTCAGGTTTGGTCAATCTCAAATCGCTTTTTCTCAATGAAAACAACTTCTCCGGCGAGTTCCCTGAATCACTGACGTCTCTCCACCGATTAAAAACCGTTGTACTTGCTGGAAATCGGTTTTCCGGCCGGATCCCCAGCTCGTTGCACCGTCTCTCCCGCCTTTACACGCTCTACCTTCAGGACAATCTCTTCTCCGGCTCCATTCCTCCTCTCAACCAAGCAACTCTCAGATTCTTCAATGTCTCGAATAATCAGCTCTCTGGCCAAATCCCACCAACACGAGCAATGACTCTGTTCAATAAGTCGTCGTTTACTGGCAACATTGCTCTCTGCGGCGATCAGATTCAAAACTCATGCAGAAAAGGGAAGGATACCGCCGGAATCTCTTCGAAGCCGTCGGCAATTCCGATAGCCAAAAC
The DNA here is from genome assembly GCA_002933915.1 of Eutrema heterophyllum. Taxonomy (NCBI): domain Eukaryota; kingdom Viridiplantae; phylum Streptophyta; class Magnoliopsida; order Brassicales; family Brassicaceae; genus Eutrema; species Eutrema heterophyllum. Next base: position 216,095 of record PKMM01037218.1, read on the forward strand.
GCGGAAAAAAACGAAGCTCATTGGAATCATTGCCGGGAGCATCAGTGGCGGAATTGTGATACTTCTGCTGACATTTCTTCTCATATGTCTGATACGGAAACAGAGGCGAATCAAATCTACGAGAGGGGCGAGGAGAAGCAAAGCTGTGGCAGAGTCAGAAGGAGCAATGGCGGAGGAAACAGGAGGAGGCACCAGTGACCAGAAAAACAAAAGGTTCTCATGGGAGAGAGGAAGCGAAGAAGGATCGGTGGGGACTCTGGTTTTCCTGGGAAGAGGTGAACCAGACATCACGGTGGTGAGATACACCATGGATGATCTACTCAAAGCTTCAGCGGAAACGCTGGGAAGAGGAACATTAGGGAGTACTTACAAGGCAGTGATGGAGTCTGGGTTCATCGTCACTGTTAAGAGGCTCAAGGATGCAGGGTTTTCTCAAATGGAGGAATTCAAGAGACACATGGAGATTCTTGGCAGGCTCAAGAACCCTAATCTGGTGCCTCTCAGAGCCTATTTCCAAGCCAAAGAAGAATGCTTGCTCGTCTACGATTACTTCCCCAATGGAAGTCTCTTCTCTCTTATCCATGGTATGTATTGCACACACACCCATGGATTTTGGTTCTCTCTGATTCAGCCAAGCCTGATGTGTTTTTTATCTGTCTCTTGTTTTAGGAAGTAAGGTTTCTGGGAGTGGGAAGCCACTTCACTGGACATCATGTCTGAAAATAGCTGAGGATTTGGCCATGGGTCTGGTCTACATTCATCAGAATCCCAGCTTAACGCACGGGAACTTGAAATCATCCAATGTTTTGTTAGGTCCTGATTTCGAGTCCTGCCTCACGGATTATGGTCTCAGAGATCTCCATGATCCTGACTCAGTTGAAGACACAAGTGCAGCTTCTCTCTTTTACAAAGCTCCCGAGTGCAGAGACTTAGGCAAGTCCTCGACACAAGCCGCTGATGTCTATAGCTTTGGGGTCCTCCTTCTAGAGCTTCTAACAGGTAGAAGCTCATTCCAGGACCTTGTTCATGAATACGGGTCTGATATATCCAGATGGGTGCGTGCGGTGAGAGAGGCAGAGACTGAATCAGGAGAGGAGCTGAATTCTTCTGAGGAGAAACTTCAAGCTCTTTTGAGCATCGCCACGACTTGCGTAGCTATTCAGCCTGAAAACCGGCCTGTGATGAGAGAGGTATTGAAGATGGTGAAGGAAGCAAGGGCGGAAGCAGCAGTGTTCTCATCTTTCAGCAGCGATCACTCACCTGGGAGATGGTCAGATACAGTTCAGAGCTTGCCGAGGGAGGATCATATGAGCATATGAGGGCAAGTTGTTTGATTGTTGAAGTAGCTAAGGGTTCATAGTGTAAAGTTTTTAACGCAATTCTGATTAACTCGAGGGATTAATCTGTGACTTGGAGATGAAATGCAAATCTGGTTCAGTCTTTCGAGTTCCTGCCATACCAAAATGTAGCCAAATTAATGCTTGTTGCTACCAAATCTATCCGAAGAAACGAAGTATATAATCTATTGCATCTAAAATGAATGTATTATTAGTTTATTACACTCTAAAGCGGAAAAAAGTATAGCTTGATATAGTTATATGCTCAGAATTCTAGCATTAAGACTCTTCTAACAAAAAACATTATGATTGTCTTACAAAAAAACTCACGAGGAACCTCTCAATCTCCTAGACACAAAATCAGTTCACAAAAAGTGGCGCCCATGGGTAACATACCCGCTCTCGATGTGTCCACAAGAATAGACCGAGACCATCTACTGAGAGATAGACTTGTCCTTAGACCCTTTGCCAAACTAAGGACGGACCAGGCTGTGACTTAATTGCACAATATACAATGGCATAATCAAGAACTTTATATATATAAAGCTACCGTGACTTAATTGCACAATATACAATTATAACAACCTATTAGAGTTCCGGCAATAAGCATATCCGTAGGGTGTCTTTGTGGATATTCTACCGCGGTTCTTTGTAAAAAAATATAGCCGCTCCTTCAAAACAAGGAATTAGCAAGTATTGGCCTTGTTCAATTAGCAATAGATATCTTGCTAAAAAAACACTTGAGCGGAAAAATCCGTCATACATTGCATGTCCACGAATGGATACAACTAGGAAGGTGTAACCTGTTGAAGCTTCATAACCGTAGGCATACGAGGACAAGCAATGTACGACGGATTCTCTTTTGATTGGCTCAAGAGGATTCTCTTTTGATTGGCTCAAGAGTTATTACAATACTTATTGCTAATTGAACAAAGCTATTACTACTAAATTGCTAACTCGACGACCTGTGCAGATTCTACCACATTCCATGAAATCTCTACACACAGAAGCTTCTTTTGCCCCCCGCCGAGAAAAATCATCTATCTCTCTCTGCACAATTGGATCTGGAAGAAAAACACAAAGAATATCAAACCAAAGTGAGATTAGGCCACTATTCAAATCATTCATGGTTAAAAGAGGGTAACACGCTTAGGGTTTATTAATCTATACAGCCTCACTTATATATATACAAGAATGTAGCAAAAACCTACTTCCCATGCATACTGAACGATCTAGAGAATAAACTAAACTGGGAAAGCTACCATAAATACAATATTGTACAATTATATTGGAGATCCGCAATAAATCCTTATGATTCGGGTAACGTGATATATATACATACATCATCTTCTTCATTCCAATTCGAAACCCTAATTTAATCGACTCAGGAGGGAGGAGATCGTCGACTGTGTTGCCATATTGTGGGGTTGGTCTAAAGGTACAATCTTTTCTATAGGAATCTAGGGTTTTTGGATGATGAAGACGGTGTGTATTCTTTTCAGAATTTACCAAACCGGGTCTCCATAAATTATTGGGTAAAGACCAGTCCCAACCCAGTTTAATCCTTGGTGTGTTACATAAATCAGACGTTAAGAAGTTGATCGTTGGCAATGTAAGATTTAATTTCTTCTTCCTATTTGATAATAAATAAAAATAAAAGTGGAATTTTGATTAAAAGTTCATATTAAAAATACAAAAGAAGACTCTTTAAGTGCAAATGCTTATATATTTAGAATTAAATCAGCTAATCTTCAATTAATCCGAAATTTTACCATTTGCAATAAAAATGAGAAAAATTCTATTCGTTTTGTCAGAAAATAAAACTAAAAATAAAAAAAATTTGTAAGAAAAATGTTCATCTATTATATTGGAGAGTAACAAGTAGAACAACACTTATTATAAAATGGAAGTATAATTCCTACATCAAAAACTAGAGTCTTTTTTTTTCTTTTCTTTTCTTTTCTATTGGTGTTGTTGTGACATGTATGATTGTGATTATTAATAGACTTCAACTATGAGTGTCTTAACTCTTAAGAAAACCAAAATTTAATTTTGTAGTATTTGTTATTCAAATCATTTATTCTTATTATCTTGTATACACTAGATGGTGAGTATCTTGCGGTATATATTGGTTTCTTTGGATGATTAATTGCCAACTTATTCTTATATTAGATTTATATATAGGTAACTAGATAAGTATCCGCATATATGCGAGTTTTTAATTTAATATTTTATAACTCGTGAAAAAAAAACTAAAAACGGAAAAATAGAAAACAAAATTACATCACCCGTGAAAATATATAATACATAAATTTAGAAACAAAATTTCCGATGAAATAAATATATAAATAGCTTTGGATATGATTATTAGACTTTTAATTTTTGGTGTGTAATTGACATACTATTAAATTGTGGTTTATATAGAGGTGAAAAATTAGAATTTTTTTCTTTTTAAGATTAATTTCTTTCATCTAAATGGAAAAACCAGAGAATTTTTTTTTTCTTTTTTATATTAATTTTGCCTTTTAGGATAAATTAAAAAAAAATTAGTAACTTTACTTTTTAAGATTTGATCGGTTATCAATCGATTAGTGATCATTAATTGTTTGATTTACTTTTCCGAATTTTTTAAGTTTTTTTTATATTAATCGATTATAAAATTTTCCAACTTTGACTTGACACATTTCGCGATTAGGTGNTTTTAAATTTGGCTTTTATTCATTTTTTTTTTAGGATTGTTATGTATAGTTTAATTTTCTTATTCTTATGTGTAATATAGGTTTTCCTTTTAAAAAAACTTTGGCTTTTATTTATAATTTTTGTTTAATTTCTTTAATCTAAACAAAACTACTGTTCTTCTTTTCCTTTTACCTTTGAGGATTAGAAATCGATTATAAATTTTACTTTTTTTTTCCTTTTACCTTTTAGGATTAGGAATCGATAATAAATTTTATTTTTATTGTTAATATTATGTGTTAAAATATAATTGGAAATTTATCAAACACCTATCTTATTATATAAAACTGAATATATCAAAGTTGCTAACTCACTAATCGCGACACGTGTCAAGTCAATCGATCATATTTTAACATGTGTAAAAAAAATTACAAAAAAACATTTACTAAATTTATTATCGAATCCTGATCCTAAAAGATAAGTTTACTCAACAAAAATGAAAAATAGAAAATGTAAATTTATCCTAAGGCCAAAGTTAATAAAAAAAAGAAAAAAAAGATAATAATGGAAAAAAATTAAAATCGATTATCACGGGTTATAAAATATTAAATTATAAACCCGCATATATGCGGGTCCTAATCTAGTCATAATATAATTGGAAATTTATTAAACACATGTCAAAATATGATCGGTTAATTTAACACGTGTCACGATCATGCGAGTTACTAACTTTGAAATATTTTGTTTTATATAATAAGACTGATAAAAGTAAAGCTAATGTGGTAATATTATAGGGGGAATTGCCAAAAATGACTCATAATTTGATTCTAAATGCAAAAGTAGACCCCTTATTCAATTTAAAGCAAAAGTAACTCAAAGGGGTAGGAAAATTACAATTACATCTCTTATGACCAAACAAAAAATAGAAGTTCCAATTACGGTTATAACCTTGTGAAGTCTACTAAAGAAGTAGAGAAGTCTACTAAAGAAGTAGATAAATCTACTATATAGACTTCATAAAAAAGTCAGCTATGTAGTTAAATATTATATTTAATTTTTTTTTAAATAAATAATAATTTGATTAAAACTTTGTTTGCATAAACTAAATATAAACAATTGTGATGTATATAAATTAAAATTTCATATAATTTAATCGAATTAAACCAACAAAGATAAATTAGGTTATAGTCTCATATATACTACTAATGAAATGAATACATAATACATACCAAATAGTCTTGTGCATAACCATAGGTTTAGATATTCATGTGGTCATGTGTTGATAGTTATTGTTGTTTCATATTTATAAGTTTCATGAGTTTATGGTTTACGGCTTATGACTTAAAGTTTAGGGGTTGGAGTTTATGGTTTATAGTTTAGGGTAAACAAATTTCTAGAGATTATAGTTTTGAAGGGAAGTTCCTATACAAATAAAAAAAAAGTTAGAACATTAATTTTTGGGTTATTCGAAGTTAGAACATTAATTATAAAATAGAAAATGTAAATGAAAACTAAATAAAACTTACCTCGAGAGTTAAGCGGTTGATTTCTTTTCGCGTCAAATCAGCGGAAGAGGAAGAGTCGCCCTGAGACTGGAGCAATTCGTTCTTCCCCTTCTCCACCTTCTCGTAGATCTCATTCATGAGAGCATCCTGGATCTTACCAGTTTTCTTGTTGGTGTGACACGTCTTTAGCAACTCATGGTGTTCCGGACTCACACCTCCGGCTTCCTTCGTCTTGGAAAAACGAGAAAATTAATTAATAATATCAATTAATTAATTAAAAAAATAATAATTACCATTTGATTTTTTCGGCTCACGAAACTGGTCGAACCGGAGTTGTGGATGTACATCCCCTTACCCGACCGCAGACTCTTTCGGTTTTTCAAATTACGCTTCGAAATTTTTTCAGTATTGGGATTTGCCCAATATGGCTTGTAACCTTCCCAAACCGTGGCATTCAAGCCTTTCGATTTATCTTTCCCTTTCCTCCACTTTTGCTTCCACTCGTTCATGCTTCTGGAGAATTGCCTAGAAGCCTCACTCAGAAACTCGGTTTCCACCATAGTCGTATAGTTCGGATGCCAAGTAAACTCTTGCTAAGAAAAACCAAAAGGAAAAAAAAAGTTATCATAATTGTTAATATAACATATAAATATAAAAAAAAATAATTACAAAACTTACCGCAAATTGTCTAAACCATACTTTTCTCTCATCAGACGGGACATCACTGAACTTCTTGTACGGTGTGTCGAGGATCGAATGCAACATCCTCAAAACGAACTTGCTAATCCCGTTGTTTGACTCACCAAACCTACGAAAATAAGATATTTTCAATTTTATTAATAAAATCAATTGAAATTCGAGGTTGGAAAAATTTCTTACCACGCCGATCTCCCTCGGCGTCTCGGATCGAGTTTGATGAGTAACCCCCGCCATGGTTGTTGGACTAACTCCTCGATAGACATGATCGGAGGAGGAGTTTCACTGTGCGCCTCCGGGTTATGAGCCGATGGCGAACCACCTTGTTGTTGTGTCGATCGAGACGAACTGCGGCGACGATCATTGAATTCCCCATAGTCCGACCTTGAAAAAAAAATATATAAAATATAACATAATTGCCAAAAATATTATAACATTTTAAAAAAAATGCACGTGCAATGTAAAATGCTAAAAATCAATTCTAATTTTCATTCTAACAATTCCAAAAAATTATTAAATACATACAAAACGTTTTTTTAGACAAATCCAAAATTCCAAAAAAATATTAAATACATCCAAAACCTTTTTTTTACACAAATCTAACCAATTCATCACCAAAATCCAAATCCAAAATTCCAACAAATTATTAAATACATCCAAAACCTTTTTTGTACACAAATCCATATATTCATCAAAATTACTAATCTAACCCAAACTTTTTTTTATAAATTTCTAATCTAACCCAAATTCATCACCAAAATCCAAATCTAAACAACTAATCTAACACAAAATTCATCACCAAAATCCTAGTCTAGCACAAAATTCATAACCAAAATCCTAATCTAACACAAAAATCTAACCCTAGACACTAATTTCATATCAAATCTACCAATATCTAACCAAACCTTTGCATAATCTAAGGGAAGAAGATGAAGCTTACATGGTGAGCATGGCGGCGGCGAGGTGGGCGGCGGAGCGGATGAACCCTAAGGAGAGGAGAGGAGAGGAGAGGAGAGGAAACCAAATTAGATCGAGAGGAAGAAGAAGAGAAAAAGGGAGGAGGTGGGAGAGGAAGAACTTACCGGCGAGGGCGAAACGGCGGCGGGTAGCTCCGACGGACACTGAATCACGGCGAAATCAAGAGGTAAGCGGCGATTAGATCGAGAGGAAGAAGAAGAGAAGAAGCGTTGGTTAAAAAGGCCAATTTCCGACGGCTCAACCGGTCGGAAAAATTAAAACCAATAAACCAAAAAATTCTAATTTCGCGGGTATATTTCGAGTTTCCTAGTTTTTTTTAAGACCGGTCGGGAAATCCTGAGGCAATTCCGACGGCTTGTTAAAAATTGCATGTCGCCTTACTGGTGAAAGTCAAAAAATGCTAAGTACAATTTATAATTTATTGTGCATCCGTCGGAATTTCCGACGGGATTCCGACCACTTAGGGTATAGGGTTTGAAATTTAAAGTTTTGGACATTTTACGGGTTTCAAAACTTTAAGGTAATATTCTTTTTACCAAAAAATACTTAAGAGGTTAACGTAGCATAGAGTTTATAACAATTTCTATAAATTGACAATCTAACGAATTAAACCTTTAGTAACGTAACATATAACTAATACTTACCTTTCTCGGTTTCTTGTAGGGTTTTCATTAAAAGCTATTGAATAATGATTTTGAAGATGTTATAACAACCAACTCTTTCAAAATAGTATATCTAACTCTAATAATCATAAACGTAAACAATTGTTTGCAATTTTAGGTTTTGAAACCTCAAGTGGTCGGAATCCCGTCGGTAATTCCCGAGGAAATTCCGACGGGAATAAAACCACATGTTATAAATCGTATAAGACACGTTTATGTAATGTTTCATTGAAAAAATATCCTTACCCGTCGGGATGCCGTCAGGAATTCCCAGGGAATTTCCGACGGGCACATGTTATTTTAAAAAAAAATACAGATAAATTATAATCCTTAAAAAATACCTTAATAAAAAATACAGATAAATTATAATACCTTAAAAAATACAGATAAATTATAATACCTCAATAAAAAATAAATATAAATTATAATACCTTAATAAAAAATACAGATAAATTACATAAATTATAATACCTTAATAAAAATACTTAAAAAGTCCTCGTAATATATATATGTATACAAATTTATTCCGAATCTGATGAATAATCTGAAGTAGCGGAATCTGAATGAATAATCTGAAGTAGCGGAATCTGAATTTTCGTCAAATTCACCAATCTCTCTCTCTGAATCCTCAAATACCTCGTAATCGTCGTCCATACCTGTGAGGTCAACGACAAGTTCAACTTCAAGCGATGGCTCGGTCTCACCAAGTATACCAATTGCATTTTCCTGCAACGGCTCGTGTTCCAAAACACCATATACCCTTCCTCTTGGGTGTATCGCCATAACTGTCATCCACGGATCTTGTATGTTCGTAACCCGGGGGTATCTTATGTAGCATACATGATCCGCTTGTGACGTAAGAATGAATGGATCGTATTTCCGAAGTCGCTTTCGAGAGTGGACATAAGTCACACCGAATTCGTCCTTGCGTAGACCTTCCACAGGATCATACCAATCGTAATAGAACACAATGTACTTCAAACCGATCATGCCTGGATAGTGGACTTCTAGTATTTCGCGGAGTATACCGTAGTAGAAAAAGTCTATGGTTGTAGACGATATACCGTAATTGCTAATTATCCTTGAGCTCCCTTCACGGTAAGCTTTAAAAGTATAACCCCGAGTGCAGTACATCGGATAAGACGTTGCAATAAACGTAGGGCCACACACCATCTCAACTAGCCATGTGAAAAACGATACCCCTGAATTAGTCATCAATCCAACCTATACCAAATGTGGATAATATTAATTATCACGAGTAGCTAAAATTTCATGTCTATATAAACATGTAATTAAAACTTAGTTAAAATCGAGCGTCATTAAACACTTGCCATTTCAACCATTCTGAAAACTCATCCTATTTCTTAACCGTTAGCTCATCCTCTGTGTAATTTGGATACCACTCGCGTATTTGGGCCATGTATATCCTGTTAATCAACAAATACATTAGGAAAAAATGTACTATGAAAAAAAATTATTCACTACTTCAAAATACAAATTAATTACATATGTACCTCTCATATTCCAAAACATCATCGCAGTTTGTCAGAATATACATATGCAAGTGCCGTTGTTCCTCCTATGTTAGTCGTCGGAGCCTCCCTTTTCCATTAAGCCGTCCAAATGTGTAAATATGTTTGGGACTAAGACCGGATAACTCGGTGGAACTCCTCCATCATCATGCCGTGTAGGTCGTCTGCTTTTAGTTTTGACCGAAGATGAAAAGTAGTACCCGGCAAAGTTCGAGGTTTCTTCATTAATGCTCTGTGCGACAATAGAACCCTCGACTCTTGCAAGATTTTTCACCTTCTTCTTTAGGTGGAACATATACCGTTCAAAATGATACATCCATCGGTATTGAACTGGCCCGCCAAGTGCTGCTTCTCTAGGGAGATGAATAGGAAGATGTTCCATAACATCGAAAAAGGCCGGTGGAAAATTTTTCTCAAGATTGCAAAGGAGAACGGGTATCTTTTTCTCCAGATTTTGGATACCGTCTACTGAAAGTGATCTCGTGCATAGATCCCGAAAGAAAGCACCGATCCCTGTATAATTGACACAAAAAATTAAGATAATTAATATATATATATATATGGAATTAATTAATTGCAAGTAAAAATATATTAGTAATTAAATATACCAGCAATAGCTCCGTGGACGTTTTTAGGTAGAAGACCAGCAAAGGCAAATAGAAGTAGGCGTTGCATGACAACGTGACAATCATGATTCTTCATCCCATAAAACTTTCCTTCTCCACTATCAACGCAATTACAAAGGTTAGATACGTATCCGTCAGGGAATTTGACACTTTCCTTGATCCACTCGAACAACTCTTCCTTTGAACGCACATCTAACCGGAAAGCGGGGGGCAGTGACTTTCCATTCGGCATTACATGCAGGTCCTTACGGGAACAAATATCTGGCAAGTCTAATATGGCCTTCAGATTATCTTTCGTCTTTCCTTGCACATTTAGTACAGTGTTCATGATGTTGTCAAAAACGTTTTTCACAATGTGCATGACATCAAGATTATGGCGCAGCAAATGATCCTTCCAATAAGGCAAATCCCAGAAAATACTCTTCTTGTGCCAATTGTGGTACTCCCCACACCCATCAACAGGATAATGGCCATTACCACCACATGAAACCGTCCTATTTGCACAAAAACTTCTCAACTGAATCATGATATCATGCCCATCTACCTCTGTCGGTAGTTCCCGTCGGAATTCTGTCGGAAAATGCCATTTCCGACGGGGAAAACGACGTCGGTTCCAGCTCGTCGGAAAGTGATTTCCGTCGAAAATCCATCGGAACCTTCCGACGGATTACCGACGGCCGTATTTCCGACGGATAATCCGATCGGAAATAGACGTCGGAACGTTGTCGGAAAGCCGTCGGTAATATTTTCGACATGATTCTGACGGGCATTGTTTCTGACGGATATTCTGTCGGATCAGTCTCCGAAAATTATGTCGGAAATCCGTCGGATTGTCGTCAGAAACATTTCCGACAACCCTCCGACGGATTATTTCCGACGGATATTCAATAATTTGTTTTTATTTTGAGTTTTATTTTATTATTTAAATTTTGAAATTTTTTTTAATTATTATTAATTATTTTGAAATTTTAAATTTTTAATTATAAATAAAAATATTTGTAAAAAGAAATTAATTATTAAAAATTCATTAAACATTCAAATAAATTCATTAAAAATAATTAAAATTGTTAAAAAAAAAACATAAAATGTTTAATTCAAACGGTCGGAGAGTTGTCGGGGTTGTCATCCCGAAAGAGATGGGGGAAGGCGCCCTGCATGATCTTCTGCAAGGAGGTGAGCTGTGTCTGGGTTGAGGTGTGTGCGGTCTTTAACTCCTGGACCTCCACGTCACGGTCTTGAACCGTTTGGGTGAGCCTCGCGATTTCTTCCCTGTATTCTGAAGCATATCGAGGAACCGAGGAAGAAGATTCTTGGGTCGGAAGTTCACCTAACCCAACGAATCGAACTTTGACTTGTCGAGGTTGCTACGAAATATTATAAATGTTAGGGCCCTTAATGTTATTACAGAAATTACGAGAAAACAAAATAGAAAACAAAAAAAAACTTACCGCGAGAACAATTTGGTTGATCTCTTCTCGGGATAACTCGTTCAAAGACCCAGATCCGTCAAGAGTGAGCTGCGACATCGAAACTTCATGTTCCGTCTTTTTCTTCTTGCAAGTCTCTACAAGCTCACGCATCCCCACGTCCTGGATCTCACCGATTCTTTTGTTGGTGTGTCTCTGCTCGATTACTTTAAGGTAATCCGGAGCCATACCGTCTTTATGCGCCTGTGAAATTTTGTTAAGTAAATAATAATAAAAAAGAAATTGGTAATTAAAAATGGAAATTTAACTTACAATTTCCATCGCCCCCCGTTGTGAATGTAGATCCCTTTCCCTCCTCGCTCGCTCTTCCAGTTCTTCGAGTTTTTATCGGCGAGCGTCTTCGTCTTCGGCTTACTCCAGTACTCGCAAAAGCCCTTCCACATGTCGTCGTCGAGGTCCTTCAGCTTGTCTTTGTTGGGCTTCCACTTCTGCTTCCACTCGTACATGTGGTTCGAGTACGAAAGCGCGGCATACTTGTCGAATTGGCCAAGCACTATCCTCGTCTGGGTATGGTCCTACGTAAAATTTTGCTACATTAAAAAAAAGAAACATAATGTTAAAAAAAAAGAAACATAAAATTGACAAAATGAACTAAAAAAGAAGAAAAAACTATAAATTACTTACCGCGAAAGTCCTGTGCCACAAGTCTTTCTCGTCGGCAGGCATGTCGGAGTACTTCTCGTACGGTTTGTCCAACATGTTGTGGAGCATCCGCAAGATCGCCTTTGTGATATCATGCGACAACTTAAACCTAAAAACATTAAAAAAAAAAATTAAATACGTTAAGATTAAAAATCTAAATAAATTGAAATAATAAACAAAAATTCACTTACCAAGTCCCGTCCTCTAACTTTGGGTCGAGACGGATGCAATGGCCCTGGTTTGGCTGCTGGACTAGATCCTCGATCCTAATCCGGCTCCGAGCAGCGAATTGCTCGGAGTCCGAGACTTCAGTTCCGGAGCTCGATCTGCCAGGAGGGGTAGCCCGAGGAGCAGTTGACCGAGAACCCCAAGAACGGCGTCCTTACGAGCCGCCGCCCAAACGTAGTCCGTCCGAAAATTCAAAACAATTCAATTTTCCCAAAAATTTCCCGAAATCTGTCGCGAAAATTTCAAAATTCCCAAAATTTCATATTTCCCTAAAATTTCAAAATTCCCTAAAATATCAAAATTCACTAAAATTTCAAAATTCTCGAAAATTTCAAATTTCCAAAAATTTTAATATATTTTCAAAAAACGTTTTATAAATATTATAAATACATTTTTAATTAGTAAAAATTCTAAAAACGTTTTTAAAAATTCTAAAATATAATTTTTATATTTTTCAAAAACGTTTTTATATAATTCTAATTTTCTAAATACTAACAAAATCTAAAAACCCTAACAAATTATAAATACTAAAATTCAAATCTAACAATCTAACAATTCCAATCTCAATTCCGATCTCTAACAATTCCAATCTAAATCTAACTATTCTAAATCTCTCCAAACTAACAAAAAGTTACAAAGAAAAATTAAGAAACAAATGAAAAGAGAAAAAAACTTACACTTGATCCATGTTGGGTGATGAAGAATGAAGGATTGAAGAGATTTGTGGAAGATTTGGGAAGAAATTTAGAGAGAGAAACGAAGAAATCGTTCGGAAGAGAGAGAAAAAGAGAGAAATGAAGAAGAAGAAGACGGTTCGTAGATTAAATCTACGAATTTCCGACAGCCAGATCCGTCGGAATCCGAATTTTTTTTCATTTAGGCGATCAATCTTCCTACGGTCTCGAAAAAACCAAAGATTTAACAATCCCTAAACTACATGTTTTATTCAAAAAATAGTAATTTCATCAATGTTAAAGCCTTTGTATAAGTTTATAAATTTTACATCATCAAAACCTATACATTTCACATAACATCAACTACCTTATACAAACAATTCCATCAAATTTTATAAATTCTAGATAACACATTTATTTTGAAATTTGACAAGTTCAAGCTATTGTATATACATCTTACAAGTATTTGTCTAAAAAACCTAAACCTTATACCCTAAACCACATATTTGAACAGCCGTCGGAAATCCATCCGAAATTTCCGACGGCTTTCCGACGGATATGAAGCTTGAAGGTGCAAAACACGAGGTAAACGTGTTTATTAGAAAACCCAAAAAATGCTAAGTATACACCCGTCGGAAATCCGTGGGAAATTTCTCACGGATTTCCTACGGATTCAGAATCCCCGGCTAAAACTGAATCCCCCCCGGCTAAAACTGGTTTCAAACTGTTATTCCCCCGACTAAAACTGAATCCTTCGGCTAAATTTGAATCCCCGGCTAAAACTGGTTTCGGACCGTCATTCCCCCAGCTAAAACTGAATCATTCGGCTAAAACTGAATCCGTCGGAAATCCGTGGGAAATTTCCGACGGATGTATACTTAGCATTTTTTTTTTCAGTTTTCGAAATGGATTATTACACTTAATTATATCAAATGTTTAAGTCTATAGAAATTCCACATAACTAATACATTGCACATAACAAATATTTAGTACAAGTACATATTTTACAATGCAAAGTTTATAAAACTACTCTGAATCTGATGATGAGTAATCTGATTCTCCTGAATCGGAAGTTTCCCCAAATTCATCTAATTCTTCCTCCGAATCCTCAAATACCCGATCGTCTGAATGTATGGTGAAATCAACAACAAGGTCGACCTCAAGGGAATGCTCGATTGAACCCAAACCTACATAGCTTTGTTGGAGGGGTTCATGATCGGACATCCTATGAACCCTACCTCTTGGGTTTATCGATGTGATTGTAACCCAATGGTCTTGCTTGTTTGTCACCCGAGGATAGAGAATATAGCATACCTACACCATGTAATAAAGTCATATAAAAATTTAACCACGAGAATGCAAAAATAATAAATTAAAAATTAACGTAAAAGAAAAAAACAAACATGGTCTGCTTGTGAAGCAAGTACGAATGGCTCGTATTTCTGGAGTCGCATTCTGCTATGTAATGATGTAACACCAAATTGGTCGTCTCGCACACCACTTCCTACTAATGGGTCGTTCCAGTCGCATAAAAATGCAACGCATCTCAAACCGAGCATTCCCGGGTACTGAACATCGAAAATCTCACGTACAACACCATAGTATACAAGATCACCGGAGTGAGTAGATACACCGTAATCTGAAGTTGTCGCACTCATATCATCCCGAAGAATCTTAAAAGCATACCCCGTGTGCTATACATCACATGTGACTGCACGTTTGCTAGTGGAAAGCGCACAATTTCTTCTAACCACATGGGAAATCTTTGTCCGTTAGCCTTCTCTGTCGTGACCTGCACGAATAAAATCAAAAATGAGTAAAATAAATAATTCATTATATATGTTAGAGATTAATTAAAACACTTACATAATCTCTTAACCAACGTCCGAACCCTTCATGTTTGAGCTCGATTAGCTCGTCCTCTGTTTTTTGTGCGGAAATGCAAAACGTTGATATGCCATATACATCTTGTGAGATTGAAGCGATAGATCATCACGTTAACATATATATAATCAAGGACCCAATAAATAATTAATAATTTGGTTCAATATAATACCTCTCATATGTGAGAATATACATATGCAAAGGATCCCGCTCCTGTGCTGAAAGTCTCCGCTTCTTGCATTTTCCACTAAGTCGTCCAATCTCTAAGAATATATGAGGAATATCGACCGGATAGAAAGGTAGTACGCTGATATGTGTCATTTTTGCATGCTTTAAGCCCCTTATTTTGGTGTGTTTTGTCCTCATTTATGTATTCTTTGTAACATATTCATTTATAAGTGTCTCATTTAGCTTTAGGAGTGTGTTTTAGAGTCTTAGGTTGTGCATTTGCATGTACATACCATTTTGAGTCGTTTTCAGGTACTTCTGGAGTTAGTAGGATGTGGAGAACCGACATGGAAGGACAACGGGGAAAGAAAGAAGAGGAAAAGATGACGGAGTCCCTGAGAAGCTGTTTTATCGGCCACCTGGCCGATAAAAGGGACCGATAGAATGCCCATCTCGTGCCAAGAAGATTTGAATCTTCTGTGAAGGTTTTATCGGCCACATGGCCGATAAACTAGCCCGATAAAAAGGAGGATCACCAAGCCAAAGACGTCAAGTTTCTGTCAGGTTTTTGTGAAGGTTTTATCGGCCACTTGGTCGATAAAACAGACCGATAAAGACGAAGGATGGAAGCCAAAGAATTTACGTTTCTGCAATCTGTTTTATCGGCCACTTGGTCAATAAACCCAACCGATAAAAGAGAGGCCTAAATTTCAGAAGTCAAAAACACACGACCTAGCCTCCAAAAACAGTTCCAAAAACGTGTTTTTCACTATTTGACCCACTTCTTCTTCTTCTTTGTCGGCCAGACTTGTATAATAACTGGTTTTTAGACCAGATGCAACAACTTGTTATGACTTTTAACAAATATCTCTTGAGAGAAAAACTTTGTTCTTAATTGAAGATTTGAAATCCTTTGAAGATCTAGTGAAGTTTTCTTCAATCTTCTTCTATTTTTCTTCTACTTTGCTTATGGCTTTCATTTGTGTGGTTTATATTTGTGATTTAGCTATGTGTGAGTAGTTCTTTAGGGTTCTTGGGTGAAGTAGATTAGGGTGATTCTGGGTTTGTTCTTGATGTTTAGGAATTAGATTACTTGAAATCCTTGTTCATTAAGTGTTCCTAATGCTAGACTGACCTTGATCTAGTTGATCTAGAACCTAGGGAGTTTCATCACCCGGAAGGTGTTTGATGAAAGTCTTGAACGAATTTAATGAATGTTTTTCATATCTTAGCCAACGGAAGTTGTAGTCTAAGGTGAATTGTGGCTATTTAGACTCGTATTTAATACTTGTTAGTCATAGAATCGCGAACGGAAGTTTATGACGGTTTATGACTAAGAAAGGGGTTAATACCATTGACATGGATTAATCTTAAGTAGTGATCTAAGGCCTAAGGAGGCAATTGATTGAATGTTTGAGTGTCTAGAATAGATTGAGAATCACCCGAGTTGATTGGTTTACCTGAGAATTTGTTTGTTTAAATTTGATATTAAACGTTTTCTAGTTTTCTTTGCTTCTCGTCTTATTGGAATTCATATCGTGTTCTGTCACTTGTTAATTTTCTGTATGTTTCACTTGTTCGATAAAAACCCAACTTCAATCATCGCTTAGATTAGATAGCGTCCTGTATTTTTAGTGCGTCGTTCTTATTTCCCTGTGGATTCAATCCCAAAGTGCTGCAATGACATGCCATTAGATTGAGGCATTGTGCACAATGGGTAATTGTGCGGACCGCAAAAAGTCCACTATCAATTTGGCGCCGTTGCCGGGGAAATTAGCAATAGCCATTAGGATTTAGATGTTGTTTGAGACTATGTTGTTACTAATCTTTTTCACTTCGATTTCTCTTTGTCTTGTTTAGGTGCATGAACACGAGATCAAGTGGAATTGCAAATCTTGTTGAACGTGTAAACGACATACGCGCACTAGAAAGAGCAAACACGAGAGCAAGACAAGAACATGAGCAACACATTGAAAGGCTAGGTATGGAGGCAGTACAAGAACCTCCAATTGAACACCAAGAAGCTGCTGCACATGGTGTTGGTCACCAAGGTGTTGGTGTGAACCAAAACCACCCACCACGGCAGCCTAGACCCATTGGGGCCGGTGATGCTCCAAACACTCATGCTAACCGCCAAGGGATAACTCCACCATCGGTCAAAAACAACAACTTTGAGATCAAATCCGGTATTATCTCCACGGTGCAAGGCAACAAATTCCATGGGTTGGCCATGGAGGACCCATTAGACCACTTGGATCAATTTGATCGCATTTGTGGGATGACTAAGATCAATGGCATCTCTGAAGATGCATTCAAGCTGAGATTGTTCCCTTTCTCCCTGGGAGACAAAGTGCATCAATGGGAAAAGAACCTTCCAACTGGATCAATCACATCTTGGGACCAATGCAAGAAAGTTTTTCTTGCAAAGTTCTTCTCCAACTCAAGGACGTCAAGACTCCATAATGAAATATCCGGCTTTGTCCAAAGGAACAACGAAAGCTTTTGTGAAGTTTGGGAGCGCTTCAAGGGTTATACCATGCAATGTCCTCACCACGACTTCTCAGATGAGTCTCTACTCAGCACTCTTTACCGCGGTGTACTACCCAAGTTTCGCATGCTACTTGATACAGCAAGCAATGGGAACTTTATGGGGAAGGAAGTCGATGAAGGAATGGAGCTTGTGGAGAACTTGGCTCTAAGCGATGGGAATTACAATGAAGACTATGACCGATCTTCGAGAGGAGGCGGTGACTTTGAAGATCAAAGAAAAAAGAAGATGAAGATTCTTAACGACAAAATGGACAAGCTTTTGAATGCTTCTCAAAAGTCTGTCAATTTTGTGGGAGAGGTTGATGGAAGCCAAGTAATTCAGTATGATGGGGAAGATGACAATGAGCAAGCGGAACCATCCAAATTGCTCCTATAGGAGCAACAATGTGGCGAACCCTCAAGACCAAGTGTATCTTCAACAAAACACTCAAGGTCAAGGTCTCCAACAAAAGAGCTTCATCCCTTCCAACCAACAATGAACATTTGTTCCAAGGAGCAACTTTCAAAGCAATTAAGGCGGGTTTCAACCTAAGCAACCATCTGCACCACCAGGTTTTGGACAACAAGGGCAAGCAAGCAACACCACTCCACAAGATAACGAAATGAAAATAATGCTTCAACAACTCTTACAAGGCCAAGCTAATGGAGCAATGGATTTGAGCAAGAAAATGGCGGAAATCCACAATAAGGTGGATTGCTCTTACAATGACCTCAACTCCAAATTCGACGCATTGTCGTCTAAGTTCAAGAAAATGGAGGGTAAAGGTGTTTCTTCTTCATCACGACCTCAAGGCACTTTACTGGGCAAACCCGAAGCCAACCCGAAAGAGTTTTGCAATGCTATTACATTGAGAAGCGGGAAAGAGCTCCCCTCTAGAGAACTTCCCACGACGGAACTACATGATGGCGTTGAGAAATAAGAAGAAGAGGTGGTCATTGAGACGAATGGAGACAAAGTAAATATGGAGAAAAAGAGAAAATAGACTCTTTTCGTACCACCACCTTACGAGCCCAAGCTCCCATTCCCGGGCCGCTTTAAAAAACAACTCATGGAGAAATACATGGCGATTTTTGACAAGCAAATGGACAAGGTCCAAATGACTATGCCCCTGGTTGATGCTTTCCTACTAGTCCCTCAATACAACAAGTTCCTTAAAGACGCGATCAAAGACAGAACGAAGGAGCTGGAAGGGATGGTAATACTTACCCATGAGTGCAGCGCCATCATTCAAAAGAAGATTGTGCCAAAGAAACTTGGAGTCCAGGAAGCTTTACACTACCTTGTGCTCTAGGACCTCTTGCCTTCAACCACTACCTCTGTGATCTTGGAGCAAGTGTGAGCTTGATGCCACTGTCAGTTGCAAAACGCCTTGGTTTCACCTATTACAAAGCCTGTAGAATATCTCTAGTTCTAGCGGACAGGTCGGTGAGACACCCAGTTGGACTACTTGAGGACTTGTCGATCATGATCGGGAATTTTGTGGTGCCTACCGACTTTGTGGTTCTAGAAATGGATGAAGAACCCAAAGATCATCTTATCTTTGGAAGACCGTTCTTAGCCACCGCCGGTGCAATCATCGATGTAAGGAACGAAAAAATTGACCTCCACTTGGGCAAAGACGATGTTCTTCAATTCGACATCAATGATGTGATGAAAAAGCCCACGATAGACGGTCAAGCCTTCTACATAGAGGCTATGGAAGAATTGGCGGATGAACTACTAGAAGAGCTAGCCTTGGAAGATCATCTCCAAGTTGCGCTAACTAAGAACCAAGGAGAACATAGGTTTCTTCATGCTGAGAGTGTTGAGTACGCAAGGATACTTGACTCGCACAAAGCACTTGTTGGGGAGAGTTCATTCTTGGAACTACAACACGAAGAACCTGTCAATTTGGAACACAATACAAGTGCTTCAGATATTGACTTCATGAGTGCTTTAGATGTTGATCTTGATGACGAGCAAGAAGCTAGCAATGGTGAGACTAGCTTTGATGATGATTGGAACGAGCTGAAAGCCCCAAAGGTGGACCTCAAACCGCTCCCAATTGGACTGAGGTATGCGTTCTTAGGTCCAAACGAGTCCTACCCGGTGATAGTTAATGATGAGCTTAGTGAAAATGAAATTGTCACCCTTTTGAAGGAGTTGAAAAAGTTTAAGAAAGCCATTGGATATTCACTAGATGGTATTAAAGGAATTTCCTCATCTCTTTGCACACATAGGATCCATCTAGAAAATGAATCGATGACTTCTATCGAGCATCAAAGAAGGTTAAATCCTAATTTAAAAGAGGTTGTCAAGAAAAAGATTCTTAAGCTTTTAGATGCTGAGATCATATACCATATCTCTGATAGTACTTGGGTGTCCCCGATCCATGTGGTGCCTAAAAAAGGTGGAATTACAGTGATAAAAAATGAAAAGGATGAACTAATCCCAACTAGGACTATCACCGGTCATAGGGTGTATATTGATTATCGAAAGCTTAACTCTGCCACTAGAAAATATCATTTCCCTCTTCCCTTCATTGATCAAATGCTAGAAAGACTTGCGAACCACCCATATTATTGTTTTCTGGACGGGTACTCGAGATTCTTTCAAATCCCGATTCACCCTAATGACCAAGAGAATACGACATTTACATGTCCATATGGCACATTTGCTTATCGAAGGATGCCATTTGGACTCTGTAACGCACCCGCAACTTTTCAGAGGTGCATGATGTCGATCTTCTCGGATCTAATTGAAGATATGGTAGAGGTCTTTATGGATGATTTTTTGGTATATGGTGCCTCGTTTGCTGCTTGTTTGTCAAATCTGTGCAGGGTACTCACTAGGTGCGAGGAGACAAATCTAGTCTTGAATTGGGAGAAGTGCCATTTTATGGTACGGGAAGGCATTGTGCTCGGCCATAAGATCTCGGAGAAGGGCATTGAAGTGGACAAAGCAAAAATCGAGGTCATGATGAGCCTAAAACCACCAACCACGGTGAAAGGAATACGAAGCTTTCTAGGCCATGTCGGGTTCTATAGACGGTTCATCAAGGATTTCTCCAAGATAGCGAGACCACTCACTAGGCTTCTATGCAAAGAAGTGGAATTTGTTTTCGATGACGAATGTTTGAAAGCATTCTTGGAGATCAAGGAAGCTCTTGTGAGCGCCTTGATAGTGTAAGCATCGGACTGGAGTCTCCCTTTTGAAATCATGTGTGACGCCAGCGACTTTGCGGTTGGCGCGGTTTTGGGTCAGAAAAAAGACAAGAAGATCCACGTGATCTACTATGCAAGCAGAACCATGGATGATGCCCAAACAAAGTATGCAACCACGAAAATTGGCGGTGGTATTTGCTTTTAAGAAGTTCCGCTCCTACTTGGTTGGATCAAAGATCCTGGTATACACAGATCATGCCGCCTTGAGACACTTAATAGCTAAGAAGGATGCTAAGCCGAGACTTCTAAGGTGGATTCTTCTTCTACAAGAGTTTGACATGGAGATTAAGGACAAGAAAGGCATCGAAAATGGAGTAGCGGACCACTTGTCTCGGTTAAGGATTGAAGATGCAATCCCAATAGATGATTCTCTCCCCAAGGAACGTCTAATGCTCATGAAGATTTTGAAGAAAACCTATCACACTGGGTTGAAACTCAAGGAAGCCAAGAGCTTGAAGGAGCAAGACTTGCCTTGGTACGCTGATTTCGTGAACTATCTAGCTTGTGGAAGAGAACCGCCAAACCTGGATAACTACCACAAGAAGAAGTTTTTCAGAGACATCGCCCATTTCTTTTGGGATGAGCCCTACCTCTACAAGCGGTGTTCAGATGGTCTTTACCGGAGATGCATTCCGGAAGAGGAGGTGAATGGCGTATTATACCATTGCCATGGTTCGGTGTATGGAGGACACTTTGCCTCATTCAAAACCGCAACCAAAGTGCTCCAATCCGGCTTATGGTGGCTGAGTTTTTTCAAAGACGCTCACGCCTACGTTTCATCATGCGATGCTTGCCAACGAAAGGGAAACATAAGTAGAAGGTATGAGATGCCCCAAAACTCCATCTTGGAAGTTGAAATGTTCGACGTATGGGGAATTGACTTCATGGGACCGTTTCCTTCTTCTTATGGAAACCAATACATCTTGGTGGCGGTTGACTATGTCTCCAAGTGGGTTGAAGCGATTGCTAGTCCGACGAACGATGCGAAGGTGGTTCTAAAGCTTTTCAAGCCAATCATCTTCCCAAAGTTTGGGATTCCAAGAGTGGTGATTAGTGATGGTGGAAGTCATTTTATTAACAAGGTGTTTGAGAGCTTGCTCAAGAAGCACGGAGTCAAACACAAAGTTGCCACGCCTTATCACCCTCAAACAAGCGGGCAAGTAGAGGTTTCGAACAGCCAAATAAAAGCTATATTGGAGAAGACAATGGGAAATTCAAGGAAAGATTGGGCCAAGAAGCTAGATGATGCTTTGTGGGCGTACCGAACCGCGTTTAAGACTCCCATTGGTACCACACCGTTTAACTTACTCTATGGGAAGTCATGTCATTTACCCGTTGAGTTAGAGTACAAAGCATTGTGGGCGGTGAAACTCCTCAACTTCGACATTAAGACGGCCTCAGAAAGGCGTCTTATCCAACTGCACGAGCTAGATGAGATCCGTTTGGATGCCTATGAGAGCTCAAAAATATATAAGGAACGAACCAAAGCATTCCATGACAAGAAGATTGTCAAGAAGGGTTTCATAGTTGGAGAACAAGTGCTGCTCTACAATTCCCGGTTGAAGCTGTTTCCCGGAAAATTAAAGTCTAGATGGACAGGACCGTTCAAGGTTAAAGAGGTGCAGCCTTACGGTGCGATAACACTTTGGAATAGGACCGGTTGAGAATTCACGGTGAACGGTCAAAGGATCAAACCCTATCACGCATCCGATTTCAATGAGAAGGAGACCTCGGTTTCTCTCTCAAACCCACCACCCGTCTGAAAAGGTACCAAACGTCAAGCTTAGTGACTTAAAACAAGCGCGCTTGGGAGGCAATCCCTAGGTATCATTTGTATATATGTATATATGTGTGATGTGATTCTGTTTCTTTAATTTGTTTTCGTGTGTTTGGAGTGTTTGTTTTGTGTGTTTTGGTCTCAGAGGCTTTGCATGCATCGAAAGGAGTAATTCGGGAACAAAGACGTGAAAATTGAACTGACAAAGCATTTTATCGGTCGACTGGCCGATAAAACGGTTACAAAACGTCGAAGAAATACCAAGTCTCTGCCAACCATTCTATCGGTCACATGACCGATAGAGAGGATCGATAAAAAGGCTAATTCTCATGACGCATCTGCTACTCTCTGGTGATGAATTTTATCGGTCCCCTGACCGATATACCAGACCGATAAAACGGCCGGTCTTCATGAAAAATCTGCTTCTTCCTGGTAAGCACTTTTATCGGTCACATGACCGATAAAACCGGACCGATAAACCTTCAACGTTTTCTTTCATTGTTTCTGGAAATCAATTTTATCGGTCCCCTGACCGATATTCTGGACCGATAAAAACCCAACTTCAATCATCTCTTAGATTATATAGCGTCATGTACTCTTAGTGCGTCGTTCTTATTTCCCTGTGGATTCGATCCCAAAGTGCTGCAATGACATGCCATTAGATTGAGGCATTGTGCACAATGGGTAATTGTGCGGGCCGCAAAAAGTCCACTATCAATTTGGCGCCGTTTTTGAGTGAGGCCTCTTTCCTATGCTTTCATGTGCAAATCTTTCGAGATAAGGAACGACGAGTCCTCTCTTTCATTAAGGCTAGTCTAGAGAATCAAGAGACTAGTTTAGGAGGGGTTTTAAAAAGATTTGGGTTGATTGATGTTAATGGATTCTAAAAAAAAAAGAGGGTCTTGATACGAGAAAAGTCGTTAGATAGTCAAAAAAAATAAGCCAAAGTTGAAAAAGAAAAATATCTAGCGAGTAAAAAAAAAGAGAGAAAAAGGTAAGAAGAAAAAAAGGAATCAAAGCGGTTTATAATCTAATTTAGTTTTTTAGAGTTTGTGATTTGGAATGTGCCTATCAAAAGAAAGGGTCAAATCTAGAAAAAAATTGAATGATTAAGCAACTAAAAGGGTAGAGAAATGGAAGAGAAACTCATATGCATCAATTGTTCCCAATCTCTACTGCTTTTGTGTAATTACTTGCATTAATTCTTGAGAAAAACCAACCACATTTGAAACCGTCCTTTTGTCCGCTTAACCTTTTTCCACCAAGCCGATTGATTGTGATTTCGACTCCCATTGTGAGACCGCACTTGAAACGAGCTAATTGAATGTTAAAGAGTTGGTATGCATAATTGTGAAAAGATGCTTTGGATTCGATTCTAGAGTAAAAGATTCGAGTAGCGATGAGTATGGAGAAGTTCGCTAGAGTAGGAGCGATTTGTGCATTATGATACTTTTACCTAAGGACATAGAGTTCAAAGCTTTCACGTGTTTTCTTTTGGATATGAGTCCCCATTTTCAAATCTCTCTCAGTTTTTTTTTCTTCGTTTGCTTGATGGCAAGCAAAGGACAAGTCCGGGGGAGTTGATATGTGTCATTTTTGCATGCTTTAAACCCCTTATTTTGGTGTGTTTTGTCCTCATTCATCCATTCTTTGTAACATATCCATTCATAAGTGTCTCATTTAGCTTTAGGAGTGTGTTTTAGAGTCTTAGGTTGTGCATTTGCATGTACATACCATTTTGAGTCGTTTTCAGGTACTTCTGGAGTTAGTAGGATGTGGAGAACCGACATGGAAGGACAACGAGGCAAGAAAGAAGAGGAAAAGATGACGGAGTCTCTGAGAAGCCGTTTTATCGGCCACCTGGCCGATAAAAGGGACCGATAGAATGCCCATCTCGTGCCAAGAAGATTTGCATCTTCTGTGAAGGTTTTATCGGCCACCTGGCCGATAAACTAGCCCGATAAAAAGGAGGATCACCATGCCAAAGACGTCAAGTTTCTGTCAGGTTTTTGTGAAGGTTTTATCGGCCACTTGGGCGATAAAACGGACCGATAAAGACGAAGGATGGAAGCCAAAGAATTTACGTTTCTGCAATCTAATTTATCGGCCACGTGGCCGATAAACCCAACCGATAAAAGGGAGGCCTAAATTTCCGAAGTCAAAAACACACGACCCAGCCTCCAAAAACAGTTCCAAAAACGTGTTTTTCACTATTTGACCCACTTCTTCTTCTTCTTCGGCCAGACTTGTATAATAACTGGTTTTTAGACCAGATGCAACAACTTTTTATGACTTTTAACAAAAATCTCTTGAGAGAAAAACTTTGTTCTTAATTGAAGATTTGAAATCCTTTGAAGATCTAGTGAAGTTTTCTTCAATCTTCTGCTACTTTTCTTCTTACTTTGTTTATGGCTTTCATTTGTGTGGTTTATATTTGTGATTTAGCTATGTGTGAATAGTTCTTTAGGGTTCTTGGGTGAAGTAGATTAGGGTGATTATGGGTTTGTTCTTGATGTTTAGGAATTAGATTACTTGAAATCCTTGTTCATTAAGTGTTCATAATGCTAGACTGACTTTGATCTAGTTGATCTAGAACCTAGGGAGTTTCATCACCCGGAATGTGTTTGATGAAAGTCTTGAACGAATTTAATGAATGCTTTTCATATCTTAGCCAACGGAAGTTGTAGTCTAAGGTGAATTGTGGCTATTTAGACTTGTATTTAATGCTTGTTAGTCATGGAATCGCGAACGGAAGTTTATGACGGTTTATGACTAAGAAAGGGGTTAATACCATTGACATGGATTAATCTTAAGTAGTGATCTAAGGCCTAAGGAGGCAATTGATTGAATGTTTGAATGTCTAGAATAGATTGAGAATCACCCGAGTCGATTGCTTTACCCGAGAATTCGTTTGTTTAAATTTGATATTAAACGTTTTCTAGTTTGCTTTGCTTCTCGTCTTATTGGAATTCATATCGTGTTCTGTCACTTGTTAATTTTCTGTATGTTTCACTTATTCGATAAAAACCTAACTTCAATCATCGCTTAGATTAGATAGCGTCATGTATTCTTAGTGCGTCGTTCTTATTTCTCTGTGGATTCGATCCCAAAGTGCTACAATGACATGCCATTAGATTGAGGCATTGTGCACAACGGGTAATTGTGCGGACCGCAAAAAGTCCACTATCATATGCCTCCATCATCATGTTAAGCTGGTTTATGACTCTTCGTTTTGACTTGTGATGGAAAGTAGAACTCGGCAAAAATGTGAGATTTCTTCATTGATTCTTTGTGCGACAATAGATCCTCCACTTTGCTCAAATTTTTCACTTTCTTCTTTAGATGAAACATATACCGTTCGAAAGGATACATCCAACGGTACTGAACCGGGCCCCCAAGCTCTGCTTCTTGAGGGAGATGAATTGTTAGATGTTCCATAACATCAAAGAAGGAAGGCGGAAATATCTTCTCCAAATTGCAAAGGATTACGGGTATATTATTCGCAAGGTTGCGGATACCGTAGGATGTAAGAGAGCGCAAACATATATCTCGAAAAAGACATCAATCCCTGCATAATATGCATAACAAATGAATAAATAAATACTAAAGTATTAAAAATTAATTTAATGATTGTACGTACCTGTAATTGCTTCGTGGACATTATGTGGTAGAAGACATGCAAAGGCAAATGGAAGGAGGCGCTGCATCACCACATGGCAATCATGACTCTTCATCCCAATAAACTTCCCTTCTCCATGATCAACGCAGTTCCGAAGGTTAGATGCGTATCCGTCCGGGAATCTAACACTTTCGGTAATCCAGTCAAAAAACTCGGCCTTTGAAGGTTCATCCAACCGAAAAGCCGGGACCGGAGGCTTCCCGTTCCCTGTCACATGTAGTGCTCTACGAGAATAAATGTCTAGCAAGTCCAATCTAGACTTCAGATTTTCCTTCGTCTTCCCTTGGACATTGAGAACGGTGTTCATAATGTTGTCGAAAAAATTCTTCTCAATGTGCATGACATCCAGATTATGCCTCAAAAGATTGTCTTTCCAATAAGGCAAATCCCAGAAAATACTTCTCTTGTGCCAATTATAAGTTGCCACAACCATCAACAGGATGATGCCCATTACCACCACAATCAATGGTCATATCTGCACCAAAATCTCTGAACTGAGTCAACAAATAATGTCCATCTAACTCAGGAGGTGGACCATCAACTACTTTCCGGTTCTTCCTAAACAATGTGGTGCTCCGACGATAAGGATGATCGCTTGGTAGGAATCGCCTATGACAATCAAACCAAGATGTTTTGCGTACGTGCGTCAATTGGAACGCATTTGTGTTATCTTGACAGTACGGACACGATAACATTCAGTGCGTTGTCCATCCTGATAACATGCCATATGCTGGAAAATCGCTAATGGTCCACATTTAACGGCTATATTCAAACGGCTACAACATCCGTTGAAAACCCGTCGGAAACCCATCGGAAATTGTTCGACGGATGGTAGTCGTCGGAAATTCGTCGGCAACGTCAAACGGCTCGAACACCAGTCGAAAATCCGTCGGAAAGTGCCCGATTGATTATCGTCGTCGGAAATCCGTCAGAAACGTCCGACGGATTTCCGACGGTTCCTAGTTTCCGAAAGATTTCTGACGGATTTTACTTTCGTCCAATTCCCGTCGGAAATTCGTCGGAAATTTCCGACGGAATTATGGCCGTCGGAATTTCCGTCGGAAATGACCCTATTTTTTTGTAGTGTAAGGTCTCTCTGGCGAATGATGGATGACTCTTCGCAATGGAGAGCTTATCGTTTTGTAGGTGTTTAGTCGGTTGGCGATTTCCTTTTTCCTCTTGGATTGATAAGGAATCATATATTTGAAATTATCCATTTTATTGGAGCTATTAAAACAACTAAGAGAAGACGATAAAAACTGCGGAAAGCATCACATTATTCTCTAACTTGATAGAGTTCATTTCTTGAAAAGAAAAGAAAAGAAGAAACGTACGCAATCAAAAACGGGATGCAACACCACTGTAATGGATGTAGAAATATCATTTGATTTATCTCGTAGTACTTACTAGTTAGTACTATTCAATTTGAATGAATAAAAAATTGCAGAGATATAGGTAATTTTGTAATAAAAAAAAGTTTGTTAGATTGATAATTCTGTTTTTGTAGTGTTAATTGCAATAATATGGTTATCGACGCAACCACCTTCGGAGGAGCTTGTTGCTAAGGATATTCACGATGACACATGGATATCGAGGCGCGGGATTCCGTGTTATATTTAATATCTACCAATACAATTAGTTTTTTTATATGGTGAATACAATTGAAGCCATTGGCTTGTAAAGAAAGTTCTTGGTAGCCAAAAATTGATGAATAATATTGTAAAATTAAATTTAACTATGCGACAACTATATACATCGCTCAGAATTTGTTAAACGGTTTAAATTTGCTGCCATTCTAAAAATCATTGAATATCTTTCTATTTTGAAATTTCCTACTAGCAAAACTGAAAACAACGAAATGACATATTAATAGCCACTAAAAGTTGTATGCACTGGCCTTCTTTTTTAGAAGCAACTCTCCAGCTATAAATGAGAAAACACAAATTAATCATTACTCACTTATTCAATTTACAAAATATAACAATACATAGAAAGCAGAATATAATCAAATAAAATTTTGAAAAAAAAACAATGGCTGCATACAAGAAGAGTCTTACTGTTTATTTATTTGTTACAATAATGATTATATTATGAGTGTTTTGTGGAAACGGAGAAGCAAGGAAATCTTTAGGCTATGGAGCTATAGCAAAAGACAAAATTCCACCATGCGGTTTTAAAAGCCCAAGTTCATGTGTCAAAACTCCGGTTAACCATTATCATGCTGGTTGTAAAGATTCTAAACATTGTCGTCATACGCCGCCTAAATTAAGTTTAACCACTACCATGCTGTTTGTGAGAATTTTGAACATTGTCGTCATACGCCACTTCGTGTTTAGCTCCACAATGTTATAACTAATTCTTTACATTTCTTTGTTCTCAACCCAAAAATGTTATTTTTTATATTTATAAAACTATAAATTTATGTGTTATTATGCATTAGTTAAACTTTTTGTAAGTGGTTGTCTTTACTGATTTAAAAAGAAAAGAAAACTTTTAGTTTGTATTCTGACGTTTGGTCTTTGGAATCCAAAAATTTATGAATAAGGTGGTTGGCATTTAACTCCTTTACTTCTCAATCCATTCCGAAACTCATTCTCTATATAATTAATCGTAAGACATGTGAATTTCGTTGTAAGATTTCACGACAATATTGTCGAACTTACTATTATCGATGTTTATATTCCCTTATCAACATAATAAGTCCTAAAAGGCTAAAACATATGAGTTTGTTAAACACAGATTTTATAAGACTGATTTTAATTAACTAATAAACGCAATCGACTCGAAAAAAGAAGGTAATAGCCAGTAAATATGTTTTTTTCCCAACCATGATGATCACACAAAAAGTGGCGCTCGTGGGTAGTTGATTGCGTCTCCTCACTCACCTTATTACGTAACATATAGAAATACCATCAAGATTTATATATAAAATATGGAACTGTGGAGGTAAATGCTTATCAAGTTTCGACGTGTACAAATCAGATAAAAGATATCATTGAAACTTTTGAAAAACAAGGTGAAATTGAATTCTGATGAGCATATCTGAAGGAAAAATCACAGAAAGCTTTCTCTTCTGATACCATGTTAGAGGGAAAAAGGAAAACGTTTTATGTTATTCAACAAACTATATACATCAACGTTTTTAATACATTGAACCAAAGAATGCAAAACCACTCGGTTTAACTTAACCATAACCAATTCCATTAATACAATTATCTAAACCATATCTAATATGGACCATTCAATCATATGTTGTGATGCCATAGCAATTTGTTTTTCTGATTTCATGATTGAAGTAAAGACAACATAACATGGTAATTTCTAAATGTGCCCACAATATCCTTTTGAACAATAAGTAAACCAAAGCCCAAGGACGGGCATCTCATCTCATTCAATTGTCTTAGTAAACTTTTATTTCAATCTACGCTTCCTAAATGT
The DNA here is from genome assembly GCA_002933915.1 of Eutrema heterophyllum. Classification (NCBI taxonomy): domain Eukaryota; kingdom Viridiplantae; phylum Streptophyta; class Magnoliopsida; order Brassicales; family Brassicaceae; genus Eutrema; species Eutrema heterophyllum. Next base: position 245,838 of record PKMM01037218.1, read on the forward strand.
CTTGTGTATGTGTTTCTCTCGAGTGTTGCTTGGCGCTAAAGGAACCATATAGGGCAAGAATGAAACCAAAAGTTCTTGCATATTGACACTATTTGTAGTCTGATTCAGAAAAGAAAAACTTCAGTAGTACGTAAAGGAACCGAAGCATGACAAAGATCAATACTTGTTGCGATAAGATACGCAAAGTACATAACGTCATAAATTTGAGAAGACGATACACAGACTGGCGCATCGTTAATGTAATAATTCGTTGATACACAAAGGATAGCTGATCGACGAACAAGACATGAGGATCGAAACGATGCTCAAATGATAGATGAACTTGAATGTTGTTCTATTTTATGTAATAATCAAAAGCTGTTGAAACCTACAACTCACGTCAACTTAAAATACCAAAAGGAAGACTCTAAGTCTCTAATAAACCTTAACTTGGAAGAAGAAGATAAGATCAAACATAAAGCATTTGAAACCCAATTGAAATAAGCTCATAGAGAAATAATTAATGAAACGTGACCTAATATCAAGACGCACTGTATCACAAACCTTCATAATCGTCTTGCACAACCCACCACTTGGTTTCCTAAAAAATTTCTTCAAGTTATCTGGAAACAATAATGAACAATATCAAAAGTTTCGACATATCAAACATGAGTGTTAATTAATGGCAGAAAACTAAAAAAACAAAGTCGAATGGTTTATTGAATTTGTCCATTAATAACCTCAGTGGCGCTCATGGGATCATAGAAGAATAGGGAGAAGTGGAAGATGAAGAAAAAGAAAATAAGAGAAAGATGAAAAGGAAAGTTTGCGTAAAAGAAGACTTGACGAGTGAGAAGAGGATAACAACAATTATGGATCTAGCTAATGGAATTTTGACAGAAGAAATTCTCAGGAGGATACCAGAACCGCTGGATCTGTTGCATATGACAAGAGCAACCAAACATTGGAATGTGCTTGTAAAATCCATGATTAACCCTTTCTCTGGATTGAAGTTGTGCACCAAATGTAATGGTGAATCAATCAAGATAACTAAAATTTGTTTTTGACTTTAAAAACAAAATCAAATAGTGTTAATTTTATTATAACTTGATGGATGGTTTCAGTTTTAGTTTTTATATTCATGCATTATCAAAACGTTCCTCGTCGAAACCATTAATGTATTCATGCATTATCAAAACGTTCCTCGTCGAAACCATTAATGGTCTTATCCTCTATCCTCAATTGACACACGAGAATATTTATTTTCCACCAAAGCCAGTTTTAGCTTTTTGTTCTGTTCGGATCCATTGATGGAAAAAAATCAAAGCTCAGTCACGTGGCCGTATCAGATCACATAGATCAGAAGAGTGCGTAGGACCGAACCTACACTAAAGCCAAATTCATCACAGCTCAGTCAACTTGCACCAGCCGGGAATCGAACCCGGGTCTGTACCGTGGCAGGGTACTATTCTACCACTAGACCACTGGTGCTTTTTGTAATAAGTTGTTCCATCCAGTATTTATTTGTACTTATTAAAGCTAGGCACGTACTTTCAAACTGAGCGATTCCTCCTCCTTCCAAACAAAACGAGCAGAGGACGAAGAACATCGTGTGCGTTGCCAAATGGTGTGGTTGATGATCCAAAGCTACAATCTTTTTTCTTTCTTCTTCAATCGATTTCAGAAAACCCAATTTATTTTGGAATCGATCCAAAGGTATTAATTTTGTTTCAGCTCGAGATAATTAAAGTCCAAATTGAACCAAGACTATAAGTTAATTTAATAATTTCAACGTTCTTCGTATTAATAAGGAGAAGAAACTTTGGTACAAAACACAAAATTGAACTAAACCGGAGAGCTAAACCAATCAGACTCTTTTCAGGAGAGATCAGCGATTACACGTTCACATTTATCTTCCAATATCTTCACAGCTTCAGTGAAGAGAATATCCGGAGGCAGTGATCCAGTGGACTCAATTTTAACTGAGAAAAGACATTTAACAAACTCAATTAGGGTTTCTTTCTTTTCTTACATATCTAAAATGCCAAGTTAAAGGAATGGCTTTTTCTTTTCTTTTCTTACATATAAAATGGTTCTTGACACGGCGCAGAGCCACGTTGTCTACCCATTCTCTCTTACTTTTGTCTTCTCCTTTTGCTTTTGGTTTCACTACCGGTTCTCCAAATTCTTCACTTAAGCATTCCCTACACAACGTGCACTGACGCGGCCGAGCTACCATTGCCCTTTTCCTACCTGTTTTTTTCCACTTTTGCAAGTCAAATATGAAATCAAATTGCAGAAAGAGAGTTGCAGCCAAAGTTCTCAGGTTTCATCAGAATCTCCTATTGTTACTCAAAAGCAAGTAAGAAGATTTGAAGATTTTCAAGGAATCTTGGGAAGGCTTTTACTTTACCATTGCCCATGTCTTCAATGTCGAAAACTTTTACTGGGCAGGCTTTTACGAGTTTTTCGGCATGTTCATCCTCGAATTCCTTTAGTAGAATCACCTAAGATATTAGAAACAAAAGCACTACGAGAAAATTAGAATGAGGCAACACAAAACCAAAAAAAAAACCCTTTTTGCCAGGAAGCAGAATAGGTTGAGGTAAACTTCTCACCTCAGGAAGCATTCGATACCAAGCCGTAGCTACTGGGGACCATTTTGCATGTGTTTTACCAATCCCCTTAACCGCATGAGCCTCGAGCTCGATTTCCTTCAAAAAGAAGATAAAATTAAGGGGCAAGTGTTTGGTTCATCTCTCATCGCAAGTAAATTCCTCTGAAGTGTAACAACTAAGAATTAGAAACAGTACCTGACCAGGGCCGAGTTTAGCAATCAATATATCAGGGTAGCTCGGAGTGATAGGATTATCAGCAAACTCGGGGAAGGAATCTTGGCTGCGGCTGAACGAAGTGTAAGTTTTCGGCTTTGAGGTTGGACCTCCCGATTCTTTAATCAACTCACTTCCGTTTGGTAACCAAATCAAGTCCTTCGTTAATACTACCAGAAAAGAAAAGAAAAAAACAGCATTCCAGGAACACCTTTCACGAGAGATCGAGCTAATAGTAAGGAATCTTCCCAATGCTAACCAAAGAACGTATATTACCTTTAAGACGTGGTTCACCTTTTGCACATTTCGCATGGAGTTTGAAAACAATGGTGTTCTTTTCACTTGGCTGATCGTTTTCTATGACACAGGGATAAAGAATTAAACTGAGACACATCTATATTTGCTTACAGAGATGGATCAAATGCCACAGAATGTTATCTTACCGGACAAATATTCAAAGAGCCTTGGATCTGCGGCAATCGGAATAAGACCCATCCTCTGAGCAAGAACTTCATCTTGAATAATCGATGTGTTGTTTGCTACAAACACTTTTTCAATAGCCATTGTAGGAAGCTGCAACAAAAGAAGCACCTTGAAGCAAAGATTCTAAGAATCAGGATTCAGAGGTTGTGAGACAACGGTGTACAGACCTCAGCTAGAAGGATCCTTCGGAAAGCATTGGCGATTGCTGCATCGATACCGATCATATCGAATTCCAATTCCATACCGTCGTCTTTAATCACATCAATTCTGAAATTCTCAGAGAAATTTTCTAGTTTCACAGCGTTATCCACTCCCACAGCGTTATAGGCACCCGAGTAAATGACACTCGCAGTCTACGGAGACACACAAACACAAGGGCAGACAAGATTAAAGACTTCAAATTTCAAACAATTATCACACATATCATTTTGGATTTTGACAAGAAAAAAGACCAAACCCACTATGTAATCTTGTAAAACGCTAAGACCAAACACACAAAATAACAGCTTTTTGCATGAAACTTACTCTGTATTCGACACGGAATCCATGAACACAGCAACGATCAAACTCTAAACCACATAGGGCTATTAAGAAAAGCTAATCATCCCAATTTAGCTGAAGTTATAAGCAGCAATACAAAGCATTGTAAATTTGAAAGTAAAGCATACATGAATAGGAGCGTCACTTTTACAGAAGACACGAGTTCGCTGGAGTTCCAGATGCGGAGGAAGTCCGGTAGGGACGTCCGGGAGATCCAATATGTTGAAATTCTTCGCGAATGTCTTTTCTTCTTCAGTCACGATCCTTTCTTCTTCTTCTTGGGTCGCCATCCTTCTATGAGCCAAAGTTCGGTTCTCTGAGACTGTGCAAACCGATATTAATAAGAGAAAAGATGAAGATGAATTGTGGGCGTTCGGTGTTCGGCGTCTGCGTTCTATTACAACCGAGTTTTCATCAATTTCGTAATTGTCTTCTTGGTTTTTTTTTTTTTTTTGCAAACTCGGAAAGGAAAATAAAACGTCGGTATGAAGAGTCGAAGAAGGAGAGAGGATGGGTTGATTAGGGTTTATGAACCAAAAACAAAACTAAAACCAAAACTAATTGGAATCAACTCACACATGAAACTACATAAACTAATCAAGACACATTGTTATAGACGAGAATAGGGCTGAGCAAAAATTTCAAACCGAACCGAAATTCCCGTACCCTAACCGAATTATTAAATAATTTGAATGGAATAGAAATGTATGTACTGAATTACCCTGACGTCAAAAAAAAATGTACTGAATTACCCAATCTTGAAACAAACCGAACTTGAACCGTATAAAACCGAATAGACTTAACCAAACTAACCAAGCTTCAAAAAATAATTAATACTTTTGATTACATATAATTAAAAATATATTTAAATATACGAAATCTAAAATATTATTTAAAATCAGTTAGTTGTTTTTTTGTTATAACAGTTTTGTCTGAAACCGAATTTGAACAGAATCAAATTACTAAAAACCGAACCAAACCAAACCGATATAATATATAATTTTGAATGATATCTATTGTGTAAAACTAAAATAAAACTTGAGAACCGAATAATCCAAATTGAACCAAACCTTATAACCGAATGCCCCTAGATGAGATAATTAGATGGGCTTCTCATGAAACCTTAACCAAGTCGCATTCGATTTCAAATTTACTCTAGTCCATTAAAAACAAAACCGGACCATTCCGATTCTAATTCTAGTTTGTCCATCATCTCATAATCTAGTTCTAGCGAGTTATTTGTTAAAATCATAAATCTTATTTTATTCAAACATAAATTTTAAATTTTTTTAAAAATCTTATGTTATTAAAACTAGTGATTTGTAAATGAAACTTCAAATCCACTATTATTAGAAATATTTTAAGTAGTATATTTTAAGAGATCTTTAATGATTTGAAGATGTTTTGGTGGAGTTTCTTACTTATAAAAAATAAAAATTCAAATCTCTTGGTTTAAGGTGAGATTTCTAGAATTAAAAAAATAAATCATAACAATTTACTTTATTCACTCAAATCATTTAAAACCTCGTTAAAACTCAAATATTTCTAAATTCGCCTCGATATTAGATTGAATACATCTGGATGTAAAAAAAACCCGTCGCTTTCGTAATTAACAAAAACAAATTAGGTTGGTACTGTTAATATTTTGAAATTTTCTTGTTTTTAATATCAATCAAATTAATGGAATTGGTCAAAAATATTTAAAAAAGGAAAAATGAGAAGAAAAATGCAGAAAAGTGGAGTGAATGGCGTCACCAGAGAGGCACAACTCACGGGGAAATGAGCAGAACCAATAAATATTATTATTTATTCTTATTCTTGTTATCATCACCCAATTTTTTTGTTTTATTTTAATGGATTTGGAATTTATTTTTGAGGATTTTCGAGGATTTTTTCATTTGTTTATATTTAATTTCATTTCGATTTCGCCACCCAACTTCTCCCACTCCTTCACCACTGTGTCCCTGCTTTCTCACCTCCATCATTCATTTCATTCGTTTTTTTTTTTTTTCCCCATCCGTTTCTTTTCTTCTTTTATTCTTGTTTTCTTCTTCTTCTTCCCTTAAATTAATTTTTTTAGCCTTTTGGATGTTGTGTTTCCGTGCGTTTCAACAAACCCATCTTTTTCTTTTCTTTTTATTTGTCTCTTAAGATTCTGAATCTTCATCGATTGGCTCCTTTCGACTCCTTGTTTTTGCAGGTTTTTTTTTGTTTTCCTGGATTTAATTGATTGAAAAGAATCAAACTTTTTTCTCTGGGTCGCTTTGATGATGATGATGATGAAGATTTTTTGTTTTTCTTCTTGTGTGTGTATTCAGGATCTGAAGGAAACTAGGGTTTATTTTTTTTATTTTTCTGTAAATCGGTTGAATCTTTGATGGGAAATTTCTAAGAGGTACACATGTTCTCTTACAAGACCTTTGAGTATGCCTTTTTCTTTGAAGTTGCCAAGTTGTTTTCATGTTCGAAAGATTTACCTTAATTGATATAATTTTGATATATTTCTTTTGCCTATATTTTTGTTATTAATTTAGCTGAATCTTTGACCATGATCAATCAATCTGGTTCGTGTATCCAATTAATAGGCGAGATCATAGAAACTTAATTTAATATTCAAACTTGATTCTCCAGATAAGTTTGATTCTCCAGTTATCTCTTTAATTTTTGCTTTACAAGTTTTTTCTATCTGAGTGTTTATGAAGAATCAATCAACTCCGACTTGTTAGTATTTGTAATATATCCTGGCCTTGATTGAAAGCATAGTTTCCTCAATTTCTCAACTTTGTTTCTAGTTGGATTGTAATCTGTATTGCTTAGTACAGTCAAATCTTAGTACGTCTTGGCTCTTTATGTTAGAAGTGGAAGAAATATGAGTTTCATAGCTTTCAGCTCATTAGTTTCACTTGTCTGCAGGTTCCTTACTGTAATTCTTTTGAAAGTTGAATACTTTACAGCTACACACACAAGACGGTTAAGCACTAGAGAAGATGTTGGGTGGCAACAATGAGAACCCTTTGCCGCAGGTTCTAATGAACGATAGCCAGTCTCAATACCAAACAAACACATCGTTGAATCAGCTTCACTTGCTCGGAACCAGTTAAGTTTCTGATTTTTGTTCTCATTTGCTTTGAATGTTGTTAGAACTTAATAGAGCTAAAGCTTTTTTTCTTTGTATGTGGTTACAGTGAGAGCTGGTTGCGCTATTGATCCTGTAAACTACTTTGCTAATGATAACCTTGCTCCAATGATTCGGCATAATAGCAATCGCGGAAGAGAAACCGAAATCAACAATAACATCCAGAGACAGCAGAAGCTGCAGATCTCTTTGAATAACTACAATAGCAGTAGTGTTGTTCAAGATGAAGTCCCAAAGCAGAACTTAGTGTCAACTGGTCTGAGACTATCTTATGACGACGATGAGCGAAACTCTTCCGTAACTTCTGCAAACGGAAGCATCACGACTCCAATCTTGCAGTCACTCGGTGACAATATTAGATTGGACCTCGATAGACAGAAAGAAGAGCTTGATCAGTTTATCCAATTCCGGGTACTAATCCTATCTGCAAAGCTTATGTTTTTTGCTTATATCCCACATTCTTGAGATTGTACTCTCTTTTGGAACAGGCAGATCAACTGGCGAAAGGTGTGAGAGACATAAAACAGAGACATGTCACGGCCTTTGTCACGGCCTTAGAGAAGCATGCGAGTAAGAAGATTCAAGAGAAAGACCAGGAGATTGAAAGCATGAACAAGAAGAACCGGGAACTAGTGGATAAGATAAAACAAGTGGCAGCGGAAGCTCAGAACTGGCATTACAGGGCAAAGTACAATGAATCTGTGGTTAATGCCTTGAAGGTAAATCTGCAACAAGTGATGTCACATGGAAACAACAACAATGCAGCGGGAGTAGTAGCTGATCATCATCAAGTAAACGAAGGGTTTGGGGATAGCGAGATTGATGACGAGGCTGCCTCATACAACTACCGGACCATCCCGGGGATGCCAAGTACTGGGATGAGATGTAAGTCGTGCAATGCAAAGGAGGTTTCGGTCTTGCTTGTGCCGTGTAGGCACTTGAGTTTGTGTAAAGACTGTGATGTGTTTACCGGTGTTTGTCCTGTTTGTCAGTCTTTGAAAACTTCTAGTGTTCAGGTTTTCTTCTCCTGAGAAGAATCCTTGAAATAGAGTCTGTCTTCATACTCTTGAAAAGTTAATTATGGAGAATATGAACATATTTGTTTGTTATGACTTATGATGATGAAAAACTTGCTCGAGTCTTTGCTTTTGCCATTGAAACCATATACATGTTTCTGCAATTTAGTTGTTATTAAGCAGCGGTTCTTTGATGTAACAAATTTGCATAGTATGGAAGTGATAGCAAACCGTAGCAAACCACAAATCTTTTTCTTCAGTGCAAAGCACATTAATCAAATTTGATTGTGATAATTGGGAATCTTTACATTAATGTACCGCTTAGATTGGGATCAGACCTTTCAGTATAAGGAAACTTCAGTTGCCTGATTCTTGCATACACCATTACACCAAGTTCACATAGTGACATAGGTAACAAGACCCAACATCTGATATATTTTTTTTGTCACACACAAGTTCACATAGGTAACAGAACACAACCACTGCTTTTTTTTTTTTTTTGTCACCCTCAAGTTTTTTTTTTTTTTTTTTGAACAGCTCACACTCAAGTTCAATCCTTAACAATTCAAAACAAACCAAAACATTACTAAAAACAGCAGAAAGTAAAAGAGAAACCTAATAGCACTAGCAACATCATATGGTTCTTTATTACGTAAGATAGGCATCGCAGTGCAAGAAATCCCATAAGGTTCCAAGAGCATCTCGAAGCATCTCCAAACAACAACCCCTCTCAATGCTCTGCTCCTGCAGACCACAAGTGTAATCACTTTAATTACTTCGATTTAAAGTTTCAAAGATGCAAAAGCACAATAATTTACCTGTAGCTTAGTGTTGATGTCTTTAAGCATCAGAGTCACCTCCCTCATGACTTCCCCGGTTCCAACCCTCTCATCATATCTATCCGCTTCTCTAACCCTAAGCCTTAGAGTACGGTTTTTGTAGACTGTAACTCTAGCATGACAAGCTTCAAATATTCTGTATCCATCCCCTGATGAAGATGTACCAAGCGGCCACCTTAAACCGCCTTTCACATTTGGATCAACAGTCACTGAATCCAGAAGCCCTTTAATGTTACTTATCTCTTTCTCCTGCCCATCATAGAAAGATCACCCAACTTAAGTCCAAGAGAGGCATGGTTTATACAGAAAATGAATATCAAATATAACTCACTGTGAGAGCCGTTATTTTCCTTTTGGCAAAGAGAATCAGTCTCATGTCGAGATTCTTATCAATGCATGACACATCAACAACCAACTGCCTTAGAGGATTAAGCTCGGCCTGTGCAAAAGAAAAAATCAAGTTTCAATGTAAGATGTTAGAAGACAAACCAAGAAGAATGTGGCATGGATCGAGATGAATCATATGTTTTCCAAACAACATTTCTCAATGAATTTAGGGGATTTTCCATGTAAGGTCACTTATTTGAAGTTTCTAAATTTTTTTTAGCACTTTTTAAACTTATTTAAGAAAGTAACACTTATTTCACTAATCATGATAATTTAGCCCATGTACAGTACTGCATGTACGCATGTGGACGGTAAATGAGTAGATAGAGAGATGAGTATTTTCGTCATTTACACGCTAAAAAAAAAAAAAAAAAGAGTATTAACTTTCATTGAAATAAGTGACCTTACATGCAACTATGTCATGAATTTATTGGTCGTTAGGTTTATGTTTCTTATGTTAGACCTAAAGATAGGACATAACTCTTGTTATCTAGTCTGGTTTTTATCACATTATACACACAAAACTCAAACTTGCCTTGTACATACTGAGCCGTCCATCTTCCTCAAGGGTACACTTACACTTGATGGTTTCATTGGGACGAGAATCACGCGATACCTGAGAATAGAAGCCAGACACAACAAAGCATATTTAAATGACATCCGAACGATAGGTCTAAGAAAACAAAACAAGTACCTTCACAGTGTATCTCTCCTTTTCCAAGTCAATACAGAACCCATGGCTTGGTACAACACTACAAGAAAACATGTGTTTTCCGACGGCAGTTTCTGTCGGAAATCCGTCGGAAACGACCCTTTCCGACGGAAAAAGCTGTCGGTTCTAGGTCGTCGGAAATCGATATCCGTCGGAACATTCCGAATGTTACCTAAATGAATGTTACCATTTAGACCCATAATATTAAATCTTATTTATATTTGTTTCTACTTAAACATAAATAAAAATCTTATATATAAGATTGAATAACTTATTTTCTCGGTTGAAATAATCAAATATAAGCTTTAGAAGTTGCTATTTTTATATGAAAAAGCTATTAATACCAAATACTAAATGATTTTCAATTTTGAGAGACATAAATTTGTATGATGGCTTTTTTTTTGTGCATTAATTTATATGATGGCTATATTGGTGATGTAGTGGAAATGGTATACCACTTTTTCAAATTTTGATCATAACTAAATTTTGATCATAACTAGATGATAGCTACGCGATCAATTATATTGGTAATTATAATAATATATAAAAACATCAACTCAACATTCAAAACTAAATATATACAATCAATTTTATTGGTCCACATCGTTATTAAAATTAAGAAATTTTTTGAATTCTAATATTATTGATAAAAATTTAGTAGATAAGAAAATTATGTATAAATTTTGAAGGAGATAAGGAATTTATGTATAAATTTCATATTAAGAACAAAAAATCAACATAATATTAAATTAGAAAAATTTCTTAATTTAAAATAGTGGTCTCCATAACTATATAGATAACCAAGAATATATATAACAATAAAATATCTTTACAAAAAGTTACCACAACCAGTATGCTACTACTAGAAGACAAAAGTCGGGTCTCGACACAATTTTATTTTAAAAATAAAAAGATCGACGAATTAAATATACTTTTGGTAAGTTTTATCTTGAAGAGGTAGAGACCCGACTTTTGTCTTCTAGTAGTAGCATACTGGTTGTGGTAACTTTTAAATGATTTTATCTCACTTCTTCCAATCAGAGTGAATATATATTTTCATCATATTCAGTTTCATTCTTGTTATATCTGTTTCTATAAAAAACAATAAACAATCAAGAAAGTTAAAAACTATTCTCCTTAGCAACTTTAATCAATACACATTTCCAATTTAATTTACAAACTAATAAGCACAACTCTTGCCCTCATATTAATTTTGAAACCAAGACAATAAATGAATATGGAATGAACTTTGAAACAAATTTAAAATAACAAAAAATCGACAAAGTAAATATACATTTTTTGTAAGTTTATCTTGAAGAAGTAGAAGCCAAAATTTGTCTAGTGGGATATTGGTTGTGGTAATTTTTCAATGGTTCTTCGATGAGATCATAAACCTAAGCGATGAAGATTTTTTTCATGCTTAAGGGTCATTGCAGAGAATATTAAACTAACAAACTTTACTCTATATCTAAGAAAATTGGTTTACACATGGTCTTTTTTCCTCCATTGTAGTCTTCTTTCTTAATCCATGGGTGACTTTTTTCTCATGTCATTTTTTATTCATTTTATATTCCATCAGTGCATACCTTTGATCAAGAAAACAAATATAGTAGGCAAAATCAAAATACAACTTGCATAAAAATTCAGAAAATTGAATAACTAATAGAATAACTCAAAATAGATAATTCTTACATTGATCAATGGCAATCCCAAGCCGTAGGAAAATAGAAATAATTTAATTTCTTCGATCATTTCCGCACTATATATTAAAAAAATGTCTGCTTGTAAATACATTGATGAATGATATAGAATGAGTTTTGTCGTTACAATTGAGATTAGGGTTTGATGTCATATATGAAACCTTAATACATATTTATATATGTACCAAGAAAGTGTGAGGAAGATCAGTCGGTTTGATTTGGATGGAGTTATCATCTTTAAGAGGTGTGATCAATCAGTTGCATCAATCTAATTTGGCAATTTCAAAATGTTTAAAAGCATGTGAGTCAAAGAAATTCAGAACGATAGTGTGGAAATTTTTTTTGGACATGTGGCAAAAATTTAGATACTAATGTAGATAAGAATTATTGGTTGTCTAAAATCCTATGTGAAAAACCTTAGTATCAAATAGCTTCAACTTTTATAAGTAACACATTTTTTTTAATAGACTGTAAGTATTTTCTATAATATAAATGGTGATAAAATTATTCCATCATAATAAACAGAGTGCATCTCTAAACATGTGCGTATACACACATGTAAAGAGATTTTATTATTATATTATTCTTGGTTATTTATATAATTGAGACCACTATTTTAAATTAAGAATTTTTTGTAATTTAATATCATGTTGGTTTTTTTGTTTTTAATAGGAAATTTATACATAATTTCTTTATCTCCTTCAAAAATTTATACATAATTTTCTTATCTACTATTCATAAACAAAATGCATCTCTAAACGTGTATGCGCATACACACATGTAAAGAGATTTTATTGTTATATATATTCTTGGTTATCTATAAAATTATGGAGACCACTATTTTCAATTAAGAAATTTTCCTAATTTAATATTATGTTGGTTTTTTGTTTTTACTATGACATTTATACATAATTTCCTTATCTCCTTCAAAATTTATACATAATTTTTTTATCTATTATATTTTTATCAATAATATTAGAATTCAAAAAATTTAATACTGATGTGCACCAATAAAATTGATTGTTTATATTTAGTTTTGATTGTTGAGTTGAAGGTTTTTATATATTATTACAGTCACCAATATAATTTGATCGCGTAGCATGGGTGCAAAATCTAGTTATGATCAAAACTTGAACAAGTGCTATACCATTACCACTAATCACCAATATAGCCATCATACAAATTAATGTCTCTCAAAATTGAAATTGTATCATTTAATATTTGGATTTAATAGCTTTTTCAAATAAAATAGCAACTTCTAAAATGATTGGATTTGATTATTTCAACTGAGAAAATAAGTTATTCAATCTTATATATAAGATTTTTATTTATGTTTTAAGTAGAGACAAATATAAATAAGATTTAATATTATGGGTCTAAATGGTAACATTCATTTTGGTATTTGAGGCCCAGGCCCATCTACCCTTTCCATATTGAAAAAAAATGTCAAAGACACGTGAATCTCACGTGATTCTATCCTCCCACAACAAACAAGCTTGTGTTCATCATTCATTTTCTCTTCATTCAAATTCTTCTCAATTTTTTTCTCAGGTTTCTTTGAGATTCTCGCGAGTTGCGACTTCTTCTTCTGAGTGTCTTCTCTGCAAAATCGACCCGTTTTTCTCCGGCCATCGCTTTCCAGGTCGCCGGTTACTTTTTTTAGTTGGTAATTTATCACTTAACATAATAACTAAGTGGTCCTGTGTGCGTTATAGTAGTTTCATCTTCTCTCAATTGAGCCAAACGTGTTATGATTATGTTGTGATATCATATGCTGGAAATTAGAACTATATGTATTCTTGCCACAATCTTTATAATTCTCCATTTGATAGGTCGACATTTATGTTTTGTAATGGAATTTTTGTCATCTTTTGGGTTGTTATTGAGACAAGTCAAGTTTTTGCCTTCTCTATAACTTACATTCCAAATTTTTCAATATGTTTAGATGTCAGTAATGGAAACTGTTGTGAACACTAGAAGAAATCATACGTTTGTGACCAAGTTTTGAAGGAAATCTATGCAAAGATTGAAGGATTCGTGTTAGAACGGTAAAGTTCACAGCTTCAGATTTCTCTTTTTCTTCATCTTACTCGATTTATGTCAGAACAAAGGTTTTAGTTATAGGGTTTCTAGAATCTCGGGTTTTCGTAGTTTCTTGTTCTAGTGTTCTTGCTCTGTTGCAGTTAACTGAAAATCTTTCTTCTTGTTTTACAGATAATCGAAATGATGAGATTAGTTTCTCTCTGTGATAGAAATTATGGGTTTGTGCCCAAAAAGTCAGTTGATTCGTTTGTGAAACCAAGGTTCAGAAGGTAGGCTTAGTGCTTCATCCAATCTGCATCCTATTTGATTGTAATCGAGAATTGGAAATAAGCTTTGGATTAAAACAAAATGGTTCATCTACTCTGACTGTCACTAAAATTACTTAGCTTAGCTTCCCAGAGGAGATATAATCACAAGATTAACGGTGTTTGATTCAAATGCACGGGAGGATCTGAATGCTAAAAGGAGAAGAAACCTTAGAGTTGGGCCAATCTTTTGTAAGAGCTATGGAGATACAGCAAAAGTGTATCAAGAAGAGGAAATTCCGAAAGCAAAATTGATATGGAGAGCAGTCAAACTACCCATTTACTCTGTCGCTTTGATTCCTCTTACCGTATGTTTCCTCGAGAAACCTTATATTTCCTCAGTTGCCTTCACATGCTATGGAATATTCACTGCTCAAATGCCACAGGTTGGCGCTTCAGCCGCCTATCTAGAGACGGGTTTATTCCTAGTTAGACGTTATGTGGCTCTAATGCTCTCATCATTTCTTATCATTACTTGGCTCAACCTAAGGTGATTGATTGATTCCCTTAACATTCTCCTTTTAATCTGTTATCTAACTCTTTCATGTATTTACATTATCCAGACATTGTTTTATGGCAGCAATGATGTTTATGATTTCGATACCGGAGCTGATAAGAACAAAAAGGAATCCGTAGTAAATATGGTTGGAAGGTAAGTATCAAAGGATAGAGTTTGCAACTTTGAAGTTTATGCTTTTCGATTCCCTTCTTTATACTTTCTTTTCACGGGGTTACCTGGAAAAGCCGCACAGGAACCTTAGCCGCTGCAATCACATCGCTTGTGCTCGGTGTTTCTGGTCTAGTTTGGACATCTTTGATAGCAAGTAATATCCGTGCAATACTATTGCTGGCCTCGGCAATATTATGCGGCTATGTATACCAGGTGAATGTAACTGCATAGGTGACGATTTGATACTAATATAGGAGATTCTAACTTGAGTGATACTTTGAAATTGGTTCTAGTGTCCGCCATTTCGGTTAAGTTACCAAGGATTAGGAGAGCCTCTATGCTTTGCAGCATTTGGTCCATTTGCTACTACTGCTTTCTATCTACTACTTGGTAGCTCAAGGTAATATCAAAATTTTGTTCTAACCCTAATCAATTTCTGTTTCCATGAGCTGTTAATAACCAAAACTGGTAAATCGGATTTGGCAGCGAGATGAGGCATCTTCCGTTGAGCAGTAGGGTCATTTCATCATCTCTCCTTGTTGGTTTGACCACATCTCTAATCCTTTTCTGCAGCCACTTTCATCAGGTTAGTTAAAGAAAACGCGGTCTAATAAGTCCCGAGAATGATCCACCAATGCTGATTACATTTACATTCGACAGGTTGAAGGAGATTTAGCTGTGGGGAAATTTTCACCTCTGGTACAAATGTGAAAAACTTAACCGGGTTTAATATGAATATGATGAAGTGTTTTTGATGATTTGAGTGTTTTTCTTGGTTTACACAGGTTCGGGTAGGGACTGAAAGAGGAGCTTTTGTAGTAAGATGGGCTATTCGTTTGCTCTATTCGATACTTCTTGTTCTTGGTTTAACCAATATTCTGCCAGTAACTTGCACAGTAAGTTAACAACAGATTTGAGAACATGACTGAAAAAGAAAACATCTAAAAACCTACCTTATTTTTTTTCTATGTTGGGTGTTTCAGTTGATGTGTTTCCTGACTTTACCCGTTGGGAAAATCGTTTCAAGCTATGTCGAAAAGCACCACAAGGTAGAAAAAAAATAAAGTGGAAGTTTTTATATTGGAAGATTGAAATGCTTTGTTTTAATTATGTAATCTTTGAATGCAGGAGAATGAGAAGATATTCATGGCCAAGTATTATTGTGTGAGGTTCCACGCATTGTTTGGAGCCGCCTTATCATTGGGACTCGTCATCGCTCGCTAGATTTCACTTTCCAAACATTTTTTCTTTGATTTGGAACAATACAAGGAAGCTTATTATTTTGGGTGGCTTGCTCTCGAGAAAAATGAATGTTAAATGTTATGCAAAAACAAGGAAGACTAAAAACAATTTATGCATACAAAGTTTAACTCACATTGTTCTACATTTTCGTAATAAAACATTCTACCCAAATAGTGATCTCATTTTACTTTTCTTTCATTACAAAGCTCATAAAATCCTCAAAGCTTTTTCGGCTTAAAACACAAACCTCTTATTGTACCCTTTTCTTTCCGCAAACTTCAAACTCTAGAGAACATTTTCATTTGACCCCTTATTTTCTTTTCTTTTAAATTTCCCTAAACATTTTATTTTTGGTTCTTTTCTTTTTCCTTTTCAAAATATGGATAGTGTTTTAACTTTTTGTTTTCTAGGGTTTATCTTTTAAGTTCCTTCTTTAGAGTTTGTCTTTTTAAACCAAGGGTTCTTTTTCTTCTTTCATTCCCATCTCACGTTCTCTTGTGAGTTCATGTTCAAATTAAAATTACCATTATTTTTCTCACTTAAACTCTTTTATTTTTAGCACAAAGATAAAACTTTATCCACGCATAGCACGGAATATCCCCAAAGAAGAACACTCAAAATTATAACTTCGAAACAGGCTTGCAATTTTGCAATCTCCTCTCTAAGCTACATCTGTTCTGGATAATATCATGGTCTCATCTCTTGTTCGAGGTTGAGAAAAATTGAAGATTGGAATTTGATGGATTGGGCATCGACCCATTCTTTTTCTCAACCTATTGTATTAGGTCCATGTTTTATAGAGAACTAGATAAGTACTTGCATATATGCGGCTTTGTAATTTAATATTTTATAACTTGTGAAAAAAAAATTAAAGATGAAAGAATGGAAAACAATATTAGATCACCCGTGAAAATATAGACCTTGAAAAAAAAATTTGGTGAATAGATACAGTAAATAGTTTTGGATACGATTATTAGACTTTTATTTTTTTTAGTGTGTAATTGACACATACTACCAAATCGTGGTTTATATAGATGTGAGAAATTAAAATTTTTTTTCTTTTATGATTAATTTCCTTAATCTAAATAGAAAAACTAAGGACTATATTTTCCCTTTTTATATTAATTTTTCCTTTTAGGATAAATTTAATTTTTCAACTTTTTAATTTTATTTTTAGTAACTTTATCTTTTAAGATTATGAATCGGTTATTAAATTTTTAGAATTGTTAAGTTTTTTTTATTAATCGATTTTAAATTTTTCAAATTGTGGTTTATATAGAGGTGANATTAATCGATTAAAATTTTTTCCAACTTTGACTTAACACATGTCGTGATAAGTTGAATTAACAATTTTGAAACATTCAATTTTATATAATAAAATTTCCTTATTCTTACCGAAAAATCCAGTCAAAAGTCTTTTACCAACTTCCTTCACTTCCTCTTTCTCCACCCAATCTGCACAAACATAAAAAAAAAAGATCCTTCGATACCGGAAAACGACACATTCCGCATCAGACTTGCAACGCGGAATCAGTTAATGGGCAGAAGAATAATAAAAACAAATCCATAAGCCAAAACCAAAGAAATCTGAAGAAGATCCATTCCACATCAGAACTACACAACTCATTGCAAAAGAAATCCAGAAACCAGATTGTTACATTCCACACCAAAACTACCCAAATCATACAACAAGAGACTAAGTTTTGCATAAACAAATTACTACACGACTAATGAAGCCTTGGTAATCTCAGAACAACCTTAAATTTAATCAGCTAGTGTTCTCACAAAACAGATCGAGAAAACGAAAAATAGTTATTTGTAAACACTAACACTTGACACACACACACATACCCTCCGATAACTCCAAGAAGTATGGCATCATTTTTTTTTTGCAGCCGAGAAGGTTTCCTCCGGCAAGGGCACTCCGACCAAATCCAAGGGTGCTCCTCCGACCAGCATTTCTTGGAAATGAAATTCCAGTCCTGTGATACACATCAAATCAAGACAAAATCCCTAGTTTCTCTGACTGAAAATAAGATAGATTGAGCGAGACATCGAAAACCAAATCCCGAAACAATGAGACAAAATCTGGTGGCTAAAATCCCTTACCCATCCGAAATTTCTATCGAAAATCAATCTGAGGCTACGAGAGAGAGGCAGAAGAAGAGAGAATCAGCGCGAATCGGTGGAGAAGCATCGCGAATCGGCGGAGGGATAGTAAATTGATATGCTCAAATTAATACCCTAAAAGTACTAAAGCAGTTGTTGTAGTATATGTAGGGGTCGAACATAAGAACTCAAGAACGTCACACAATAGATTATATAGATTCGAATTAAGTTAAACCAAACAATGTAATTAAATTATGTTGTAAGAGCATCTCCAACCGGTGACGGCAAACGCCATTTTTGGCGTGGAAGAGCTCCAACCGGACGGCATCATCGACGGCAAACGGCATATTTGGAGATTTTGGAACAGGGCGGCACCATANATTCTTGTTTTTTCTTTTTTTAAGATTGTCTTTTTTAGTTTAACTTTTTTAAATATTTACTTTAAATTCATTTTTACTTTTAAAAAAAAAATTAAATTGACACATGTCAAGATCTAAATTAACCATGACAAATATCATGATCTCGTGAGTGAGAATTATCCTACGTGTCATGTTCACGTTGAGAGATCCAGCTTTATATAATAAGATTATTGTATTATTATGTAACGTATGTGGTGCTTTCCATCAACATCGAGAACTAAATCCGGAAAATATTATTACGAAGTTACAAACTTACAAATTTATATTAATTTTTGGCCTCAATAATAAACTAGAAGTTTTACATTATCAAATAAGCCAAACTTTCAAATTAAAACTACCATTATTTTGTTTCTATTAAACTCTCTTATTTTTAAGCACAAAGATAAAACTCTCCTATTCCTAAAGAAGATAAGATTGACGTTATGCAAACTACGGAGGAGGTAACGCGCATGGAGTGCTAAATTGTTAACGGTCACTTATGTTTTCGATTTAGTGCCGACGGTTACCAACACCTTCTTCAGCACTACTTGGGATAACACCAATGGCACCACCTCCACTAGCACCAATACTACCGCCATCACCACTTATACCACCAGAACCACTAGGACCACTGGCACTACCAGCACCACCATCACCACTAGCACCACCAGCACCTCCATCACCACTGGTTCCACCCGCACCATTGGGACCACCAACACCAGTGCCACCACCATCACCACTGACACCACCAGCATCAGCACCACTAGCACCACCAGCACCACTTGCACCACCAACACCAGTCGCACCATCAGCACCACTAGCGCCACCAGCACCACCGGCACTACCAGCACCACCGGCACCACTAGCAACACCAGCACCACCTGCACCACTAGCACCACTATAAAAATATTTCAAAGTTCTAGAAATCATAATTCAAATTTAAATTTACAACAAAATTGTAGTTGCAAATTAAAATTTATAACAAAATTTAACATTTTGTTCAGGTGTTATCTACAAATAATACCATTGCAATTTACAAAATATGTTATGATACGAATTTTTAATAACACATCATTAATAATAAAATTACGGTTATTTTTAAAAATGTTTGCATAAATACAAATGACCAAAATGATGAAAACATGTAAGAGTGGGAAGTCTGACTTAGAAATTAGTAAATATGTCTATTATTTGGTCATATTATAGGTCGGGTTAGGATTGATGTTTTTTATAATTACTGTTTTTTGCGGGTTGGTCCATCAAAACATGCAAAATATAAACCGATGTGAGTGGGTTAAATAGATGGGTTAATGATATATCATGGTTTTTACCATTTTTTAGCCATCATATAGGTCCGTTTTATAGTTGTTCTACTATTTTGTAGTGTTTTAGAGTTTTTTACAGGTTTTAGCACGTTTGGAGCATAATTGGAGATATTAGAGCTTTTTGGTGCATTTTAGAGCAAAACAGAGTTCGTGTAGCTGATAAGCCGATTTGAAGCCTCAGTATCGATCGATACTGACTAGTATCGGTCGATACTCACTGCAGCAAGACACAAGTCGCGACTTTTATGAAGAGTTGAAGAATTGCAAATTTGCCCAGAAGACTTTATTATTTACAATTAAGCCCAAAACGTGTTTTAGGAGTTTAAGTTAGGTTTTTAAGCCACTTTGGCAAGGACGTTCGAATTACGCTTGATTCTACTTTGGTTTTGGAGAGATTTCTGAGAGAGATAATTCGGAATCTCTTGTTTTACTCTCTTCTATTTTATTTTATTGGATGATCTATTCAATCATGTTGTTTGTTTCAATCTCCATGTCTGAGTAGATCCCTTGTTAGGTTCAGGGTTCTCATAAGGGTTTTCTCTGAATGTTAGGTTAATTAGTTAATTAGGATTCACCATCTGAATTAGTTCTTCACCATAGGTTGTTCTCATACCTAATTCTAGGTTGACGAATCTAGAACTTAGATCTTAGGATAATTGATTAGGCACGAGAGTGCGATTGATTACCTGATAGAACCTAGGGTGAGCAAAATAACTATTTGCAAAGAGATTTGGTTTAGTTGTTTTGTGAACAAATCAAACTTGAACTAAAAACTGGTTTAGACTTTAGGATTCGCAAAGAGATTTGGAATTCGAGGATTTAAATTTAGATAGTTTTCGCAACGAGAGTTGGTTAGCTATATTTTAGTGATTTGAGTTCAAGAACCGCGCTAAATCTGAATCTTGTTAGTTAGTTTATCTACATTCATTAAATTCCTGAGAAATACCCTGAGCCTATCTTCTTTCCCATTGATTTACAACACTTTTAATTTACGTATTGCTTTCGATTACATCTGTTGGTTTAGCTTAATTCTAATCTATATAATCTATTGAGTGATATCTGGAGTTCTTGTGTTCGACCCCTACTTATACTACAACTACTGCTTTAGTACTTTTTAGGGTATTAATTTGAGCATATCAAATTTGGCGCCGTTGCCGGGGACTCAATTTCACCATTAGATTTTAGTGAAGAATTTCGACTAAATCGTCGAGTATCGATCGACACCTAGTGGTATCGGTCGACACTCTTCGCGTTTTTTCAGTTACTTACGTTCTTGACTTTTGTGTTTCAGGTGTATGCCTACTCGAGAAACCAGGAGAAACAAGAACACTCAGCTAGTTGATCTGTCAAACGAGCAGCTAGCACATTTGGAACGCACACTCAGAAAAGCAAAGAAGCCAGCGACGATGAACAACAATCCAGTGATTTTGATTCAGGATGAGGCTGGTGCTTTCAGAGACCGAGAGGGTCATTTGTGCAATGAGGCTGGACAGCGACTTGATGGAGAGGGAAACATCATAATCCCTCCACGAGCTGTCGATGAGATTGCCGCGCGAGCTGCGCGCAACAACGATGTGAATCATGGGAATGCTGCAGTTAATCGTGGTAGGACAATTGGCGAGTATAACAGGCCTGATCAGTTCTATGACAATCGATCAGCGATTCGTCCACCTGCTTTTCAGAGGAATGACTTTGAGCTGAAACCTGCATACTTCACTCTTGTGGGTCAGCACCCTTTTCATGGTCTTCCTCATGAACACCCCATGGATCACATTGAGAGGTTTGAGGACTTGGTCTCTAGCATCAAATGCAATGGAGTGTCCTACGACTACCTGTTCTGTAAGCTTTTCCCATACTCTCTTGGTGGGGATGCTTCTTATTGGCTTAAGCAACTACCAGCTGGGTCATTGACTACCTGGGATGAGACTAAAACTGCGTTCCTGAACAATTTCTATGATGATGCGAGATCCGAAGAGCTCAGGAACAAGATCTCTCAGTTTTCTCAAAGACCAACTGAGGCGTTTAAGGCTGCTTGGATACGATTCAGGTCATATCAGAGGGATTGTCCACATCACGGGTTCACTAAGGTTCAGTTGTTGGGTATTTTCTTCAGCGGAATCGATTGGAGGTATCAGATGGCTCTGGACTCTGCGAGCAATGGGAATTTCAATACCAGGTACCTAGACGATGCTTATGTGCTTATTGAGAACTTGGCGTCTAGCAATAGCACCAAGAATGCTGATTTCGAGCGGAAGAAGCAAGCTGGAGGAGCTGATGGATCGCAGATTGCTGAAGTTCATGCCAAGTTGGATTCTGTGCACAATCTCTTGATGGGAAGGACCAAGAAGGATGTCCACTTTGCCGCTGACAATGAAGTAGAAGATGTTAACTATATTGGTGGAGCTGGGTTTCAAGGTCAAAGGTATCAATACCAGCACAACAACACCCGACACTTCACCAACAATGCTCAGCAAGGAGGGTACCAATCTCCACCACCCAAAGCTCCTGAAAGCAAAGTTGAATCTATGCTTGAACAGATTTTTCAGGGACATCAGAAGATGACAGTGGATTTCAGTGGGAAGATGGATACCTTGTATGCAGATCTGAATGGGAAAATCGAGGCTCTCAGTACTAGCCACATGATGCTGGGAACTCAGGTAGATCAGGTTTCAGCAGCTGTCAAGGGAAAGATTGTTCAGTCACAGAACGAACACGTCAATGCCATCACCTCAGGAAGTGCTAAAGAGGTAATTCCATAAGGGAAACAGAGCCTAACTGTAGGAGAACTCGTCGATCTTGACGATGAGGATTCGGAAATCCTCAGGGTATCGACCGACACCACCCAGTGTCGATCGACACCAGCGCAGATACTTTCACGGGACATCTCAAAACCCCGTGTATCGATCGATACCACCCCTGTATCGATCGACACTAAACCTGAGGTCGAGAAGACACCTGAGTTGATTGAAGAAAGGGTTTACAAGCCTAAGGTGCCCTATCCTATACCACCTAGACATCTCATGAAACTCATAACTGCGGAGAAGTTGCTAGCTTTTGAGAAGATGGTCAGGAGGATTCCCCGCACTATATCCTTTGAAGAACCTTTTGAGAACCGTCATTTGGAGTGTTACTTCCAAAACTGCAGAGAAACTGAGGAAGAGATCAAGGCACTCTTCATCAGGGCCAGAAGTACACCACCTTCACCGAAGCAGCTGACTAAGAGGGAAAACCCCGGAAAATTCTCAGTTCCATACTCTATCTCTGGAATTGAATTCAAAGAGTCTCTCGTTGACTCAGGGGCTAGCGTCAATGTCATGTCAAGGGCAATTGCAGAGAGATTGGGAACTGATATTCGATCCCCCAAGACACCTATCATATACGCAAACTGTTCCACCTCACTTCCGCACCGTACAATCCCTAATTTGATGGTCACGGTAGGAGATTGTCTGGTTCTTACTGATTTTCAAGTTGTGGAGATGAGTGCAAGATCTACTACGCAGTTGATTTTTGGAAGACCGTTCATGGCTACGGTTGGTGCCATTATGGACACACCTAGCAAGAAAATCTCATTCTCATCCATTGACAAGGAGGTGTACTACGAAGCCATTCCTACTGGAGGAACTCCTACACGTGTCTCTTGCATCGATGTTGTCACAGGAGAGACGTTGATAGTTGATAATCGGGAAGAGCCTTCTGACGAGCCTAATACCATAGACGATCTAGATAGTCCTTCTGTCATCACCAAGAAAGACGTCAACACAACTAAGGCAAAGATGAAGGTGAAGAGCAAAGAAGTAAAAGGTGCTCCCTCTATGACCTTAATCCCTCAAAAGTGTGATGGGGATTCGATTGAATATAAGGTGAAGTGCAAAGGAACCTCAAAACCATTCTCCAAGGCTAGAATCATTCTTACTCCGGAGCTGAAAGAGAAAGGAAAGGAGGTTATAGAGAGCATGTTGAGTAGAACTCTGAGTCTTCAAGTATCTAGCTGTGGAACTTGCATGGGAGTAAGCTCTCAACCTCGCTCCGACTGATCACTTGAGCAAAGTCAAGCTCGTGACGTTAAACAAGCGCTTGATGGGAGGCAACCCATTGGTGAGTCTGTACATACTTTTTTATTTTCGTTTTTAATTTTGGTCTTCTATCTTAACGTGAAGCAGATTGTGAGGAGGAGTATCGACCGATACCAATTCGTGTCGATCGATACCACAGTCGCGGAGAAAGAGCAGGAATCGGCCATAAGTATCGCCTGATACTACATGGTGTCGATCGACACCGCGCGGACAGATAAGTTTTCTTTTAAAACCCTCGGGTTTTTCTTTCAGTTCTTTCTTCTCTATCGATCGATACCGCCACCTTTTTCCTCTCAAATCGCATCTCTCTCGTTTCTTCACCGATTTTGGTGATTCAAGTGCCTAGATTCATTGGATTTTCATTCTCTATCTCTTTTTAGCATTTGTTTTTCCAATCAGCAAAGGTATGTATTCGACATTCCACCTTTTCAGTCCGAATTTTTTTTAGGTTTGAGGTTTGTGAGATTTTACTCTTTAGCACTTGTTTTTCTTGACAATTGTCATTTGCTGAGATGCTCTAGAGTAGTTTCACACCCTGCCTTACATTCAATTTGCCTTTAGTTTCGACATTTGGATGATTTTGGATTGTGGAGATTCGATGAACTCGTAATGGCTAGAGTGTCGATCGATACCCTCTAGTATCGATCGACACCATTTGTGTCTGATGATACGATTTTGCTGTGATAGCTGAGAGGTGTTGGATTTATGATGTGTCTTTCTGTCTTTGTTTGCAGATGGCATCTAGGCAAAAGAGAGGAAAAACTACTGCAGCTGCTGCAACGGCCGCTCCATCTGCTCCTGATGTTCATGTAGCTCCACGCATAGGCCCTTGGCCTAAGGTGAACGAGAAGGCCAGGATCCCTTGTCATAGAGATTGGTACAGGACGGAGAAGGAGGTTGTGCAGAGTGAAGACTGCATTTACAGACCCATCTTGGATAAGTGGGATGATTATGACACGCTGCACTATAACGCGTGGTTGGGAGTTGTTATAGAGCCTACTCGGTTTGTTGACGGGGTCTCCATGCGTCGCTTGGGCCTTGACACAGAGCTGTCCCGTCTGCTTGAGAAGATTGGTCTTGGCCACATGACGACTCAGCAGTATGATCTTTACCCGGACTTGGTTCGTCAGTTCATGGCAACAGTTCACGTTTACGACCAGGACGAGGTTCTCCGGGATGCACAGGAGGGTACTTTGACTTTCATGGCTTGTGGAGTGAGGTACATGTTACCACTCCCTGATCTTTGTGACATCTACGGTTTTCTGCGGGATTACAGGAGGGTTACTCTTCCCGCGCAGCATCCTGACATGCAGACATTTTGGGAGCATTTCGGGAATGGTGCTTATTACTCTAAGGAGTCCACTCAGATGGATATATGACACCCGGTCCTGCGCTATTTGGTTAGGATCCTGAGCACCACTCTCTTGTGCAAGATGGAACCAAACAAGATGAGGGTGTCCGAGCTTCTACTTCTGTGTCTGGCTATCAGAGACATCATTCCTGAGGAGGATTTCGCATGGCCTGAGCTTATAGAAGTCAACCTTGGCGCTGTATTTGCGCATCATTTGGTCTCTTTGAAGACCAAACCATTCACAGGCACGAGCACGAAGGCCAAGACAGAGGCAGTTGGTAGTCTCCTCACTCCTATTTTCCAGCACCTCGGGATCAATACTACGAGCTGCACGCTAGTCACTACGCGTCGGTTTATGGTTGAGAGTCACCTGAAGAACCTTACGTGGTTGAAGCCCCAAAGGCGTTGGTTATTCACTACATCTGCTGGAGATTTTCTGGTGCAGCTCCCTAACGACACGCTGACAGACATTCTCGAGGACCCTTCTCAGCTTCGTTTCGAGCCTCCTTCGGACCTGTTGATTCTAACACCTGCGACTAGACGACGAGCTCCTGTGCCTACGCCTGCTGCTGCTGCCTTTCCATCTACTTCACGCCAGGGCGGACGAGCCCAGCGATCGCGAGCAGCGGCTTTTTCTATCCTTGCACCATCA
The DNA here is from genome assembly GCA_002933915.1 of Eutrema heterophyllum. Lineage (NCBI taxonomy): Eukaryota > Viridiplantae > Streptophyta > Magnoliopsida > Brassicales > Brassicaceae > Eutrema > Eutrema heterophyllum. The sequence continues at coordinate 271,629 of PKMM01037218.1, forward strand.
TTTCCTTCTCCTTCGGAACTTCCGATGGAGCCAACTGCCTTTCAGAAGGTGATGATAGAGAGTATGAGGAGCATCTGGACTGCTATTTCTCGCTGCCGTTGCATGACTAACATGGACGCTGCTCCTTCGTCTCAGCCTGGAACCTCGCAGACTCCGGTTGATCCTTCTCCTGTTGGTGATCCTGATGCTGTTGGTGATTCTGAGGCGACAGAGGATTAGTCTTCTTCTGTTTTCACGTTTGTTTTTCTTTTCTTTTTATTTTTTCGTTTCTTTTGAACCTATGTCAGCTTTATTTTTGCATTTGAACTCATGGATTTATGCTTGATTATCTTGTTGCTATTAACTTGTTTTTGAGTGTTCCTAACAGTGCTAACTTCTAACACTTTGGATCACTTTCCCTGGGTTAAGCAACTCGATGCCACTGATTTGAAATCAGTGTGTCGCCATACAGCATGTGTCGATCGATACCAGTCTATATCGATCGACACTCATCACCTTCACAGGTACGATTTCCGATTTTCACAATCCACTTGGTTCATTTGTTTTCTTTCACCAAACTCAGGATAGATAACACTGGGGACAGTGTTGTTTAAGTCTGGGGGAGGTAGTCGTTGACATTGTGTTTGTTTTTCTTAGAGTCAGTCGTTTTTGTGTCAAATTTGTTTTATTGAGTCAAAATTTTGTTGGAGATTATGATCGTGTTCTTGACTCCTTTGTTCTGACTTTGCTTCTGAGTGTCCACTGTTACAGAATCAGCTCTAGATCGACTAATGAAAAATCCAAAGGCTGACCAGTTAACTAGAAGACACACATGTTTCCAGTAGAGTTCTTTTAAAGCCTGAGCCAAATTTTTGCACTTCATCGACGTGGTTAGTATCCATAGAGCTTGATTCCTCATTCATATCTGACAAAGGAACGCATGTGTTTAAAGTGATAGTATCTCTCTTCCCTGTTATAAGTTAATAAAAAAGGGCATAAAAAGATGAAATGATTTTCTTCTGAGTAGAGGGCTAGGAAAATTTCCAACGATCCCATTATTCTACTTGGTGAGGAATGATCACACAAAGGTTGGAAGCGAGGCTAGGATTTTCCTATGATGCCATTATTCGCCTACACCCTTTGATACATTGAGAGGGAAGAACCGGGGATTCGGTGGCAAACACCATCAATACTCGTATCTCATACCTTGATGTGTATATGCGAATCTATAAAAAAAAAAAATAATAATAAGAAATAAGTCTGGGGGAGAGAAAGTGATACAAAAAGTGTGAAATTGGGTGGTTCCTTGTCATGATATTGTATGGGAAAGAATCTAGAAGGTTCTTGGTATTAATCACAGCGATGAAACTGGCGATGAGGGGTTTAATTGAATGAAGCTGCGAAATAATGTGTGTAATCTGGGGAAGCTGCGAATGTCTACGGAGAAGTACATGGTGGTTAGATTTGGATCTGGTTAGGTGACATTTGGGTGCTAGGGAAAAGGGTCATTGCAATGCTTCATGAACATGTGAGTCTCCGTGTTTTCAAACCTCTTTCTCTGGTTTAGTCTTCTATTTGCTTGAGGGCAAGCAAAGGCTAAGTCTGGGGGAGTTGATATATCATGGTTTTTACCCCTTTTTAGCCATGATATAGGTCCGTTTTATAGAGTCTTTCTACTATTTTGTAGTGTTTTAGAGTCTTTTACAGGTTTTAGCACGTTTGGAGCATAATTAAAGATATTGGAGCTTTTTGGTGCATTTTGGAGCAAACCAGAGTTCGTGTAGCTGAGAAGCCGATTTGAAGCCTCAGTATCGATCGATACTGACTAGTATCGGTCGATACTCACTGCAGCAAGACACAAGTCGCGACTTTTATGAAGAGTTGAAGAATTGCAAATTTTCCCAGAAGACTTTATTATTTACAATTAAGCCCAAAACGTGTTTTAGGAGTTTAAGTTAGGTATTTAAGCCACTTTGGCAAGGACGTTCGAATTACGCTTGATTCTACTTTGGTTTTGGAGAGATTTCTGAGAGAGACAATTCGGAACCTCTTGTTTTACTCTCTTCTATTTTATTTTATTGGATGATCTATTCAATCATGTTGTTTGTTTCAATCTCCATGTCTGAGTAGATCCCTTGTTAGGTTCAGGGTTCTCATAAGGGTTTTCTCTGAATGTTAGGTTAATTAGTTAATTAGGATTCACCATCTGAATTAGTTCTTCACCATAGGTTGTTCTCATAGCTAATTCTAGGTTGACGAATCTAGAACTTAGATCTTAGGATAATTGACTAGGCACGAGAGTGCGATTAATTACCTGATAGAACCTAGGGTGAGCAAAATAACTATTCGCAAAGAGATTTGGTTTAGTTGTTTTGTGAACAAATCAAACTTGAACTAAAAGCTGGTTTAGACTTTAGGATTCGCAAAGAGATTTGGAATTCGAGGATTTAAACTGAGATAGTTTTCGCAACGAGAGTTGGTTAGCTATACTTTAGTGATTTGAGTTCAAGAACCGCGCTAAATCTGAATTCTGTTAGTTAGTTTATCTACATTCATTGAATTCCTGAGAAATACCATGAGCCTATCTTCTTTCCCATTGATTTACGACACTTTTAATTTACGTATTGCTTTCGATTACATCTGTTGGTTTAACTTAATTCTAATCTATATAATCTATTGAGTGATATCTGGAGTTCTTGTGTTCGACTCCTACTTATACTACAATTACTGTTTTAGTACTTTTTAGGGTATTAATTTGAGCATATAGTTAACCAATTTTGACACTCGTGAATGTGTTATTGTTTTATATTTGATTTTGATAAACTATTGTTTGAAATTTTTTATCACTTGAGGTTACAAAATTACCATATCATAAATTTTTTTCACTAATAATTAAATTAAACTATTTATGTTAGTGGTTGGTCTACATAATTTTTATTCAATTTAAATTTCAAAAAAAATGTGTAAACAATTGTTTTTTTTTTAACAAATGTGTAAACAATTGTTACTCCACGAACTCGCATATCAGAATCTAGTTATGTAATTAAAAATAGTCAAAACAAATTGTAGTGCTCACATCGCACGTTAGAAATTGTTTAGCAGATATCAATGCAAAATCACAACCGGAAAATAAAAGTTATTAATAACACATAAGAATAAGGTTTTTCTCTAAAAATGCTCCTTAATTAATATATAGAAGATTTAAAATATTGGGTCTTCGTTATTAAAATATCTAGAAATTTTGGGCCCTCATTATTAAGAAATTTAGAAGTTTTGGATCCTTATTGGTTGACAAAAATATATGGACCAGTTTGAGCACTGCTAAAATCATACATACATAATATATATAATTAACTAGATTTTAAACTCGCACGTCTACACAGAATAAAATTTTGTTATAACATATAAAATGTATAATATATTAAAAAAATAATTATCCATTTAACATTAAAATAATATTTTATTTCTTACGTCGGTAAAGCTACCGACTTACTTGATGTATATATATATATATATATAATCTAACCTTTGTGAAGTAGAAACATCTTCTCTCTCTCCTCTCTGAAAAGACTAGAACACGTAGCACAAAGACCACAAGACGAGATTCTGCAAATATTCTTTTGTTTTATTAAAAATTGTTTAAACAAACTTCTTATAAATTGTTTAATTAGATTTATACGACACCAACACGCTGGTTCGCCACTGACCAATTCATAATCTACCCAATCTCACCTACACAACAACATCTATGCAATCTTTCTTTTTCACTCACCAAACCTTTCAAGCACGTTCCACACTAACGTCTCTATTTGTGATGATTAACCTAGCGGCGCTTCCGCTTGACTTATATTCTCCAACTCATCTAGTTGAGAATATCTTGTTTCCAATCTTGAGGATATCTCCAAATCTTCTTTTTGTCGATATTGAGATTCTCTATTCCAATATATCGTGTGTCTCCAGACCCAATGATCTTTTGCCACGTCAGACATGCTCCTGTTTAACTTCGCGCCTTGAATCCAATGTCTTGTGTTGCACATTGATACAACTGTCCAAACAACAGACTTATCAATCTCCCCCTTTTTGTCTAAGTGTGTCAACTCAAGCCACCTGTAAAAACAAAGACTCCACAAAACCGCAATCCAAGCAACCACACAGATAATCAAATCAAGAAGTGTCTTAAAATACTTAGATAGCCATAAACCGTGGAGTTCAAAACATGGTTCAACTAAACTAGACACTGCAAGAAGCATCAAAAGCACAAGGAGCAACACAAAAAACAGCCTTTCACCGCTCCTCCTATCTGCTGGATACTCCCCATGACTACTAGATTTCCTAGTTTCAAAAAAAAAACAAAAGAAACTTAGTTCTAAGGAGAGTCATCATTATCCTCCTCATCTCAAATTCATGCTTAACTTGAAGCCCTAGAAAATAGTTCAGCTCTCCACACATGCTCATCTCAAATTCATATGTCATGTTCTTGACAAACTGACTGACAAATCGGGTTTTGTGCTTCCAAATATGATATCATCCACATATATATGCACGACCAGTAAATGTTTGTTCTCCTCAAGAATGAATAGCATTTTATCGACACTTCCTCTCTTGAAACCAGTTTGGATCAGAAACACTGTCAGCCTCTCGTACCATGCTCGTGGAGCTTGTTTCAGCCCATAAAGAACCCTTTTCAGCTTGTACACATAGTCTGGGTGATTCGGGTCTTCAAAGCCCTTTGGTTGTGCCACGTATACTTCTTCCTGAAGTATTCCATTCAAAAATGCACTCTTAACATCCATTTGGAACAATTTGATGTTCAGCTTGCACGCAATTCCAAACAGTAAACAGATCGATTCAAGTCGTGCCACGGGAGCGAATGTCTCATCAAAATCAACTCCTTCATCTGACAGTAACCCTGCGCTACCAGTCATGCTTTGTTGCGAACAATGTTTCCATATTCATCAATTTTATTTTTAAAGATCCACTTTGTTCCAACAATGTTCACATCCAGCGGTCTTGGAACCAGATCCCATACTCCATGTCTGACAAACTGATCTATTTCCTCGTGCGTAGCTCCAACCCAGAACTCATCATCAAGTGCTCCATCGACATTCTTTGGTTACGAGAGATACGAAGCATGCTAGTTTCACCATGTTCTTGAAATCAAGCTGAATTTTTCGAGTTCTTATCCCTTCGTTCAACTCTCTTATCACATCACTTGCAGAGTGATTGAGATGCACTTGAAGTTTGTTAGAACAACTCTCCTCAGATTCTTCATTCTTGACGTCTTCACATTTTTCTGCAGCATTATCTGGGAATAACCTGTGTAACACACGATCTTCTTATGTTACCTCTCCAAGTACAAGTCCATTTCGATCATCGAAGACAACATTCACAGACTCCACAAAAGTTCGTAGATTCTTGTTATAGATCTTGTACCATATGATGTAAGTGGAATAACCCAAAAAGATACCCTCCTCGCTTTTAGAATCGAATTTTCCCAGATTGTTCTTGTCATCCAAAAGATAGCATATACACCTGAAGACGTGAAAATAGCTAAGATTTGGTGTTTTCCCTTTCCATATCTCATACAGTGTTGTCTTAGTTCCCGGTTTAACATACACCATGTTGATTATGTAGCAAGCAGTGTTGACAGCTTGTGAGAGTCGAAACTCGCACAATCGATTTTTGTCAAAAGACTTTAGAGGGAACATAAGTTTCTGAGGAAAAACACAAGCAGAGATCCAAAGATGGTTTTTTATTATTGTTGTTTGTAAGCGTATGAATACAAGAGTCAAGTTGCTAAGAGCTTTTGCTAGAGTTTCAGGATGTTGTATTACAAACGATTATGAAGGCTATTTATACAAGTTCGTGTGCAAGATTCTCAGAGATAAAAGGAATATTTCCCTTTTACTTCGCGCGGCCATCGACTAAGCTAGGGTAATCGATGATCTGGGCCTTTAGCCGGCCCCGGAGGGTTTGGTGAGTGGGCTCTATTTTGGCCCATGGACTCGTCTTGGCCTGCTTGTAACCTGGTAGGCTCGGTTCTATTTTTGATTTTGAGGCGAGATGAATTGATTTGCTCCAGCTTGATGTTGAGAGATATTGTCGCTTCGACCTCGGCTCGGTCTTATTCCTCTCAGGACAGGATTGCCGAGGTAAGGCCTCGGGCGGATCACGTGAGGCAGGCCTACTGTGGCTCAGAATCTCCCTAACTCGGTATCTTCGGTTCTGAACTATCCTTAATCTCGAATGGGTGGAAACCGACCCCAACAGTTTGCCCCCCAGCTCGTCAGGTTCAGGAATGTGACAAGATAAAATTCTTCTTGTCGTCGAGATTAACTGTTGAAATGGCGCCGAGCCGGTTACCAATGTTTGCTGTTGAGTCGAGATAACGTCAATTTTACTTTGACGAGGACGAGCTGATCACTAAAGTTCTCCGCCGAGGCGAGGTGAAGAATTTTCTTTTTGACGCTCGAGCTGTTTCCTAACCGTGTGATAACCGTGTATTTTACCATCTTGAGTCTCATATTTTCTTTTGTTTTCTTTGTGTTTCATCTTGTTTTCATTGAATTTACATTGCAATTTAGGTCCAAATTGAGTCTCATTGCATTTTAGATGTCCTAGGTTGTTTTGTGTCTTCTTTTTGTTATTTTGTGTTAATTAGGGTGCTTAGGAGTGATTTGGAATCAATGGGAGTGCATGAAACTTGAAGAAAATGGAGGATACGCTTTTTGGTGCAAAACAAGTGAAATGCCAAAGCAGAGCCAGTCCAAAGTACCTGAAAGATTGGATCATACAAAGACCTTGCGCTCCGATTCAGCCTTGGAACTCTTGATATGAATTGTTGGGAATTGAGTCATCTTTCCAACAGAGGTTGTTTCATCACGCTCGGAGCCATATTGCGGAAGGTATCCTCATTTCACTGAGCACATGTCCAGTCTGGCGAGCAAAAGAAGAAGGAGGAGAAACAGGACCAGATCGATCGATCCAAGAACTTGGATCGATCGATCCCAAATAACGCACACTTCCAAGATCGACCTACACTTCCAGATCGATCGATCTCAAGTTTTTAGATCAATCGATCCCCTACTTTGACCATTTTTTGGGCCGAAACCACCCGAAGTGCTCTAAATATCGACTCATACGAAGGGTTTCCATTGGGAATTAGCTTCGGTGATTTTCATAAAGGTTGTAGATAATTGAGTTAGCTTTCTAATGGAAGTGGTTTCAAGTTATTCTGGGCAGTGGCTCGAGAGTTATGGCGGATTTAGTGAAGACATATTAAATCGAAAACAAGTCTCCTGAAACAGTGTAAAAACGTCTCTTTCTCTACTCCACCTAATTTTTGGTGACTTTGGACGCCCAAAGCTGTATAATTATTTGTCTTTGGACCAAATCTATGTATCTTTGATGACTTTTAATAAAAAACTTTAGAGAGAAAACCTTGTTCTTCTCTTGAAGATTTGCAATCCTTTGAAGATCTAGTGAAGTTTTCCTCAATCTTCTTCTACTTTTCTTCTTATTTTGCTTATGGCTTTCATTTGTACGGTTTATATTTGTGATTTAGCTATGTGTGAGTAGTTCTTTTAGGATTCTTGGGTGAAGTAGATTAGGGTGATTCTAGGTTTGTTCTTGATGTTTAGGAGTTAGATTACTTGAAATCCTTGTTCATTAAGTGTTCTTAATGCTAGATTGACATTGATCTAGTTGATCTAGAACCTAGGGAGTTTCATCACCCGAAAGGTGTTTGATGAAAGTCTTGAACGAATTTAATGAGTGCTTTTCATATCTTAGCCAACGGAAGTTGTAGTCTAAGGTGAATTGTGGCTATTTAGACTTGTGTTCATTGCTTGTTAGTCATAGAATCGCGAACGGACGTTTATGAATGACTAAGAAAGGGGTTAATACCATGGACGTGGATTAATCTTTAGTAGTGTTCTAAGGCCTAAGGAGGTATTTAGTCGAATGTTTGAGTATATTGAATAGATTAAAGGATCACCCGAGTCGTTAACTTTACCCGAGAATTCGTTTGTTTAAATCGATATTAAACGTTCTCTTGATTACTTTGCTTCTCGTTTATTGGAATTGAAATTGTCATGTCCCTTATTAAATTTCTGTATGTTTCACTTATTCGATAAATAACCCAACCCCAATTATCGCTTAGATTAGATAGCGTCTTGTATTCTTAGTGCGTCGTTCGTATTTCCTTGTGGATTCGATCCCAAAGTGCTGCAATGACATGCCATTAGATTGAGGCATTGTGCACATTGGGTAATTGTGCGAACCGTAAAAAGTTCACTATCACCGTGGTGCAAATAAATAAGAATTCCATGAAAATCCCAGAAGGGTCATAGATGCATGAAGCATCTGAGAAAATTTGTTCGGTCAAGTTACAACGATCACTACTCAAAAGGAGATTAATGATGCAATAACTCATATGAAAAAAAGAGTTTGAAATGAAAGATCTTGGAAAGAAAAAATTTTGTCTTGGGTTCTAGATAGAGTATTTCCAAGATGGAATATTCATGCATCAATCAAATTACACCGAAATGGTGAAAAAGCGTTTTAAAATGGATAAAGTCAATCCTTTGAGTTCTGTAATGATTAATAAATCACTCGATATTGAAAAATATATATTTCAACCTTGTAAAGATAACAAGAAACTATTAGGTCATGAAGTACCTTATGTATATTTTATAAAAAGAGTATGACCAACTCAAATACTATGGACCATAAGTCCAATGATCCGAGAATGACGATCATACGAGTTTGTTACCTAAGGCTCTACTTATAAAGACCCCAAAAAGATGGTGTATATAATTGGAATGCATCTCTTGAAGATGATTCTTCCAGAGGGAGAAGTGTGATGATGTGCGTGGCTGCACTCTTTTTCCCTTGCTATGGTTTTTTATCCCACTGGGTTTTTGCATAAAAAGGTTTTTAACAAGGCAGCAAAGAACACGCAAACGATTAGACATCTGAAGGGAAATTCTATAATCCCAATGAAGAAGGTTTGTCACTCTTTGTTATATACTGACGAGATGAAGAGAAGCATAGAGAATGATCGAGACGAATCTACGAGATCCATAAAGAGAACAAGACTCATCATTCCAGGGGAAGATTGCGTCATTGTACTCTTTTTTTCTTGTCATGGTTTTTATCCCGTTGAGTTTTTCTATGATAATGTTTTTAAAGAGACAATATGTAATACGTTAATAGTGATGGATAATTAAGAGAAAGTGTTAAAAATATAATTATCCATTTAACATTAAAGTATTTTATTTCTTACGTCGGTAAAGCTACCGACTTACTTGATGTATATATATGTGATCTAACCTTTGTGAAGTAATAAGAAGAAACATCTTCTCTCTCTCCTCTTCACACATAACTCATCATCTCTCTCTTACTCTCTCGTCTCTCTCTATCTAGTAATAACGTATATATATATATTATATACAAAACACAAATCTCACCA